>JAZKJV010001709.1:1200000-1516802 GCA_037367405.1 Ottelia alismoides
TAATACGTACTTATTTAAATTTGGGACCTTACCGGTACAATATAACAAACTATCCGTATAATAACAATGAGAAACACCGTCGAAGATTTCAGGCATCTTGGTTTAGACAACATTCATGGTTAGAGTATTCACCTTCCAAAGTTGTTGTATTTTGCTTTCCTTGCTATCTTTTTTCGGGTAAGCTCAATTTAAAGCAAGGCATAAATATCTTCGTTGTTGATGGATTCCGAAACTGGAAGAAAGTTAACAATGGAAAAGATTGCTCTTTCTTGAGTCATATAGGAAGTAGTGGTTCTGCACATAATTTGGCAGAAGAAAGTAGAAGAAATTTTATAAATAAAGCACAATATATTGAACATGTCATCCAAAAATAAGATGTCAAGCAAATTCAAGCAAATCGATTACGCTTAAGGACTACAATTGATGTTGTTTATTGGCTATCATTTCAAGCATGTGCATTCAGAGGAAATGATGAACGATCAAGTTCTTCTAATCCTGGAAATTTTATTGAGTTAATGAAATTTGTGGCATCTTATAATGAAGAAGTAGAAAAGGTTGTATTAGAAAATGCTCCGGGAAATGCTAAATATACGTCACCAGATGTTCAAAAAGAGATTCTTCAAATTATAGCTGGTAAAGTAAGAAATGCTATTCGTGAAGAGATTGCAGATGCAACATTTTATATTATAATTGACGAAGCCAGCGATGAAGGAAAGAGAGAACAAATGGCTATTGTTCTTAGATTTGTTGATAGAAGTGATTATTTACGTGGGAGATTTTTTGACTTGGTCCATGTACCAGATACAAGAGCAATCACGTTAAAAAGTAGATTATTTGAAGTTCTTTTGCAAAACAAGCTTGATTATAAAAAAAAATTAGAGGTCAAGGATACGATGGAGCTAGTAATATGCTTGGAGAATGGAATGGATTACAAGTCTTGATCATGAATGAAAACCAATATGCTTATTATATACATTGTTTGGCTTATCGTCTTCAACTAGCCTTTGTAGCTGCTTCAAGGGAGGTGATTCCAATTCACAAGTTTTTTAACAAGTTGGGTGGTATAGTCACAATATTGTCAATGCATCATCTAAATGACATGATGAATTACAAGCTGCTCATGCGGATGATATTGCTTATTTATTATCAATGAATGAAATTCGATCTGACACGGGACATAATCAGATGGGTACAGTATAACGTCCAGGTGAAACTCGATGGAGTTCTCGTTATAGATCTATCTGCAGTTTTATCAAAAATGTATAGTGCAATCTGCAAGGTACTTTTAACCATCATTGATGGAGGTAATTATCAACAACGTGCAGAAGCAGATAAATCATATGAAGAAGTAACTTCTTTTGAATTTATTCTCATCATGCATATTATGGAAGCAATTTTGGGAATAACAGAAGATTTATGCCAAGTTTTTCAACGGAAAAATATAAATATTTTAAATGCTTTAAAACTTGTCTCATCCACCAAAGAACATCTTCAAAAGTTAAGAGAAGATGGTTGGGATGCACTATTTTTTGAAAACTATTGCATTTTCTCAAAGAAGAAATATAGAAGTTCCAGACCAAAGCTCTTTCTATTCTACAAGCCGAATTAGGTTCAAGTAACTAAAGTTACAATGCTTCATCATTATCGAGTGGATATATTTACAACTGTAATAGATTCTCAATTATAAGACCTTAATAGTCATTTTAATGAAAATTCCACCAAGCTTCTTATACTTAGTGCAGCTTTAGATCCCAGACACAATTACAAATCATTCAACAGTGATGATATTTGCAAATTAGCAGGAGATTTCTATCCAGCAGATTTCTCAGAGTAAGAGATATTGTTGCTAGAAAAACAACTGTTACATTATAAATCAGATTTTGACACTCATCCTGTTCTTAAAAGTTCTTCTGATCTTGTTGATCTTTGTTAGAAATTAGCACAAACTGGTAAATCAAGTATATATTATTTGATTGATCGATTGATTCGGCTTATTTTGACTCTTCCAGTCTCCACTGCAACATCTGAAAGAGCATTTTCATCAATGAAGATTATTAAAATGTATGCTTCGTAACAAGATGGAAGATGATTTTCTTAGAAATTATTTACTTATTTACATTGAGAAAGAAGTTGCCAAAAATATTTCAACGGAATCAGTTATTGATGAATATGATTCAAAGTCAAGGAAAGCGCGTTTTAAATAGCTCAAGTTAAAGGTATGTTTAATCTCTTTTATTTTTCTATATTATAAAAATTATAACACGTTTTTTTCTTTCAGGAGCTATTCTATATTACAAGAAGAGGAATGACTGCATACATTTGCAATTTTTATATGAAGAACTATTTGTGTCCCAGTTTAATTTCAATGTAATGAGTTTTTGGTAATTTTTTCATTCAAATATTTATTTTTATATTTTTTATAAATGTTGTGATTTGCTATGAAAGTTCTTTAGTATTTTTTAGATCTGTTATGATATAAGTCAAAATATTTTTTATATCAGAAGTTAAATCTTTATATTAAAAAAACTATTATATATGGCCCCCCAAACCAACATTCTTGGCTTCGTCCCTGGTAAAATATGCATCTACTATGAATTATATGAGATCAACATAGGGTAAAAAGATGACTGTGCTATAACGTCATGTGGGAGAATCCTGTGGCTAAAGCTTGAGGTACAATGCCAACTTCTCAGGTGAAAATCGATTACTTCTTTTTGATTCTGTATACAACAAACGTGTATGAAATAAATTATGAATTAAAAAATGATGTGTGCTGTATAAATGATGTATCTCCCCATTTGTATATGAATTTTTTAATTATTTTTTCGATAGAATTTTTCTAGTTTTATTTCTACTGTTTATAGTGGGAATGGTAGTCTTCTCAACAATGTAAATGAGGTGTGCTGTATAAATGATGTGTCTTCCATCATAACAAGATTTCTTCATCAGAAATGACGTGGTAATTTGGATTTTTTTTACTAAAATTCATCTTACCACTTTTTAGGGTTTTGTAAATAACATATATGAGTCAATAAAATTCTGAAGCTATATTGCATTATATAATATTTTATTGAATAAAATTTTAAATTCTACTATTATTTTCCTTCCACTGTTTTTTTCTATCGTTTCTTAAAGTATTAAATGTTTCTAAGTATTACTTTATCTTATAAATCGAATCTGCTTTGAAATCTAAAAAGATTAAACTATTAAGTATATAAAAACTAGGTTTTCAACGACAGATGGTTCTCGTAGAAGACATTATTTGCTTTATTTTGTTTTCGATAATGCAGTTCCATTATTTTTTTATGCAGCAAAATGGTTCTACCATTACCCGATCTACCATTAATCGTGTTATTTAGTACTAAATGGATGACATATGTATGGGTGTTACCTTTCCATCCTAAGATTTATGGGAATTTGTTCTCTAACCTTAAAATGGCAAGGTATTTTGATTTCTTCTAAAAGTCAATCTTGTAGCTTTTAAAAGTTAAGTGAAAAGAAAAATCTAAGCATCTAATATATTATAGATTACTTTATCGAATATATTTTTTAAGTTTTGGTCTTATTTTTCTTCCATGTTTTTACAAATTGTTCGCTAAATTATAAACTAATTCAAAATATACAATTTTTGTGTATATTAGCTTATAACATTCTATTTAAATTTCATATGTGATAATACTTAATATATACTTATTTTTTATATCTTTGAGGGCATGATGATTACACCATACTTTTAAGGAATATAATATAAATCATGGATAACTATTACATTAAATTCCATATATTCTTTTTTTATCTAAAAAAATGATTACACCGAACTTGTAAAGAATTACTATTAACGTTATGGTAAAAAGATAGCTATTTTGAGCCAACTTACTTCGTATTTATTTTACTTTTAAAGTTACGTTTGTTAACTTTTTTTCCCGGTTGAGAGCCTTTATACCATAGCGAAGGGCAGGTATTTTCCTAATATAGTAAATACGTAGTTAATAACAATAGCTGTCATTAACTTATGTAATAGGTAACTCCCATGTCGTGGTACCTCAAACATAGCAGTATATCTAGTAATAACAAAGTGCGAAGGCAAACCATAAGAGCAAGGACTTACTACTAGACAACTTAAGCTTAAACTTTGATCTTAAACTTTGATGGTTGTCATTGAAACCTGTTGAGTCATAAAACTCATAACCCAAAAAGTTGCCATTGTCTGTTTTCTTGGATTATGGCTCAACTCCAAGCCCGCGGTGTTATTCATAGGAGGTGTTCGATTTAGGAATAAGCATGAATAAGGATGAGGAATAAAGAGAATAATTGTCCATTCTCTGTTCGGCTAGAAAGATATGAATAAGGAGAATAAAGTGGAATACTTGTAGGTAAGGTGGAATAAAGATATGAATAAGGGTGGAGTAATGTGAAATATGTACTCTTGAGAACCACATCAGAAAGAGAATTGACTCTTTATTCCAGTGCTTATTCTCCAAACGAATCGAATCATGCAGTGCAAGCTGACAATCCCTCTATGACCCACAACCCAATTGCAGCCTCCACGATATCCAGCACATAGCCCATGATAAACAACCTGTACATGCGACCGAACGTGTGAAGACCCACTTCACAAATGCAGTGGGGTCTGGCACGTATGCATATGCCTGAGCACAATCAGATATATAGATTCTCGCGAATTTATGACCCCAAAAATTGTCATCTACATCCTAAATGCGAAAGCAATAAAGCAAGGCCTCCGATGCAAGAAAGAAGGCTCAGAGCATATCAGAAACCGCACAAGTGAATTCATAATGCTGGTACGATCTCGATGGAACGATCTAATTACGCCAAACCAAATAATAGTTCACAGATACCAAATGCAACAACTAGACAGAGGCCGAATGCTGACAGAAGAGAGAGAGCATGCAAGAGGTAGGACAAGCATTCCCTTAACTCGGGTGAAGTGGCTTGTTCATTCGATCTAGTTGGCTGGCCGGAAATGGTTCGATCCCTCTCCTTGGGGCTCGGAGGAGCTCTTCCTGCGCCGCTCGTTGTGACCAACCAAGCGCCTTCTGCAGCTCCTCTTTGCTTCATCGAACTCCGACAGCTCGTGAAACCTGCAAAGAACGTCGTCCATTCAGAATCATATCTTCCAACCATAATATAGAAGTAGTTCAACTGAAAGCAACGCCCAAGTAAATAATCATTTCAATTAACACTAACATCATGTAAAAATGTCAACATATTAGATAATTATGTCTAAGCTGCAACTACTACAGGAAAATTCCCATGGCTACAAAACGCTCGATACCAAGATATGCATACACCGGTAAATAAAACAGTAAAAAAAAGAGAAGAAAACCTCTGTGGCGCCAAAACTCAAACACCTTATGTGCACTACCAACAAACCTCCCATCCAAAAAATCACAACTCCGATCAGTAAGGCAAATCCGAAATTAACTTCATGGCGACCGTGATGGCATCCGGACAACCTGCTACATTGCTGGCAGAACCTCTGCCGCAGCCCGGCGATGATAACCACGGGGGCCTTGGAGTGCGCCTCGCAGACCTTATGCCGCCGGTAGTACCGCTTAGCCTCGGAGAGGTTCGCAGTGCACTTCTCCACAACACAGCACGGGTGGGATCCGCTCCCGCCAGCGGCCGTTAACACGGTCCTCTTCGCAGGCCATCCGGGAGGGTAGGGAGCACCGATCACCGTCTTGGAGGGAGAGGAGAACTTCATCCTCTTCTCTTCATCGTCCTCCTCGTCCTCGCAAAGAGCTCCTCGTCCACCGGTGTCAGCGACGGGGAATTCACGGTCATCGGCAGCGTCGGCGGTGGCGGTCTTGGCCTTGGAGTGGGGGAATTGCTTCCTTGGGAGGGATCGCCTCCTCTCCATTGAGGAATGGAGAGTGGTTCGATCGGGGGAGGAGATCGGAGTGTGTGGTGAAGTGAGGGGTTTTTGTGAGAATTGGGGGAAACAGGAAAAGGAGGGGTTTGGTTTGGTGGTGAGGGGAGGTGAAAAGGGGTGAAAAGGAAGGGAGTGAAAGTGTGAGGACCACTGCGATCATCCATCTCTACCCCCACACTGCCTCCCTCCAAGGTCTTCTTACCTCAGAGCTTCCCTTCCTGCAACACTGCTACAGATCCTCCTCAAAAGTACGGGGGCCTCTTTGGGTTTTTTACGTCGATGCTCCCTGTGGATACGAAGTATTGCGCAAACGTCCGAGATGGTTTGGTTCATTTACGCGTTGGATCCTGCAATTTGTGTAAATATCCCTTGAAGGTAAGAGGTTGGTTTCTTCCCTGCTAGTTCGCATTGATTGTTGATTCATGAATGTAGTAGGCATGTAGAGTATGTATATTTTCTTGTCCTTGTTTGCTTTTATATTGAATTGCGTGTGCATCTTGATCACAGGCTGCCTAGTCTCCTGCTGCAACAGTAAGCTCCATTAACCTCTATTGATGTGGTTTTTTTTCTTACGCAAGCGATGAATTCACAACTAAATCGATGTTATCATTCCGAAGGCAATTGAGGATTGGTCGATTGGAGGTATGACATAACATAGTGCAAGATCCAAGTGCCTACCATGTCTCATCTTTTAGCTTGATTCATTTCAGAATAAGGGCGTATCTGAAAAGATCCCAAAAAACAAGGGTAAATTAAAAAAAAATCCCAACTATACCTTGATTCTCAATTAAGGGTCACATTTTTATTTATAACAAATGGGGGTCTAATCTTGTGTTTTTGTCTCAAATACATGATTTCATAAGCTTCAACGACCCTTATATATCGATATTAAACCATTAAGTTGAAAGTTCATGCCCTATTTGTTACAATAAAAAAATGAGGGAGTTTTATCAGTTGTGCCCCTCTGAGATATTCCAATATCAGTTACGCCCCTTACTTTTTGGGAATATCACTTATGCCCCTGACTTTTTGCCGTTCCATCACTTGTGCATGTCCGTTACTTTAGCCGTCAATAAGTTGAACTTAACCATGATTTTTTCAAATCATGGTTTGGTTAGGAGGGGTAAAATGGGAAACTTTCATCTTCTTTCTCGTGCCGGCCTTCGGGTTCCTCGGGTTGGCCTTCAGGATAGTCGACAGCGTGTGCGGTGGCAACATCTTCGTGCCAATGCTGAATCTCATGGTGGGTTTCAATGCCAAGTCGAGGGATGTGTTGTCCAAGCTCAGGGTAGAGGAGGGGGTTTGGTGGTGGAGGAGGGGGGCCTGGGGGCGAAGGAGAAGAGAGACGGAGGAGAGGGACCTGGGGGCGGAGGAGGGTGGCATGGGGGCAGAGGAGAAGAGAGGCAGAGGAGGGGGCATGGGGGCATAGGAGGGGGACCTGGGGCCGGAGGAGAAGAGAGGCGAAGGAGGGGGCCTGGGGGCGGAGGAGGGGGGCTTGGGGCGGAGGAGAAGAGGCGGAGGAGGGGGGCATGAGGCGGAGGAGAAGAGGCGGGGGGGACCTGGGGGTGGAGGAGGGCGTCTGGGGACGGAGGAGAAGAGAGGCGGAGGAGGGGGACCTGAGGGCGGAGGAGGGTGGTGTGGGGGCGGAGGAGAAGAGAGGCGAAGGAGGGGGACCTAGGGGCGGAGGAGGAGGGCCTGGGGCAGAGAAGAAGAGGCGGGGGATGGGGACCTGGGGGTGGAGGAGGGCGCCTGGGGGCGAAGGAGAAGAGAAGCGGAGGAGGGGGACTTGGGGGCGGAGGAGGGGGGGCCTCGGGCGAAGGAGAAGAGAGGCGGAGAAGGGGGTGAGGAGGGTGGCCTGAGGGCGGAGGAGGGGGAGCTCGGGGAGGAGGAGAAGAGGGGGCGGAGGAGGGGGAAGCTCGGGGAGGAGGATAGGAGGGGATGACGTTGTCGGAGGCCATGAGAGAGAGTGAAAGGGTACAAAGACTTCACACTCTAGTTTTTCTATTTTATTTCTATTTGTGTCCTCAAAGTTAACGTCCGTTTGCATTGAGAATGGATGGCAACTAACCCGAAGGGCACAAGTGATAGACCGGCAAAAAGCTAGGGGCACAGGTGATTCTCAAAAAAAGAGGGGCATAACTGATATTGGAATATCTCAGAGGGGCATAACTGAAAAAAACTAAAAAATGAGATCTTTGATTGGAAATCGAAGTATAGTTGGAGCTCTTTTTTGTATTTTCTCCCAGAAAAACAATTAGAAGAAGCTGGGGAGGGAGAAAGACAAAATTTATGTAGGGCGCTTTAACGGGTGTTTTATCCTTCATTCCCCTCCCCTCTTTCAGCAACGGGGGGAAGGGGCATCAGCAGTCGGTGTTGAACCAATGAACAAGTGACACGTGGCAGAAGAGCACGGACATAAAGGTACAACGAGAGGAACTACAGGATGCAGTAAAGTGGGTTCTCTTTGAAGGGAACTGACAATCTCCTTTTCCGTCTGCAGTTTTTCACCCCCCTCGTATTCCTGGAGTTACCTTCTTATCTTCGCTTGCTTTTTTCACACTCCGTCACTCTGGCAATGAGTCAATCAATAATGTAACAACGACAACAAACATGCACCAATCCCACAAAGGACTCATAATAGCAAAAAAATTTGTGGATGATAGCAGGTAGACGGAAAAAAGGAACAAATGGCCTAATTGATTATGGTCTAATGGTTTAAAAAGAAACTTATTTAATTAATTGGAGTGATCAATCTTTCAACTAGAGCCATCCAAAAAGCTCAAGCTTTCGACTAGGACCATCCAAAAAGCCATGGCTCCATAACATGCTGTCTTGGGCACACTTTATTTTTTCCATTTGTTCGATTCATGTACTGAAACTCTACATGACTTAGACCAACCAGTTTGCACCATTAAAGATGGGCACTTGATCAAGAGGGGATTTTCAACCTCGCATTATGTTTCCAAGTAAACAAACGTGCAAGCTCAGGCATGGATCAATAAGACTTGCACACGTGCCAATGCTTATTAAACACATCGACATCGCACAGTTTATACGAAATAAAGAATACTCACATTATTTTATAAAAAGGAATAACCGACTTCGATTTATCTAAATAAACCACATGCGAACATGAAGGTGCTGAGACTGATAACAATGAAATATAAACATTTATAAATAATTGGCTTCACTCTGCTCAACCTAGTTTATAATCACATGCAAAAGAAACATCAGACAAAAATTCCTCATAGTGGATGTATATTTATGAGCTCTACAGAAAAGGTGGAAAACAGAAATAAACATTCTAATACAACATATACAACATGATGCGGTGCGAAACGAATTCCTAGACTTCAAACAATCAGAAGAACTCTAGCTGATCCAGGTCGCGTCTCTAAATTACACTTCATTTTATTCAGTAGATGAAGGATGAAGAGGAGAAAATGTAATCCTCTAGACAAGCTTGGGTACCAGAGGAGGCTCTGGAAGGGATGAGTTGATCGCATGTTGCAGAGATTCATTAGGAGGGAACATTTCACATTGTGCTAGATGTGCCATTAGTTGATCGATGATCACCAGTGCTACCATGGCCTCAACCATAGGAACAGCTGCATGCACATCCCATTAAAGTGAGTTGATTAGATAATAATCATAAAAAAATCATGTTCAACAACGACTAGTTTATATAGACCTCGAGGGACAACACAAGGATCATGCCGGCCACGAGCTATCAGTTCCGTCTCATGTCGGTCTCTGGTCACAGTTTTTTGTTTTTTCTGCAGAATGGTGTAAAGATTTATCATCATTTTATTTGCAAAGAAACAGTAATACCGACCGAGGTGAAAGAAGTTGATCCCTTAGTTTTAATAGCTAGACAAGAACACAAAAAAGATTGCTCATGTTATATGTAATAAAAAAATAAACTGGAAAAAAACGCGTTACCCCAATTGTTGAAGTTGGTTTGAAGGCTACTCTCAAATATATGGTTTCACCATTGGAAATTCCTCCCTGCAGTCAGCAGTTGAAGGAGAAAATTAAAAGAAAGATGGACAGCAGATCACAACTCAAAATAAGATTTTTCAACATTTAAAGACCGCCAAGTGGATCAGTATTAACAGAAAAAAACCTGAATCCCTCCTGATCGGTTAGTTCTCGTCCTGACCTCCCCATTCTCATCCATGTAGAATTCATCATTGTGCTCACTTCCAGTCAAAAATGTACCTGTCCATATGCAATATGTTAGAAGCTGTGACGGAATTGTTGTGAATGGATAATCATACAAGGCATTGCGTTCCAGTTTCAGAGCAAAAACTATCATCTTAATATATTAAATACTATCAGCCCTCCTAAAAGAGAAGAAGGCAAATAGAATTCGCACCTGCAAAGCCACTTCCGAATTCAAACCCTTTTGTTGCAGGCAGTGATATGACAGCCTTAGCAAGTTCGGCTTCGAGCTTATCAAAGACAGGAGAGCCAAGGCCCTATCACATAATAATCACTGAGCAATATTAAATGACAAGATAGAGATGAGCAACCATTAGGCTATTGTACATTTGTGTTAAAATTATGTGGTTGAATTGGTTGAGGCAAAAAACATGCATAAAAGAACTCACTTCTACCGAGGATTTGAGGAGATCTGAAAGTAAATCTTACCCGAGGAACATTCCTAACAATGCACGTCACAACACCGCCAACAGAATCACCCTTCACTCTGACAGCATCTATGGCATCAATCATTTTCTGAGCATATTCAGGATCAGGGCATCTGACAATATTACTTTCAATCTGTCAAAATCGTAAGCCAAAAAACAATCAGAATGACAAACCTAGTAACAGGTGAATATAAACCAACTGATACTTGGCATGTGACTCGCATCTCGTTTCCTTTTTTCTATTTTTTTTCCAGAAGTAGCAGAGCGCCACATGCATGCGCGCACATACATACATACATGTCAACAACAACAAAGCCTTTTCCCACATTACATAGGGTTGGGTACATACATACATGTAATATAGGAAAAAATGGAGGGGTCAACACCCTTGGTGGGTGCCCCGCCCTAGCAGACATGATCAACGAATAGGATTACGGACCTGATCCATCGTAACTGTCTCATTATCAACAACTCCTTCAGGTAGTACAACTTTATGCACTTGAGAAACATATGCAAGAATCTGAAAAGAACAGGGATACAGAACTTAGAAAAACAACTTGAAATACAAAAGCCTTTTTATTATTATTTACAAGTGATGCTCTCAGTTTTCCTTTTGCTTTTTTTTAAAGATTGATTCACACTACATCAAACCATCAAGCACTGAGGAATCAACATAAAAAACTTAACCAATAAGCAAACTTTAATCTTCAGGAAATATTGGCGTGAAAGAAATTAACTTTAACATCTGAATCAAATTGGTTAGCCACTCGTTTTATTTGCCAATTCAAAAGTATTCTTGAAAAAAAGTACTTATCACAACTCATCACAAGCAAAGAATACTTTGGGAAAATATGAAAAAGAAGTTTTACTATATAGATCCAAACCAGCCTACCTCAGTTCCTGCTTTCATCTTAAGAATTTTCTTGGCAACTGCACCGGCTGCTACTCTTCCAATTGTTTCCCTAGCTGATGACCTACCGCCTCCCTGAAGTTTTTATCAAAGATATTTAAAATAATGCATACATTCATCTACAGAATCAGATAGGAAGTAAAAACAGCTTAATGTAGCTATGGATTGCCATGGTAGCCCCATTAAAAATATGTCAATGATATATTATCCTTCATATGACATTTGATGCAGATAAATGATAATGTAAAATATAGACAAAAGTACTGTAAGTTTAATTTTATATTAATTGTGGACTGAAATCTAACAGATCTATTGAAACCTTGGTAACATAGATGGGTGTTATCACTGGAGAAGAATAAAGAAGTATTCGGGAGAAATAACAAACATGATTGATACAACTAGAGAGACAAAAATAATGGTATATATTGGAGAGGTTGGAAAGGTTATCATTTGTCTTAGCCTATAGTGGGCTTAGGGAATAGCCATGGGTTAACCCCCTCTATTCCATTGATCAAACACAAAAATATACGAAAGAATATTCATGATAAGAGAGTCATTAACTGGCAAAAGTTAGGTGATCGAATCTTCATGTCATTAAGCAACAAGGATCATTAGATTGCAGAACTTAATTGATCAAAAGATGACTGTAATGATGTACAGAGGAGCAATTAGAAGGGAAATGCTAAGTGGGACTACCAGGAGCAAGAACAATATAAGAGTGACGGAGGGTCTTTGTGCCAGGTGTCCTTCAAGGAAAGGTGTTGAGGCTGACATTGTGAGAGCAAGGATGCAAAAAAGGAGATGGATTGTGGTAAGACGGAGGCAAGCGAAAGGATAGTGGGTGGGTGGAAAGGGTAATGAGAAATGAGCCAGTTGATCACAGTCGGACCTCAACCACTTGCCCAAAGAACAAGAGAATGAAATGTTGCACAGATGAGGGGAGTGGCTCGGAGATTTAGGTTTGAGATATTCATTGCGATGAGGTCATCTATTTTAATGTTGCACAGATGAGGGGAGTGGCTCGGAGATTTAGGTTTGAGATATTCATTGCGATGAGGTCATCTATTTTAATGTGATGAACCTCACAGACACCATTCAGAAAATATTAATTCTATATTTTTTAATATATTTTTCACCATGGGGATCCAAATGTCAGAAGTATTTACTAGACCATCCTAACATCAAATGGGAGAATTTTTAACATCCATGCAAGTTGTAGATCCCATTTTAGTTTTCTAGATGTCTTTCCCTTCTATTTTAAGATTTCTTACATTTGTCCCCTATGAAACATTACCACAACATTTTCATATCCTTTTCATAGTTATACTAAGACCCCATGAAACTTCTGTAATCACACACACCCCCAACTAGACAAACCGTTACATTTGGTGTAAGAACTAAACTGTAATTTAAAAAATAAACTTTTAAGTCTTCGGTCCTTTTTCCTCTTCTTCCGCCTTCAAATAGATACCCAGCCGTGCCTTCTTCCTCCTAAGTCAGGAGAAGTTATTGGCAAACCGGCACATCAATGAAATGAAACTACAACATCTAGTTGTCTATGACATCAATTCCAACAAAGTAGTAATCAGAGCTTCTTCTGAAGCTTAAAGCTCAAAAACACGCTAACCTTAATTAGGATTGAATTCGCGAATGGTGAAGTAGCTTTGTTGAAAGAAGTCAAAAGCTACTCAGTTCTTTGATTTCCCAACCCCCCCCCCCAACACACACACGACAACCTTTTTGGAGTTACCCTGCAAAGCTATATAGTTTATAAATGTCTATCCCTTTGATGCTTTTGACAAACGTTGAGTTTCCCATCACAATTACAAACTGAGACCCTTATGAGAAATGGGGTATTCAGTGATTGACGACTATTTAATTAAGAATGCCAAAGCTATATGTTTCAGAAGGAATTGGCTGAATATGAGGACTAGTTTTTTAATCACATATATGGCTATAACACCTACCTAGAATAATACCTTTCGTCACCTTGCCCTTTCATCTTCCATCATATATACTTTATATATTTTAGTGGCAATTTCGCAACTATTATATATTCTAGTAGGACACCAGATTTTTTAGGGAAGATGATTCATTCTCGTGGTTCGATCCATCCCTGTGAAATGCGGTGTATTCAAGATCGACTTTGGATCTAAGAAGAAGCCTCTCTCCACATTGTATTCTAGCTTAAACTGACCCAAAAAATGACAGTCTTCTCCCACTTTAAGTAGAGTCAGCCACATGGATTCGTGTTCAAATCCATGTTGAAAGATCCGACTATTTTTTACGTTGGTTGTCGGCTACCTACCGCAACCCCCACAAGGAGGGATTTGAACCCCAGTCTTTTGTGTGGTAGGCACATTGCACTACCACCAATCCATTGAACTGAGTACTAGCTTAAACTGACCCATCAAAGAAAAATGAAATCAGGTGAAAAAGCTGTGGGGGACTAGCTGACTAAGTTAAGGAGTTCGCCGCATGCTATTCTCAATATCTAATAGTTTCTTCATGATAGAAACATTATACATACGTGGCCTCGAAGCTCACAGCAGACCATGCCGGACAGAGCTCAGGAAAGTAGGATATTGGGTGAGCAGAGCTCAAGAAAATAGAATATGGGGGTGGGGGAGGATATGGATATCTTGTTAGCCAATATGAGGGTGGGCCAAGGGACCTCATGGTAGTTGCGACGAGCAAGGAGTGGGGTCACAGAAGTGCGAACAACCAAGGTGTGCATCCTCGACATCTTGACGTGGCCAGAAGAACATGTGTTGGGAAAATGAGAGGATAAAGGAAAAAAACACACTGGTTGTGCAGGACTTCGGAAGTGAATATGCAAAGATGCATGAGATGAGAAGTGAGGTGCCTGCTAAGCTGTGTGAGGAAAAGAAAGTGGTTGAGATAGGGAATAGAGGGCAAGGCCCTAAATGTCGGTTTCGGTCACCATTTCGGTATCGACCAAAATAGAATTTTGATGGAATTTCGGTGGAATTTCGACCGAAATTTCGGTCATTTCTTGTACTAGGACCCCCATATTTCTGTCATTTCGGTTATTTCGGTCGAATTTCGATTTCGACTGGATATCGATATTCGACAAAAATTCGACCGAACTTCGCTGAAATTTAAGGCCATGAAGGGTAGAAAAGGAAGATAAAATTGAGTGAAAGAAGGATGATGCCAATGTATATAGCACAGTTAATTTCATTCATTTTTCCCACATCAATATTAAATCCTTTTTCACAGTACCTTACATGGCTGTTGCATAATGAAACGATGCAACACTGTGAACAAATCCACTTTTGTGACGATTGCATTTTCTAGAAAGAAAAAATTAACAAAATAAATTAATGAAAAATAGGAATAAATTATTCTCCCATCTAGTGATGACTGATGAATTAGTCCGTGTTCATCTAGCTTTTAAGGAGCAATATGTAATTGATGGATCCCTTTGTGCATTTAACCTTATTCTAATATTCCCTATGAAGATAGATTCTTTGCTATATTTTCTATAATTATCCAATTGTATTTCCTCCTCGCTATATTTTCTACAATTATCCAATTGTATTTCCTTCACCCATTAATAGAGATGTAAAAGTTGATCGAACGTAGGGAAACCCATTAGGCTTTGTTCGAAGCACTCTTCAGGTGGCTCCAACTATAGCAATCACGAAATTTCAATGACGATGGTAGAAGGCTTTGACAATGAGCACATTGACACACAGATGATATCTAATTGTAGGTGAGCAATAATGGATTTTTGCTCAAGGTCGAGGGCAATGACAGTTGCTAGCTTTGACGAGGGGTCAAAGTAGATGAGATAGTGACAATATCAATGGGATATAGAAAGAGAGTGGAGGGAACATTTGGTGGAAGAGGATGGACCGGGATTGTAATGAAGGTCGGAAAGACTCAGGAAGAAGCAGCATGAAATTCAAATTAGGGCAAAATTAGGTTTTCCCATCCGTTAAGTTTTGTCTAATAATAGTTTTATTAGGTTAGAGTTTTAAATTAAGGTTTTTACTTTCATCTAGTTAGAGTCAGTAATTAATTAGGGTTAGGATTTGCTATGCAATTTGAGTCAATTTATTTAAATAAAGAGATCGCATGTAATCTCTAATTAATTGATTAGTTGAGATATTTTAGGAATCGACTAGGATCTTGATTTGATTTTCATTTTGTTCACTTCTATTTTTGTAATTCCACCCTCCTATATAAAGGAGATGATAGTCATTGTCTTGCATCAGAGATGTGTGGCGGAAGGTAGAAGTAGGGCAATGGATGCAGGTGAGTATGGAGGCGAAAGTCGGGTTGCCACATTCGGGAAATGGTGGTGTGGTAGATGGCAATTGAAGATGGGTACAACATCAGTGGATGCTACTTGATAATTATTGTGCTTTGCAAAGGTTCCAATGCACGTGGCTAGGCACTGCACAACAATTGAAAAACGGTGATAAAAAGGAGGCTTCAGATGGAGGCGAGTTCAGGGTGGATTGACATCAATGAGCTTAACGGAGGTCACGATAAGATGGAAAGCTAGTGGTACATGTTATAATGGGCAGGGACCAATTGGAGTTGGTAGGGTCAGATATCGAGATATTGTGGACAGACATGGAGGGAGAGGCAACGAAACTGCAATGTTTAGTGCATGATAGGCAGATGGTTGACAAAGGAGGGGAAAAGAAATTAGAAAATTGGAATAGGAAAAGTATCAATGCAGGTAAATCGTGGCTTCAAAGATTAGTGTAAAAGTCCAACATAGCATAAAATTATCGCAAATAACAGACCATGACTCATAAAATGGAAGATAGGTGTGTCATGTGGGCTAGAATCATATAGTGGGAAAAAAATAAGTACTTTCTTTGAAACCAATTGGTGTGGCCAGAAGAATGGGAATTGGACAAGTGAGAGAAGGTAAGAGGAAAAGGGACAACACCAATTGCATGGTTTTTGAAAGTGAATGCACAAATATGCGCGACGAGTAGACGAAGGCACATCAAGCCACGTAAGAGAGGTTGGGAAAAGGGATAAAGGGTAGATAGGTAGAAAAATTCAAGGGAAAAAAAGATAAAATTAACATAAATACAGCAAATCTATTGACCAAATAAGGGCCTCAACAACTCCAAAAACAAATGATGTTGCCAAGAGAAAGACAAATCTCCGTGGATGTAGAACCCTAACCCTTTTTAAGGCCAACCTCCATTTCAGCATCCCTTCTCTCTTGTTTTCTAAAATGGAGTCACCGACAAGCCCTTTGGATGCTACTAGAAACATCCCCACACAAAATACACCTTGGTTGTACGTGTTATGTGTGTTAGCACCACCGTTTAGAAGTCCACACGTGAATGGGAGATGAGGGACTTCTGGAAGTGGAAAGAGGAGAACCATAAGAACAAGCACAAGGGGCACGAGACGAGGAAGGAGATACGAAAGAAAGGGGAGTTCAAATGAGCCCCTCCCCCCTCGCCCCGTCATGAGCTCCAACCACAACTTCGTCAAGATGGTCATCGTTAATACAGATGCATGGAACATTGACATCGAGAAGAAAGAATTAAAGATAGTTTTCAATGAAAGAAAATGGAGAGAGAGAGGGAGAGAGAACCCAAGATAAAAAAAGTTAAGTTTATGTTATGTTTTAGTCCTAGACGGCCAAATCCAACCAATTAGCCAATGGGTTTTATCAACACGGGTGTAAGTGTGAATACAAAGGTTTCATAGGTGTTAGTGGTAAACGCGGAAATAGGTAGGTGTATAAGTGGTATAATGTTTTGCATGAATACAAATGTAAAAACCCTTTTTACTTTTATGATCTCCTAGCTACTCCAATACGTGTATTTTTCCCGAGAAAATAAAACTTCCATTTTGTTTTCTTTCTGAAAATGATGGTTTCTTTGTTTATTATTTGTAATTATATTTTCACCCTTGTGAAGAGGATGAGAGAATAAATGACTTGTCTTATTTCATAGGTCTAGAGTTTTTTATATAACGTGAAACCCTAGAGGAGCAAAAAAGGAGAAAATTACACAGATATCCTGAAGGGGATTCCGGGACTAAAATAAGAATAAAGAGAAATAACTCAACAACTCTGAGTCGTTAGGGTTTTGGAGTTCGAGCAAGCGTCCGTTCCAGCAGCTTAAGTGATGACATGCCGACAACAACATGTTTTACTAGACTAGGTTCTAATGTGCTGATTAGATGAAAGGAGCGACAGAGGGTTGGGTAAAGGTTCTCCGTCGGAAAGATCGCCAACACCATTCAGGCGGCTACCATTCGGGCGGCAACTCACATCAAGCGGAGCAACGTGTTAACCCCTTCGGGCGAGGGTTCTACCGATGCGGGTCATCTCGGCACTAGGCGAGATCTTGCAGAGAGCCAATCAGGTGTTTCGGTGTGCCGTGGTTCTGGGCACAGAGGTCGAGTCCGTTCAAAGCAGTTAGTACAGCCAATCCAGTCCGGTGTGCTGATCGGTGAGGGTGGTGGGCCAGAGGCCCTCTTTCTCGCATCTTCGGATGTGGGAGCGATCTCGAATGGCAAGTTTCAGGGAGATGTGATTGAGGTCAGCCCTTGGCGAGTTGTGGCGAGAGGTCTATCGGAGGAGGAAGAAGGGGACCTACTCCGATGGTCTGCTACAGGCAAATCAAGGCTTCGATGGCACTGGTTAAGCACCTGGGATGGCACCATAGGTTACAGTTTTCACGAAAGAATTCGTGTCAAGGGGCTACCGTACTCATTGCGCAATCTACAAGACATTCAACTATTGCTAAAAGGGATTGCGGAGATTTTGGGGCTCGAATGCAGTGGTTGCTTGCCCGGGGATCTACTTGATCCCATCCTGATGGTGCGGCGTCTAAACCCGACGAAACTTGGCTGGTGGAAGGCTCTTTCGCAGTGGAAGACTCTCTTCTTGGAGCTTTCGTCACTGAATCCGACCGAGCGTCTCAACAATCATCACCGCCGCGGGCAGTCTGGGGCTGTGGCCGAGCTTGGTGGGCGCCCGAAGGTGGCAGGCGACGGAGCTAGCCGGAAGACGAAACAACCTCGGGGGGAGTCGGCGACGGTTCCGAAGGAGACCTTTCAACTTCCGCAAAGCATTCATTTCGGGGCATTTCAAGCATCATTCAAAAAGCGAGTAACGACGGTTCGCTTCCCGGGGAAAGACGTTTCAGTAAAGGAGGTGGGCCCGTCTTTGGAATTGGAGGCACGTGGGGTTTCCCCCAATTTCCCAATCGGACATGTGAACCAGTTCGTTTCGATTGATCTGAATATGGGTCCGGCTCCACATTCGGTGCTTCTGGAGGATCTGTTGCATCCCCGCGAGCATCTCGCCCCCTCCTCGCTACCCAAATCACATCCTCTGTGCGAGGGGTCGACCTCTGTAGCTGTGACTGGTGGTGCGGAAATAGGGCTGGTGGGCCAGGAGGAGCTGGGGGGTTCTAGCGCGGAACGCCCGGCCGGTGCTGCTATGGTGGGGGGGTGAGGGGTTGCTCGACCAACACCCCGCAGAGGCAGGAAGGGAGCGGAGCGGTTGACTGGATGGACACGAGCGGGGTTGTTGTAGACGAGCCTGAGCGGTTCACGGAACTAGATGGTGGTGTAGTGGGTTCCAGGTCACATGAACGCCCTCGGTTTGGGGCATGTTACTCCAGACGGGACCTCCCAAGGCCCGTGAGAAGAAAGTTAAGGCAGGCAGCAGCGAGGGCACTGGCATCTGGTGATCGTAGAGAAAGCGGGGGCGTGTCGTGTGACCGATTGCAGATGGCGCTGGCGAATAGGTACAGTCTTTTGGATAGAACCGTGGTGGAGCGTCTGGAGGTGGTGCCCACAAAGTTGATGGCCACCGGGGTTTCCAAATGAAAATCCTCTCTTGGAATGTGTGGGGTGCAAGCCGACCCGAAAAGCGTCTGGCAATAAAGAACCTTGTGGAAGAAGTGAAGGCCCGTATATTTCTGATTCAAGAAACCAAGACTTCGAGAGGGGCGGAGGAAGTACTGAGAGATCTCGGTAGGAGTGGCTGGTTCGGTGTGGTTGACCTGGAGGCTACGGGCGCCTCTGGTGGTTTGTTTACGGGCTGGAAGGACTCTTGCTTTGAGTTGACAACGGTTTCTCACTCGCAATCGTCTTTATCTGTGGTGCTCAGGAGGCGTGTGGATGGTTTCTCCTTCCTGGTCTCTAACGTTTATGGTCCCACGAGCCAGGAACGGGGCCCATTGGCTGCGGAATTGGAGGCTTTGGGGGCGGCGCGTGAGGAAGGTGTTTGGTTGATCGGGGGTGATCTGAACATTACACTCCTGTCGGGTGATCGACCGCGGCAAGGTGGGAGCAGAGACCCGGAGTCCGAAATATTGCGGAGGGCGTTGGATGCGTTGGGACTCTCGATTATCGACGATGTTGATTGCTCATATACTTGGCGCAATGCGAGGTCTCTTTCGAGGCTTGACAGATTTCTTTTGTTGGTTGAGGGTGTGGAGGCCTTCCCACTATCGTGGGCGTGGGCGTTGCCACGGGCGCACTCCGACCACACGTCGATACTATGGTCCTCAAGGGAGGAGTCGAGGAGTAGATTTACGTTACGGTTTGAGAGGTGCTAGTTACTAGAGGAAGGTTTTCGCGACGACGTTGTGGCCCGTTGGAGAGAGTGGGCTTCGGTGGGGACGACAGTCGCCCGCTTCTCTGAGAAGTTGGCCCTTCTAAAGGTGCATCTTACACGGTTTGGCAGGGAGACTAAGCGGCGGAGAAAGCTCAGGAGAATGGAGGCGCAGGCAGGTGTAACACGCCTGGACGAGTTGGATGACGAGAGAGGCCTCGAACCGAAGTTGTTGGGGGAGAGGCTGAATTTACTTGAAGATCTTCTGATGGAAGACCGTAAAGAGGAAGTTGAATGGAGGCAAAAATCCAGACAGAGATGGCTTCGAGATGGTGATGCCAACACGTGTTTCTTCTACAACATGGCGTCAGGGAGGCGGCGGAGAAACTTTATACACGAGCTTCTCGAGGGGGGGCAGCGGGTAACGAGGGAGGCCCGTCTGGGTTCCACGATCCGTGAACATTTTGTGGCGGCCTTAAGGAGACAGAAGCGTAGCGGCTGGGGGTGGTTGGGAAGAGGAGCCAGGCGGTTGACTGAATCACAGGTGGCGACGTTGCAGGCGCCATTCTCAGAAGCGGAATTGAAGGGAGCGATATGGGGGCTGAATGCGAAGGGGGGACCGAGCCTGGACGGCTTCCTGGTCTTCTTCTACAAGGAGTTCTGGAAGATGTTGAAAGGAGAGGTCCTCGACGTCATGGCTGAATTTGCAGACGGTGACATGGGTTTTGAAAGAGTTAACAGGGCGTTTTTGTTCTTGCTTCCAAAGAAGGAAACTCCTGATAGAGTTGATGATTTCCGGCCGATCGCGCTATCTAATGCGATCTACCTTATAGTCGCAAAAACCCTGGTGAATCGCCTTAAGCTAGTCCTTGATTCGATGGTCATGCAGGGGCAGTCTGCTTTTATTCCGGGGCGGCAAATGGCGGATGGTTTGGTGGTGGCAACGAAAATTTGCCTCCTGTGGAAGCGGTCGAAGACGAAAGGTGCGCTATGGAAGTTTGACTTCTCCAAGGCTTATGACTGCGTCGATTGGAGCTTTTTGTGGACGTCGTTGAGACAGAGGGGCTTCCTGGAGGTGTGGATCGGTTGGATAAAAAGATGTGTTATGACCTCTTCTTATTCGGTCCTTGTGAATGGAAACCCGGAGGGCGGTTTTTTCCAACCGCAACGTGGGGTGCGCCAGGGGTGCTCACTGGCCCCGATGCTTTCGTTCTCGTTGTCGATGCCTTGGCGGTTCTGTTTAATCAGGCAGTGGATGCAGGCAAGGCCTTAAATGTCGGTTTCGGTCACCATTTCGGTATCGACCAAAACAGAATTTCGATGGAATTTCGGTGGAATTTCGACTGAAATTTCGGTCATTTCGGTCATTTTTTGTATTAGGACCCCCATATTTCGGTCATTTCGGTCATTTCGGTCGAATTTCGATTTCGACTGGATATCGATATTCGACAGAAATTCGACTGAATTTCGCTGAAATTTGAGGCCATGGATGCAGGTTTGTGCGAGAGCTTTCGCTTGGAGGATATTTCCATTCATATTTTACAATATATTGATGACACTCTGCTCCTACTGGACGGCTCGAAGGAGGATACAGAGAATGTGGCAATGATGGTGGATATTTTTGGCGAGCTCTCGGATTTGGTGTCTAATAATAGCAAATCGGCAGTCATTACTTTTGGGATGCTCGACGCCGAGCGTGAGAGGGTCGCGGGACTCACCGGCTGCCCTCTGGGGATGCTGCATGTACCTTACCTGGGTTTACCGTTGGTGGACGGAAAGCTGAAGAAGGCGGACTGGGATGTTGTGATTCATAAGATGGAACAAAGATTAGCGGGCTGGAAGGCAATCACCCTCTCCAGGGGGGTAAGCTAATTTTGTTGAAGCACATGTTGCCGGTGATACCGTTGTTTTTCTACTCCATGCGCATTCTACCTGCTGGGGTTCGAAGGAAGATTGAAGCGCTTATGAAAACGTTCTTCTGGTCGGTGGCAGGCAACAGAAATCAGGGATGTACCTGGTAGGCTAGAAGGTGGTGACACGAGGAAAAAGGGAGGGCGGACTTGGCATCTGTGATGTTGAATGCATGAACAAGGCGTTGCTGGCAAAGTGGGTGTCCCAAATCTGGGGACCTTGTTCTCTCATGCTTAGGTTAATCCACAAGGTCTATGGTGTGGGGGGCGGGCTTGTGGCGGGGAGAGTGCGGTGGGAGTCGCCGCTTTTGGCTAGTGTTCGGGAAGTTCTCCATGCGCTGGCGCATAAGTTGCATCTGCAGGTTGGGGATGGTCGTTTGTTCCATTTCTGGGGTGACGACTGGACAATTGAGGGCAAGCTAAGCGCAAGGTTTCCGAAGTTGTTCGCTCTTGCGGCCTCGCGGGATGTTTTGCTCTGCCATGTCATGGGGTCCGGCACGTGGGCTCCGGAGTTCGTTAACGAATTATCTGAACAGAGGCAGCAGGAATTTTTTAGGATGCAGTCGGAGTTGCCAGCGACGGGTGGTATCGTATCGACGACCCATGCCGAACATGTTGATCACTTGGCGTGAAAGGGGGGAAGTTCTCTACGAAGATGGCATATGAGGAGTTGAGGCAGCCAAGAGAGGAGCAGGACCTGGAGTTTGCTTAGGACTTAAGAGTGATTTGGGCAGCCAAGATACCTTGTAGGGTCAAGATTTTTCGGTGGTGCTTGAGGAGAGACCGCTTATGTGACAAAGTTAGGCGGGCTCATCTCTTTGGGGTGCAGGGCACGATGTGCGACAAATGTCAGTGCCAGCAGGAGGATGCGGACCATATCTTCTTCAAGTGCCCATTCTCAGCCGGAGTTTGGAGAGAGTTGGGCTTGCCTTGGCTCATCACTGACGATGCGGCGGCGTTTTGGCGTTCGGTCCGGAGGATGGGGCGCGGCTCCACTGATGACGTATCTCCAGCCTTGGCATCTCTCTGGGCAATATGGCTAGGACGAAATGACCTTGTTTTCAAGAACCAGATATTCTACTCGGAGAATGTTCTATCGCATTGTAAAGCCCTTTACAATTTCTGGGCATCTCGTTAATGTAACTCTCTCTCTCTTTATTGAATATACTGAGGCGGTATCTCCCAACTTGGGAGACTACCCAATGCGTTTTCATAAAAAAAAACAACTCTGACACTCCCCCTCAAGTTGGAACATATCTATCGATCATGCCCAACATGGAAATCATCCATGAAAGATGTTTCTTTGGTAGCGACTGTGACTATATCTGCAAGCTGAAGATCCGTGAAGATATGAAGAGTGGTGATTTTCCTTTCTTTTATAGCATCACGAATAAAGTGACAATCAACTTCAATGTGCTTAATCCGCGCATGAAAAAATGGATTCGCGACTATATATGTTGCAGATTTGTCACAGTATAAGGGGACTGGAGTTGTAGTACGAAGTCCAAGTTCCTATGGAAAAAAGAGGAACCATGTAATCTCACACGTAGCTTGGTCATTGCCATGTATCCTGCCTCTACACTTGATCTAGAAATCATTGTCTGCTTCTTACTGCATCATGTAACAAGATTGTCACCAACAAAATAACATATTCGATAGTCACTTGTTGATCCTCTGGAGAACTGGCATAATTAGCATCGACACAAGTGATGACATTCGTATGGCCACGCCCTGGAGACTCCTTCAAATATCGAAGGATCAAACAAACATCATGCCAATGGCTATAGAGAGCTCTCTCCATGTGCTAGCTAGCTCTGCTAACAACATACAATATATCTGGTCTAGCGACAGTAAGGTAAACCAGTTTGCCCAGTAGACTTCTATATTGTGTAGTATCTTCAAACTCAGGATCAATAGATGTAGAGTGTTTCCTCTGTTCTGCAGGGATGTCAAATGATTTGCATCCAAGTAGTTCCGCCTCTCTAAGAATATCTAAGCAATACTTCCGTTGCAAGAGATACAATCCCTATGTAGTATGTATTGCCTCAATGCCTGAAATGCATGCTTTCTCATCACCAGTGACAACCATGTCATAAACATAGACATATAGTATGACAATGCTAGTGGACCATCGTCTGACAAAGACTGAGTAGTCAGATCTCATCATGTGTAAGCCAAGAGGATTGATCTCAGTAGTAAGCTTGTCAAACCATACCCGAGGACTCTGTTTTAGTCTATAAATGACCTTACGAAGTCAGCACAGACGCCCCCCCTCGAGTTTATAACCCAATGGGTAGATCATATAAACCTCCTGGAGGTCTCCATAGAGAAAGACTTAAGGCATTCTTCACATCTAGCTGAAAGATAGGACAATTTTTATTAGCAGCAACAGATTGAATGATGCATATAGCCACTTTGATGACTGGAGAGAAAGTCTCAAAGTAATAAACATCATATGTCTGTGTGAAGCCTTTAGCTACTAACCTGACTTTCAATCTGTCAAAATAGAACCATTGGGTGACTATTTGTTCGTGAAGACCCATCTACATGCCACAGGTCTGACACCCGAAGGGCATGGCACAAGATCCCACGTACCCATAGATGGAAGTGTTTTCTCATCCATGGTTTTCACCAGCCATGGTTCTGCAATGCACGATGATGATCTCGGGGAACACCATTAGAGCATATGTAAATGTCTTGTCACAACCGGATAAACCATCAGTAGAACTACAATGTGACATAGGATGAAATGAATAGTGCATTTTTTCCACGAAGCTATAGGGAGCTCTTGAGGCGCATCCGATGCAATAATGGTCGGAGCACTCAAAGAAGGCACATTATCCTTCAAATAAGGAACATGCAAAAGTAGTGTGTTTGTGTTTATAGACAACCGGTAGTGGCGGTATAACCAAGGAGATGTTACTGACAAATTATGTAAAGTAGCTAGTTTTTTCAAAGAAAGTGACATCAACAGAAATATAGTAACTATGATCAATTGGATCAGAACACCTATAGCCCTTTTGAGTGCAAGAGTTCTCAAGAAAAACACACTTGATAGCTGTAGACGACAATTTGTCATCAGTATGAAAGTTATGAACAAAGGCAGTGCACCCAAACATACGTAGTGGCAACGAGAAATGTGGCTCGCTTGGGTATAATAAGGAGAAAGGAGTTCCCCCTTTGAAACAGATGATGAAACCTTGTTTATAAGATGGACTGTTGTGAGAATGGCATCCCCCAGTAAGACTTTGAAACCTTCATCTCAGTAAGTAAAGATAGTGCAATATCAAGAAGATGTTGCAGTTTCCTTTCCGCTACCCCATTTTGCTGGAATATATATGTTGAGATATTACTTATCTTTCATATTGTTTATGTATTTTCTTTTTCTTTTGTCTTCTTCTAGTATTTTTCCCAACCGATTTCTCTCCTATATAAGAGAACCCTAGGGCCTCTCAATAATGCAATTGCTTCTTACATCTCCACAAGGTATCAGAGCGACGGTCCTAGACCGCCCTGATCTAATCCCCTGCCCCACTGCCAACCCACATCCGCCCCCGTCTCTAAGCCCCTTGAGTCGTTACTGCTACCTTCTAGAGGCTACCGCCCAGCCACCTGTGGCCCCCAGCCACGCCGTACAGCCATCGGGGGGCTCCTGCGCCCTCACGAGCGCCGCATAAGGGCTCCAAGCCCCTATTGAATGGGTTGCCATGGAGGTGCTCTGCCCTTGGGACCCTTCAGCACCTTCATACGCAACTTCTAGGGGTCCCAATCCCTCTCTAAGCGTCGCTAGGGGCACCTCTCCACCGCCCAACCACCGCACAGTGGTCCAGGCCTTCGTGCAGCTCTCTCCGCACCATCGTGTGCCTCCGAGTATCACCATGGTCCTGTGGAAGGCCACCCAATGATCTGATCTGATCTGATTTAAAAACGGCCTAATTTTGACCAAAAAATGTGATTTCAGACCTATAAATCATGTTTTCACCCTAGCACGCACCGAGGATTGACGAGGACGATTGTATGAGTCTACATGTACAACCAATCCTCCTTATGATCGTGTAGACTCGCTTAGATCGGTCTACTTCTCAGTCAAATTCAGTTTTCGGACGTTCTTCCATCATGTCAGAGAACAAGGATGATATTTTTTCTTCGCTCGGTGATTTCAAGGGCCCGGCTCCCATCGTAAAGATGGATGGGACCAAGTATGAGTTGTGGTCCATACAGTTTTTCACCCTCATTAAGTAACAAGGAGCACATCCTGACAGATCTAGAGCCGACGGATAAGACCGGGGCCAATGCTTCTTATAAGCAAGATGATGTGTATGCGTGTATTTGACTCGTTGGGACCTTCACCACAGAGATAGACAATGATATTGTGAATTAACCCACCGCCAAGGTGATGCAGGACATTTTGGCATCCACCTATGCCCAAGCGAAGAATGAGGCCAAGATTCTTTAGCTCCATTTCGATATCTACAAGGCCAAGCAGAATGGATGTCCTCTGCACTTGTTCTACTCCTTGATCCGTGGCATGTTCGAGAAGCTCCATAGCTTCATGGCTATTACGACATCTACAGAGCAACAGATGGTATACAGGAACTCTACGATGGTTGGAGTTTTCTTAGTTGCGCTAGACCCAGAGTATGATGCTGCACGTACACAGCTTCTCACTGGAGCAACCATACCTCCCATGGAGGAGGCTTATAGCCATCTCAGTAGGCTCCTCATGCCTCCTACTGTCACTCCACAGCCCTCTTCAGTAATGGTCGCTTCTCGTGGCAGAGGAGGGACCACCCAGTTCATAGGACGCACCCCTCGTGGCAGAGGCAATGGACGTCAACGTGGCCCTTGCACTTACTGCCATTGGCCAGGACACACAGAGGATACATGCTACCAGAAATATAGATATACAGTGTCTGCTCGTGCGGCAGAATAGATTGAGCCTTCAGAGACTCTAGCTTTCCAGGTTGATCCATGCCTATATGATATTGTCTCTCGTATACGGGAGATCATGACTCTTGCTGCAGGCACCACCACCACCACAGATACCACAGCCGCAGCCAGAGCCTCTTCGAGCTCCTCAAGTATCGCTTATGCTTTTACTGGTAGTAGCAGTGTCAATACGACAGAGTGGATTATGGACTCCGGTGCATCCCACCATATGTGAGGAGACCGAGCCCAGCTAAGGTCCTACAGGACTATAACTCCTAGTAGATGGGTTTTTATTGTCAATGGGGTCCACTTACCCATTACATGACAGGGAGAGGTGCATCTGACGCCATCAATGCGCCTTCAGAATGTTTTATATGCCCTTGATTTTCAGATGAACTTACTTTCTATTAGTCATATTACTAAGGATCTGCATTGTCGTGCCATTTTTGATCCTTTGTCTCTTATGTTTCAGGACATACTCGGGTAGGGTGACTGAATGTGGTTGTTAGCAGCGAGGGCTCTATAAATTGGTCTAGTCTCCTCATGTTAGAGTCTCCACCATTCCTACTGAACCAGTCTTATTGTATATGTGGTACTTCGTTTTGGCCACCTTCCTTTGCAGAAGTTGTCATGTCCTTCCATGGATTTCCTCACGATCTTCCTTCCAGTATGAGGTATGCCAGCTTGGGAAGCACCAACGTTCATCATTTCCATCTCGTCAGAGTCGGAGCAGTTCGAAGCTGTTTGAGCTCCTCCATTTAGACATCTAGGATCTGAGTCGTGTTCCGATCACCAGGGACACTGCTTTTATCTGGTCGATGTTGATGATTTCTCTAGACTTTTTTGGGTTTTCTTGTTGAAGAATAATTCTGAGGCTGGATATGTTATCAAATCTTTTATTAATGAGATAAAGAATATTTTTTCTGCCAATGTTAAATATGTTCATTCTGATAATGCTTTAGAGTTCTGCACCTTATAGCTTTCTGAATTTCTTAGATCTCTTGGCATTGTTCATCAATCCTCATGTAATTATACATCCCACCAGAATGGTATTGCTGAGTGCAAACACCGTCACTTTCTTGATGTGACCAGAACATTGTTGATCCAGAGTCATGCTCCTCACGCTTACTGGAGTGATGCGGTCATCATTGCATGCTAC
This sequence comes from Ottelia alismoides, assembly GCA_037367405.1. Lineage (NCBI taxonomy): Eukaryota > Viridiplantae > Streptophyta > Magnoliopsida > Alismatales > Hydrocharitaceae > Ottelia > Ottelia alismoides. The sequence continues at coordinate 1,228,038 of JAZKJV010001709.1, forward strand.
CTAGTGAACCACATGCCTTCTTCTGTGTTGGGAGAGAAGATCCCTTTCTCGGTTGTATTTCCCGAGAAGGATCTTTTCTCCCTTACACCTCATGTATTTGGCTCGATTGATTTTGTTCATGATTTCTCTTCAGGTCGTGACAAGCTCTCTCCCAGAGCTGTCAAGCGTGTTTTTGTCGGTTACTCTCATACTTAGAAGGGGTATTGTTGCTTTGATCCGCTTCGGCGAAAATATTTTGTCAATGTCGATGTTACCTTCTTTGAGTCTGTCATGTATTTTTCTCCTACAGGTGACAGGTTGGTCCCATCAGACTCTGACGCAGAGATCTACATACCTCCACCTCCTACTGTCATACAACCACCTCCACCTACTCCTGCTCTGCCACCACCACCACCTACTCCTGCTCCTCCACCTGCTCTTGTGGCTGCCCCTGGACCACCATCTACCTTGACTCAGTTTTTACCACATGTGTTTACTCACATGTCTCGCTCCGTTCCTCCTGCACACAGGTCTTCCCCATCATCCAACACGCCTCAGGTATGTAATGAGCACATTGCTTCTACTGATGGTACTATTGAGTTGTCTGTGCAACAGGATTCCATATAGGATGAGCAGGTGTCCTCTCAAGAGGGGGACTTACATGCTCAAGACTTAGCAGATGATCTTGATGTACTGATTGCTCTGCGAAAGCAGAGACGTACGTGTGCTACTTATCCTCTAGCAGCCCAAGTTTCCTTGAGCAGATTGTTATAGGATTTCAGGAGGTTTACCTTGGCACTATCAATTGTGGAGATACCACGGACATATCAGGAGGTTATTCATGACAGTCAGTGACATTTAACCATGGAGGAGGAGATGGTCGCACTACAATCATGTGGTACTTGGAGTATTGTTTCAGCTTCAGTTGGCGCATTCGTTATTAAGTGCAAGTGGGTGTTCACTGTAAAGTATCGTGCTGATGGCATTGTGGATCGCTAAGGCAAAATTTGTGGCACGAGGGTTCACCCAAACATATGGGGTGGACTATCATGATACTTTTTCTCCAATTGCCAGACATTCTACTTTGTGTATCCTTTTATCTGTTGCTACAACACGAGATTGACACATTTACCAGCTTGATGTGAAGAATGCCTTCCTACATGGAGATCTAAAGGAGGAGGTCTACATGCAACAACCACTTGGGTTTGCTGCTAAGGGGGGTGACAGAAGGTTTGCAGGCTACACAAGGCTATCTATGGCCTTAAGCAGAGTCCAAGAGCACGGTTCCATAAGTTCTTGGACTTGATAGAGCAACAGGGGTTTATGCGATCGATCGTCGATCATTCTTTGTTTGTGCACATGGCCCAAAGAGGTATTGTTGTCATTCTTGTTTTTTTTTTGAAATCCAGAAGCAAGGGGGAGACACTCGAAGGTGCACGCCCCAAGATATTTATTCAATAGAGAAAGTGAAAAGAGAGGGAAAGAATACAGCCACGCCCCGAAACACGAAGCCCTTACAACGCCCAATCCACCACCAGGTTGTCATTCTTGTTTATGTCAATGACATTATCGTTACAGGGGATGATGAGCAGGGAATTCAGGTTGCCAAGGACTTCCTAAGTCAGCAGTTTGTGACCAAGGACCTTGGTAGTTTATGTTACTTCCTCGGACTGGAGTTTGCCAGGAACCAGTGAGGTCTTGTGATGACCCAGAGGAAGTACATTACAGATGTTTCATAGACAAACATGGCAGATTGCAAACATGCCACTACTTTTATGGACCCGAGCGTGAAGCTCTATAATTATGACACTGATGAGGTCGACAAGAGGAGGTACATGGAGCTTATTGGCAAGCTCCTATATGACTAATATCGGGCCAGACACATCCTTTGCTGAGAGCAAAGTGAGTCAATTTATGGAGCATCCCAGACAAGCACATATGGATGTAGTCCATATGATTCCGAGGTATCTGAAGACATCACCTGGCACGGGACTTCTTTTCAACAGAGGTACATCTCTTTCAGTTACAACATGTGCAAATGCAGATTATGTTGGGTGTCCAAAGGATAGGAAGTCTATCTCAGATTTCGCAGTGTTCATAGGGAATTCTCTGATTTCATGAAAGAGCAAGAAGCAAATTGTGGTTGCCAGATCGAGTGTTGAGTCAGAATACAACGTAATGGCACAGGCTAGTACAGAGATGATGTGGGTCAAATATGCTCTTACTGACCTGACTATTGAGGTGCCTCTTCCCATGCACCTCCAATGTGATAACCAGGCTGTTATTTTCATTGCAAACAATCATGCCTTCCGTAAGAGGACCAAGCACATAGATGTAGACTGTCACTACACTCGTGACATGATACAGAAGAATCTTATCACTACTACTCACGTCAGCTCTGGAGATCAGACATCAAATGTTCTTACTAAGGCCATAGCCAAAGGGTATTGTTGACGCATATAGAATACCTGTACCTCTTCGTTATTTTATTTTTTCAGTTGTCTTCTTTATGTAATTTACCCATAGGCTACTCTCCTATATAAGAGAGCCTAGGGCTTATGGAATAGATCATCTCATTCATTTTTCCCAACATGGTATCAGAGCGACGGTCCTAGACCGGAGTTCTCGAAACCCTAACCCTAATCCCACACCCGCCACCCCCCCCCTTCTTCTTCTTCCTCTCGCAAGATCGGCGCCGCCTCTCCGGTCAATTGCGCCACCGTGCGTGAAGCGCTCTCTCTTTGCGCGCCTGCGCAACACGCATACTGCGCGCCTCTGCCGTGCGCGCTTGTGCGCATCCCCTGCGTATCCCCTGCGCGCTGTGCATCCCTTGCACACCATCTCCTATGCAGCAGACCTAGCGCATCAGCCGTGCGCTCCAGTGCGTCGCCTGTGCCTCCCTGCGCACTCCCTGTGCGCGCGCGGTAACACCAGTGCGCGCATCTCCTGTGCGGCATGTGCGTAACTCCTGCGTGCGTGTAGGTCTTAGCACAAACATCTTCATGGGGATAGTTGCTTGAAGTCTACACATGCAACTACCCCCATCTATGGTATTGTAGACAAAACATATTATTTGTCAATCGTTCCAGTCTTTATTTTTCAATATGTCAGAGAGCAAGGCAGATATCCCATCTATTGGCGCATTCCGTGGTCCGACGCCTATTGTCAAGATGGGTGGTACCAACTATGAACTGTGGGCAATGCAGTTCATGAGCATGATGAAGTCTACGGGTAAGAAGCATATTCTTACCGAACCAGAGCCTGCTGAGAAGACTGGAACCTATGCCTCCTAGGAGGCTGATGACGCATACGCCAAAGTCTGGCTATCTGGCACGTTGGCAATTGAGATTGCCAATGATATCCTCCATCAACCCACAGCGAAGGATATGTGGGACATTCTGGCGGCCACATATTCCCAGACGAAGAACGAGACAAAGATTCTGCAACTCCAGCATGATATCTTCACCATCAAGCAGAATGGTCGTCCTCTACATTCTCTCTATACATCACTGAGAGGGATGTTTGAGAAGCTATATAGCTTCATGCCCTTGACAGCCACGCCAGAGCAGCATAAGACATACAGGAACGCTACTATGGTGGGCGTATTCCTAGCTGCACTTGATCCTGAATACGAGGCAGCACGATCACAGATTTTGGCCGATTCTACAATTCCGCCAATGGAGGAAGCCTTCCATAGACTGAGTCGGATTACAGTTCCCTCAACTGCTGCAAGCCAGAATTCTTCAGCCATGGCAGCAACCAGAGGTCGTGGCTATCATCACCAGGGCCGTGGACGTAGACCCCGTGGGAGAGGTGGTCGCACTAGGCCAACATGCACCTACTGCCACCGTGTTGGACACAACGAAGATACATGCTATTCAAAGCACGGATTTCCTGCATCCGCACGAGCTGCTGAGCAGATAGAGCCCCCATCTGCTGCTACCTTGGATCAACGGTTTGATGATTTAGTTGCTCGTCTGAGGGGCATTATCCCACCATCTGGTCCAGCACCGACTACAGAGAATCATTCTGATGCCGCTGCCTCTGCCTCTGCATCTACTAGTGCTTCAGGTAGTATACTTGCACTCCATAGTAGTAGATCTGATACATTGCCATGGATCATGGACTCAGGCGCGACACATCACCTATGTGGCAACCAGAGCCTACTTACAGGATACACCCAAATCCCTCCATGACGGACAGTAGTGATTGCCAATGGCACACATTCCCCCATCACTGGTCAGGGGGAGATTAGACTGACATCTTCTATGCAGCTCAAGAATGTGCTACATGCACCTGATTTTTCAATGAATTTGTTGTCAATTAGTCAGATTACGAAGGACCTCCATTGTCGGGCAATTTTTGATCCATCTTCTTTGATTTTTCAGGACATCCGTACGGGCAACGTGATTGGTCGTGGCTATGAGCAAGGAGGCCTTTACCGTCTGAATCAGACCCCATTTGCCGGAACCACATCCTCTCCTGTTGGACAAGTATCTCCTCTACTGTGGCATCTGTGTTTTGGTCATTTACCGCTTCAGAAGTTGCGTCGTGTTCTACCCTATGGTCTCTCTCACACACCTATCCAGTGTGAGGTATGTCAGTTGGGAAAGCATCACAGGTCGTCCTTTCCCAGTAGTCCAGGTCGGAGTAGTAACTCCAAGTTTGAGTTGTTTCATGTCGATGTCTGGGGTCCGAGTCGTGTTCCCGATCATCAGGGACACAGGTTCTATGTTGTATTTGTGGATGATTTCTCTAGAGTGTCATGGGTGTTTCTGATGAAAAATAAATCTGAAGCAGGAAATATTATTATCCACTTTCTTAATGAAATTCAAAATGTTTTCTCCACATCTGTCAAGCTTGTGAGAAGTGATAATGCTTTAGAGTTGTGCACCAACATTTTGGCCAATTACTACTCCTCAAAAGGGATTATTCACCAAACATCTTGTGCTCATACATCTCAACAGAATGGGATTGCTGAAAGAAAACACCGTCAACTTCTTGATGTCACAAGATCTCTTCTTATTCAGAGTCATGTTCCCTACTCCTACTGGGGTGATGCAGTTCTTACTGCATGTTACATAATCAACCGTATGCCCTCATCTGTCTTGAATGAACAGATTCCTTTTTCACTCATTTATCCTGACAAGGATTTGTTCACTCTTACTCCTCGGGTGTTTGGGTCAGTCGCATTCGTCCATCAGTTGTCGCCTGGTACTGACAAGCTCTCTCCTAGGGCTGTCAAGTGCGTCTTCGTTGGGTACTCCAGAACTCAAAAGGGGTACAAGTGTTTTGATCCTGTGCGTCGGCGGTATATGATCAGTGCAGATGTTACATTTTTTGAATCTGTTATGTATTTTTCAACATCAGGAGACAAGCAGCTACCATCTATACCTCCTGATGCCATTTACATGACACCACCACCTCAGATACAGACACCATCGCCACCACCACCACCACCGCCACCGCTCGTCTCACCACTACCATTCCATTACACCCGTAGGCCTCCTCCAGCTCATGGTCCTGACCCGTCAACTAGCTCGCCTATGGTATGTAATGAAAATATTAATGTGGATGGATCTGACGACATTTCTCAGCAGGATGTATTGCAGGAACCTAATACAAATGATTTGGATGTTCCGATTGCTCTACGGAAGCCAAAGAGAAGCTGTGCCAAATATCCATTATCAGCAGCCGTGTCTTTTGAGAGGCTATCTGGAGACTTCAGGAGGTTTGCATTGGCACTTTCAGCCCAGACATTCCACGGAATCATCATGATGCTTTGCAGGATGCTAGATGGCGGCTAGCAATGGAAGAAGAAATGGCGGCACTTCAATCCAGAGGAACCTGGAGCTTGGTTCCTATACCTCCAGATGTCAGCCCGGTGAGTTGCAAATGGGTGTTTACAGTGAAGCACAATGCAGATGGCTCCATTGACAGGTACAAGGCACGCCTTGTTGCACGTGGCTTCACACAGACATACGGGGTAGATTACCTTGACACATTCTCCCCTGTGGCGCGTCATTCCACTCTGTGGATCCTGTTATCAGTTGCAGTTGCTAGAGACTGGTCGCTTTATCAACTGGACGTGAAGAATGCATTTCTGTATGGCGACTTGCAGGAGGAAGTCTATATGCAACAGCCACCTGGTTTTGCTGTTGAGGGGGAGTGTTCCAAGGTATGCAGATTATATAAGGCCATCTATGGCCTTAAGCAGAGCCCCAGAGCGTGGTTTCAGAAGCTTTCAGATCTTTTTGAGAAACAAGGATATAAACGCTCCAATGCTGATCATTCCTTGTTTGTACAGAAGACGGCTAGAGGTATCATTGTAATCATGGTTTATATTGATGATATCTTGATTACAGGTGATGATGAGCAGGGCATTAAGCAGGCAAAGGAAAGGCTGGGGACCGAGTTTGTCACCAAGGACTTGGGAGTCCTTAGATATTTTCTGGGGCTGGAGTTTGCTAGAAATCCATATGGATTAGTAATGTCGCAGAGGAAATATGTTACAGATCTATTGAGTGAGACAGGTATGCTAGGGTGTCGACCTGCTACGACACCAATGGATCCTAGCATGAAGCTCTATGATGATGACACAGAAGAGGTGGACAAGAGAAGGTACAGAGAACTGGTAGGCAAACTACTGTATGTCACGATCACTAGACCTGATATATCATTTGCAGTGAGTCGTGTGAGCCAGTTCATGGAGCAACCACGTCAGGCCCATATGGATGCAATACACATGATTCTGAGATATTTAAAATCATCTCCAGGTGCAGGCTTGCTATTTAAGAAAGGAAAGGAGATCTCTATCACGGCATGTGCTGATGCAGACTATGCAGGATGCCCCAAGGACAGGAAGTCCACATCAGGATTTGCAGTCTATGTTGGAGATGCTCTAGTTTCGTGGAGAAGCAAGAAACAGACAGTGGTAGCTAGATCCAGTGCTGAATCCGAATACAGGGCTATGGCCCAGGCTAGCACAGAAATGATGTGGGTGAAATCTTTACTTGCAGATCTATGTCTTGATATACCTCTTCCTATGATGTTGGAATGTGACAATCAGGTCGCCTTGTTCATTGCAAACAACCCAGCCTTTCATGAGAGGACCAAGCACATTGAGGTTGACTGTCACTACATACGTGACATGGTTCAGAAGGGGTTCATTGCTACATCTCACATCACATCAGAGAATCAGACTGCTGATATTTTCACCAAGGCATTACTTCGAGGCCCATTCCAGAAGTGTGCGTCCAAGCTGAGCATGATTGATATCTATGCTCCATCTTGAGGGGGAGTGTTGACGCATATAGAATACCTGTACCTCTTCGTTATTTTATTTTTTCAGTTGTCTTCTTTATGTAATTTACCCATAGGCTACTCTCCTATATAAGAGAGCCTAGGGCTTATGGAATAGATCATCTCATTCATTTTTCCCAACAGGTATTACGAGAGATGTTGTTCCAAGCTGAGCTCGATCGATATCTACACTCCATCTTGAGGGGGAATGTTGAGATATTACTTATCTTTCATATTGTTTATGTATTTTCTTTTTCTTGTTTTCTTCTTGTATTTTTTCTAACAGAATTCTCTCCTATATATGAGAACCCTAGGGCCTCTCAGCAATGCAATTGATTCTTACATCTCCATGGTATATATACGGGAAGTCTGATGAACAGTTCCCTGAAAGGCAAAAAAGGCTACCAAGTCCCGTTAGGTGGACTCAAGAGCATTATCAATTCCTATAATTGAACACATGCAGAAAAAGATGTTTTGATAAATTAAATAAAAGTTTTAATAATTTTATTAAAATCTGAACGTTCCTTTATAAGATAAACCCAAAAGGATCTACTGTAATCATCCAAAAAACAACAAAATATATGTGGTCACTCAAAGTACGGATCGGACAGGGTCCCCGGATGTCACAATAAACTAAATCAAAGGGAGCAGTACGACGCAACTCAGCACGAGCAGGAAAGAAAGCTTGATGATGTTTCCCAAACTCATACACCTCACACAAAAGGCTTCATAATAGAGAGTTCAGGTAACATCATGGAGAGAGTCTTGGCAGAAGGATGTCCAAGACGAAGATGCCAAAGGAATAGGTCAGTGAAGATAGACACAGCACAAGCAAACATGGATCAGAGGGAATACCAAGATAATAGAGACCGTTCTTCTCATGTCCCCAATCAAAAATCCGCACCGTTCGGATGTCCTAAAAATAACAGCAAAACTCATCACAAATCACATGACAATTTAACTCAGTACAAAGTTTATGAATAGGTAACAAGTTCAAAGGAAAATCGGGAACTCTAGTGAGTCGAAGCATGGAGGAGAATTCCATACTCCCAATAGTAGTAACAAGGGAATGAGCTACGTTGGAAACCCAAACCGACTTCATAAAGGAAGAGGGTTTGAAGAAGGTTAGCAAACTACCTTCTTTCGTCAAATGGGTGGAGGCTCCAGAATCAATAATCCAAGCATGAGTAGAAGCAATAGTGGAGTTAGCTATTGTACCTGATGTGTAGCCTAGTACTAGGAGTAATCTCATTGATGGAAGAACTGAAGTTCTGTAGAAGCTGCATCAACAGGAGTAATCGATGGCACTGAGTTAGACTATTTGTCCAATGGAGTCATGATCAGGAGATGCCTCTTTAGTACCATAAGTAGTATCATAGGCACTATTGGCATAAGGAAGATAGCCAAACATAGCCCAGCAGCACTCCAGAGGATGATTCCAATGTTGACAATGGATGCAGTGTGGATACTGTGGAGAGCTAGTGTCACATCCATGACCATAGCCTAAGTCACGATTGCGACCTAAGTCACATCCACGACCATGACCAGAGTCGCAATCATGGCCTCCTCGAAAACCATGTTGTCCTCATCTCCCAGATGAGATAAAGAAGGCAGAATTCTCTTCGGGAGGAAAAGTAGAAGCACGTCCAACAGATGTCTCAAGTTCCTAAAGACGGTCAAAAATAGCCTTGATGGATGGCTAGGTATCATACATAAGAAAATGTTCCTTCACTGCTTGGTATCAAGGATGTAGACCAGCAAGAAATCGATAAACATGTCATTCAGGTCACTCATGCACATGTTTAAGACAACATGCATGCTGAAATATCGCAAGCTCCTCATATAGACCAGTAAGATGCTAGTAGTACCCAACGACAATGGATTTGCCCTATGATGCAGACTAAATCTGCATATATATATATATATATATATATTATATGGTTAAATGTGGCTGCCCCCTAGAGAGGGAGCTAACTTTGCTCCCCGCGCCCCATTTTTTCCAATTTTTATTTTTTTTTGAAATTTGCTTATGTAAATTTTCATCAATATATATCTATATTATGTCATTCAAATTTCGTGCGAAACAGATATTCCTACGACCTCCATCCAGATGGGGTCGTTTTTAGCAATTATGTTACTATAAAAAAAAATGATTGTCTGGATGGATGCCATAGGAGTCTTTGTTTCACACGAAATTTGAATGACATAATATAGGGATATAGTGATGAAATTTTACAGAATAAAATTTCAAAAAAAATAAAAAAATAGGGAAAATGAGGCGGGAGAGCCAAGTTAGCTCCCCCTAGGAGGCAGCCCCATTTAACTCATATATATATATATATATATATATATATATATATATATATATATATATATCGACGAGGCAAGACTTGGTTGTCTTCTGGGAATATGTCTGTTATAGCTCTTCCCACATCTCCTTAGATGAGTCTTTATAGAGCAAGTTTGCAGCAATGTGCAGTTCAACATTGTTGGCCACTGTTGAGAAAATAGAAAGAGTTGTTTATTCCTTGGACCTTAGGCTCTCTTATATAGGGAGTAGCATGTGGGCAAATTACATAAAGTGGACAGAAGAACGGGAAAATAAATAAATGATACACATATATGAAATATATCTCTACACTCCCCTTAAGATGGAGCATAGATATCTATCATGCTCAGCTTGGATGAACACTTCTGGAAGGGTCCTCTCAGTAGGGCTTTAGTGAAAATGTCTGACGTCTAGACCCCTGAGCTAACATGAGATGTAGAAATGAATCCCTTCCGGATCATGTCGCATATATAATGGCAATCAACCTCAATGTGCTTTGTCCTCTCATGAAAAACAGGGTTATTAGCAATGAATAAGGCAGCCTGGTTGTCAAATTCTAGCGACATGGGAAGAGATACATCTATATGTAGATCTGTTAGGACTGCTCGAACCCACATCATTTATGTACCTGCTCGGGCCATAGCTCTGTACTCAGATTCAGCACGAGATCTAGCAACCGCAATTTGCTTCTTACTTTTCCATGAAAAAAGAGAATCTCCAACAACTATAGCAAATCCTAATGTAGACTTTCTATCCTTGGGGCACCCTGAATAGTTTGCATCTGCACATGCTGAGATAGTCATATAATCACCCCTTTTAAATAGCAGTCCCACACTTGGAGATGATTTGAGATACCTTAGTATCATCTGTATAGCATCCATATTAACTTGATGAGGTTGTTCCATGAATTAGTTCACCCAACTGACTGTAAATGAAATATCGGGTCTGGTAATGGTAACATAACGAAGCTTTCCCACCAGCTCTCTGTATCTTCTCCTGTCCACTTCATCAGTATCATCATCATAAAGCTTCATGTTTGGATTCATGGGTGTAGTCGCAGGTCGACATCCAAGCATTCTCGTATCACTCAATAATCAGTGGCATACTTCCTCTGAGTCATCACAAGCCCCTGTTGGTTTCATAAACTCCAATCCCAGAAAGTATCTTAGAGCTCCCAGATCCTTGGTAACAAACTCACGACCCAGAAATTCTTTTGCTCAGTTTATTCCCTGCATATCATCTCTTGTAATAACTTATATCATCAACATACACCATAATAGCAGCCATACCTCTGGAGGTTCTTTATGTAAAAAGAGAGTGATCTTCATTCGACCGTTTGAACCATTGTTTCTCAAACAATTCTGAGAGCTTCTGGAAACAAGCTCTAGGGCTCTGCTTAAGGCCATAGATTGTCTTATGAAGTCTACATACCTGTGAACACTCTCCCTCAACAACAAACCCTGACAGTTGCATGTAGACTTTCTCCTGAAGATCACCATACAGAAATGCATTCTTGACATCCAATTGAAACAGGGGCCAATCTCGAATCATGGCAACAGATAGAAGGATCCGTAAGGTGGAATGTCGAGCAACTGGGGAGAACGTGTCAAGATAATCCACCCAATATGTTTGAGTAAATCCTCGTGCAACCAGTCGAGCCTTGTACCTGTCAATGCAACCTGCATTGTGCTTCACCGTAAAAATCCATTTACGACTTATAGATGCTCCAATGGGAGTTGGCCCAAGACTCCATGTACCTCTCGACTAAAGGGCAGCCATCTCTTCTTCCATAGTAAATCACCACCAACTATCCTGTAGAGCCTCCTGATAATTCCGTGGAATTGCCACGGCTGACAATGCAACTGTAAATTTCCTGAAATCGCAAGTCAAGTGATCAAAGGAGACCATGGATGCTATAAGATATGATGCACAGCTGCGCTTCTGCTTCCGAAGCGCAATAGGTAAGTCCAAATCAGCAACCTCCACATGTGTCCCCTGTAAAGAGTCCTGCTCAGGTAGATCTCCAGACCCATCGTTAGAAATTGTGTATTCAGAATATACCTTACGTGTGCTAGATGATGAACGGTGACCATGACCGGAAGTAGGCTAGCGGGTATAATGATACGACAAAGGAGGAACTAGAACAATAGTAGGTGGTGGAGAGGCGGCGGTGGTGGTGGTGATGGTGGAGTTGGTGAGGAAGGTGGTGATGGTGGTGGTGGCATGTATATTTTATCATCAGATGTTGAAGAAGTTAATCGATCACCTGTAGGAGAAAAGTACATTACATACTCGAAAAAGGTGACATCAGCACTAACATAGTACTTCTTATGCAATGGACAATAACATCTGTACCCTTTTTGTGCCCTGGAATACTCGACAAAGACACACTTGACAGCTCTAGGAAAGAGCTTGTCAATCCTTGGTGATAACTGGTGGACAAACGCAACCGAGCCAAACACACGAGGAGCAAGTGAGAATAATTCCTTCTCAGGAAATGCAAGAGAAAAGGGAATTTTCTCACCTAAGACCGATGAAGGCATGCGACTAATAAGATAACATGTCATAAGGACAACATTACCCAAAAAGAATACGGAGCACGACTCTGAATGAGAAGGGTCATCGTAATATCAAGCAAATGACGATGCTTCCTCTCTACAACACCATTTTGTTGGGAAGTATAGGCACATGAAGTTTGATGAATAATATCTTGGGATAAAAAAATATTTGGAAAGAGTGTGAGTACAAAATTCCAAGGCATTATCAGTTTTTACAAATTTCACCGAGGTTGAAAACATATTTGTTACTTCATTTAGAAAATTTTTGTAACATCTCTGGCTTCATATTTATTCTTTAATAAAAAGACCCAAAACAGACGAGAGAAATCATCCATTGCAACAAGATAAAACTTGTGCCCCTGATGATCATGAACACGACTGGGACCCCAAATATCTATATGAAATAACTCAAAAATGGAGCTACTCCTCCGACTCTGACGACTGGGAAACGCAGACCGATGGTGTTTTCCCAACTGACATGCCTCACATTGAAAGGATGCGTGAGGAGAGATCTAAGGCAGGACACGACACATTTTTTGGAGCGGGAGATGACCAAAGAGCAGGTGCCACGTGAAGGGTGAGACAGGACCAACAGAAAGAGAGGAAATGCAGCATACAAGGTTCGAACTAAGCGATAGAGGCCACCTTGCTCATGGTCATATCCAATCACCTTGCCCGTAAGGATGTCCTGAAATACAAGAGAAGATGGGTCAAATATAGCTCGACAATGTAAATCCTTCGTAATCTAACTAATAGATAAAAAGTTCATAGAGAAGTCAGGTGCATGCAACACATTCTGTAAATGCATAGAGGGTGTCAAACTAATCTCCCCCTATCCAGTGATTGGGGAATGAGTCCCATCTGCGATAACCACAGTTCTTCCTGGAGGAACCTGTCTGTATGCTATAAGTTGATCCATATCTCCACACAAGTGATGTGTGGCACCGGAGTCCATAATCCATTCTATAACATCAAATCCACTACTGCTAGTGAGTGCATAAGTACTACTTGAGGTACTGGAGGAGGTTGAAGCAACTACATTAGAGTGACTCCCAAATGCCGAGGAAGACATAATGGGACTGGCTGGAGGTATAATGCCCCTCAATCGGGCTACAAGGTCATCAAATCGTTGATCCAGAGAGGAGGCAGCCGAGGCTCAATCTGCTCAGCAACTCGAGCAAAGGCATGATATCCATGCTTAGAGTAGCATGTATCTTCGGTATGTCCAGAATGATGGCAAAATGTGCAGGGATGACGAACACGACCTCCTCTGCTACGAGGTCCTCGTCCACGAAAGTGAGAAGAGCCTCCTCGACCGCGGGAAGCCGCCATCGCTGAAGAAGTCTGACTAGCAGTAGAAGATGGAACAGTGATCCGACTAAGCCTGCGGAAGGCTTCCTCCATAGAAGGAATAGTAGAGTCTGCCAAAATCTGGGAACGGATTGCCTCATACTCAGGATCTAGTGCTGCCAGGAATACACCTACTATAGTGGCATTCCTATAAGTCTCCTGCTGCTCAGGAGTAGATGTGAGAGGCATGAAGCTATAGAACTTCTCGAACATCCCACGCAAGGATGTATATAGCGAGTGAAGAGGACGTCCATTCTGCTTGATAGTAAAGATATCATGCTGGAGTTGCAGTATCTTTGTCTCATTCTTTATCTGTGAGTAAGTAGTAGCGAGAATATCCCACATCGCCTTGATTGTGGGCTGATGGAGTATATCATTGGCGATCTCTATTGCCAATGTGCCTAAAAGCCAAACCTTGGCATAGGCATCATCCGCCTTCCATGAGGCGTTAATCCCAGTCTTCTCAGTCGGCTTTTCCTCGGTAAGAATATGTTTCTTACATGTAGACTTCATCATGTTCATGAACTGCATAGCCCACAGTTCATAGTTTGACCCGTCCATCTTTACTTTAGGCGCAGGACCTCTGAAGGCGTCTGTGGAGGGAATATCTACCTTGCTTTCTGACATGACGGCTGAAGAAGACTAGGATTAAAGACTTAGATAAGTGTTTGTCTACACTGACATCAATGTTCAGGAAGGCGGTATGCGGTATTCAGTCGGAGGGGTCACTGCATAGAGAGTATGCGGTATGCGGGAGAGTATGCGGGGAGTATGCGGTTTTATGCGGTTTTGTATTTTTTATTATTAAAAATATAAATAAATTTTTAATATCATGTTAATAACCTCTAAATATTATATTCTTGATTATAATAATAAAGAATTGAAGGTATAAGGAACAAAACTATTGGGATAATAGAGTCAAGTGAGCAAAAACATCAATTGAAAGAGCGTTAAGTCAGATGTCCGAATTTAGGTTAAGGTTTTAAAAAAGTTTATTCGAAAATCGGCCGCATAAACGGCCGCATATACCGCATACTCGGCCGAGTATGCGGCCTGACCCGCCTAGATGACGATTTGACCATACTCGGTGCGCCAAGGCTACTGAATACGAGTATACGGCCGAGTATGCGGTATACTCGGCCGATTTCCTGAACACTGACTGACATAGGGAGATTGGTTGCATATGTAGACTTATGCCACCAATCTAATCAAGGAAGAAAGCTCGACGGCGTTGTCCCTCTTAAAAGGGAAGAGCGGCGACATCCCTTGTAGCGAGTAGGTGCAGCCGATCGAAGAGAGAGGGTTCGCGAGGTCCTAGGCGAGTGGTGGTACGCACAGGTCGCGCTGCAGGGCCACGTGACGGAAAGAGGTTGGCCCACGGGGGTCGCAGGGCCTGGAGATGACGATGGGGAGCCCACGGGGGCCTGGCAGGAGCCGTAGGGGCCTAGGGACAGCGGTGGGGATCCCGCAGGGGCCTGGCTGGGCCTGGCGACGGTGAGGGGCCCTGTAGGGGAGAGGGGAGGGCCCTCGCGAATGGGCAGCGGGGGTGCGAAGGGCCGCGGGGGCTGGGCGGCGGAAGTCCTAGGCAGTACGCGTGAGGGAGAGGCTTGAGATGGGGTTTAGGGTTAGGGTTTCGGTACAAGAGCTCCGATCTAGGACCTCTGCTCTGATACCATGTTGGGAAAATATAAAGAGTTGTTTATTCCTTGGGCCCTAGGCTCTCTTATATAGGGAGTAGCCTATGGGCAAATTACATAAAGTGGACAGAAGAACAGGAAAATAAAAAAACGATACACATATATGAAATATATCTCTACAGCCACCCAAGTGATGACCTGATAGTTATCTCCAAGCCATGTGTCATAATCATTATCCGTCTCTTTTAGAGGATCTTTCGTCGGAATGTAGATCTTCTGTTGACCACCGATGAACATCTTGAAGGCACGAGACCATAGCATAACGTTCTCTGCACGATTGAGTTTGATAGAAGTTTTATGTACCATCATAGAAGATGTAGGGTGCAGTGGTTTAGTCTTGATCAGAAGAGATGCCATCGTGGTCAGATAGAGATATCAAGAAGGTGAATTGTTCATTTAGTCACGTGCGTGGTTGACGAAAACAACGTTGAGTCATCCAAAGTGGGTTAATAGGTGCCCTAAGGTTCACGCACGAGAGGTTTAACGACATGGTGGAGCCCACAGGAGTTCTGGGTAGTGGGTGGCGACCTGGATGCGGTCTGGATGCAGTTGGAGGAACCAGGCACGAGATCTGGGTGGTCGTTAGAGGCACTGGCTAGGTGCCCTAGGGTTCACGCGTGGCCCATATGTAGCCTGGCATGGTAGGGCTAGTTGTGCCCCCGAGGTCTAGGAGGCAGCCTTACGACGATGTTGGAGGTCTTGGTGGCCCTGGTATTGATGGTCAGGAAGGAGGGGCCCTTGCATGGGGCCTTGGATGGAGAAAAGAGCCCACGTAAGGGTCGAGAAACGAAGGAAAGGGAGCTTGCGGTGGCAGTGGGTGCGATGTATGAGCCCTGATCTAGAACCGTTGCTCTGATACCATGAGGAGGAGGATAAGAATGAATGACTTGTCTTATTCCATGGGTCTAGGATTTCGTATACAACATGAAACCTTAGAGGAGCAAAAAAGGGAAAATTTACATAGATACCCTGAAGGAGATTACATAATTGAAATAATAATAAATAGAAATAACCCATAACTCTGACAACCCTGATTTTCAATTGTGTTGAAGTGCACCCACCATTCCAATTATGAGTCCATTACACATCCCATGCATGTGAAACTATAATACCTAAATGTTCCTTGAAGAAAAGAAAAGGAGAAGTTTTTAGATAAATTATGGGTACCTTGCACAGCTTAATGAGCGTGAAAGTATAATTCTTAAATATTCCTTTAAAAAAATTGTGAAGCCTTCTCCCACTATAAGTAGGGTCGGCTATATCGATTCTTGTTCAAATCCATGTTAAAAGATTCGCTTATGTTTTGTGTTGTATGTCGACTACCTAACGCAACCCCCATAAGGGGAGATTTGAACTCTGATTTTTTGGGTGGTAGACACACTGCACTTCCACCAGACCATTTAAGTGGGTACTGCTTAAATATTCCTTTAGAAAAAGAAAATATCTCAAATATACCAATGCATATAAAATGAAGCAAAGAACTCAAAGAAACCACAATGTAGAAGATAAGCGTAAGGTACTTCACATGCGAGCAAGCATATATGAATAGATCACGAAAACATCATTCAAAATGTCAAAATATTTATAAGCAATTTGATGCATAATGACGTTACTCTTTTTTAAAAGATAAAATGATAATGATCAACTGACAAGATAATATAAATCTAAAAGTTGAAAATACCTGCACAGATCGCACACCATATTTAAAATCATATGTTGCATCAGCATGGGAAGGACGATACGCAATCGACATTTCAGAGTAATCCTGCGAAAATAAATTTCAAGAACAAATTTCCAAAAATAGTTGTAGAATGTGAATAGAATATACAAACTAGTTGCACTTGCATACAAATTCAAAAAAACCTAGTTCGGTATAATAATATGATATGTTCAATTTTGAAGAATATATTTTTAGTTACCATAAGCTTTATTTAATTTTATGATTTTACATTCTTCCAATAAAACTTTCTGAATGACATCAAAGCATACATAATGCCTATTTTCCAAAGTAAAAAGTCGAAACTTTGTAGCCGATTAGTTTACAGGAATGGGGTGTAGAATGTGTATACAAAGCAAATATTATAGGATAGAAATTAGATATTTCTCGCATACAGATGACATTTAACTTTTACAGAAGCGTATTGATAATACCCCGAAACACTAAAAAAAGATCGGAGAAACAAGCTTCATAAAGAACAATCAATTATAAAATATTTAAGAAATCAAAGGAACAGCAACATTATAATTGATGAAATATTCAAAGGCCACCCTACAACCTAGATTCAAAACCAACATGAGTAAGTTGTCACATGCATTTACAAATGCACCATCCTTAAATTGTTAAAATTGATGCCAACGAAGAAAAGGTCACCCGATCTAATTGTTGAAATAATGATCAGATTACCCCATCTAGTTCGAAGCCAGCTGGTCCAACCCAGTATGACCTAATCAAATTGACTCCAACCTGTCAAGACTTAATGTGGGGATTATGAAAGCAATTGGAAAAACTGGCCTAAGCCCATCTACCACAAATCTGATCTAATCAAAAGGGAAAAAATATTGTATCTTGTTATTTTAAGCCCTTGAATAAATTATTATCTTCATACGCGCCTGCAAGTAAAGAATCTAAGGCAGGTTGAAGCTAAATATACCGCAAACTAACATGGAAAACCGGGCAAATATCAAATATATATGGTGCTTGCAGGGACAAAAGCATGAGAATTTTTTGTAAAACAGGACACCCAATGTACTGTAAAACACGATTATTGGCTACATAGATAAGAAATACATACATGTCCCCTTTGATCTGTATTTGGTACAAAAACATGGATAGGAGTTCCTGTCGTTACACCTGCAACACATATTGCATAAGATTTTATTGTCATACACTTCCTGCATGTTTGAGTTCAAAGGGCAAATATTAATATGAAAACACACCATCTGCCACTCCAGAGTCAATCCGGCACGTGTCAGTCTCTTTTCTAGGAGTAGTGATTCTACTTTGCCCTGGCCTCCTATAATTTGGTACAAATGCACTACTTAGAATTTTTCACTCAAAAAAACATAATAACAGATTATAGAATTGATCCGCATGGAAAAAGAAAAGAGTACCTTCTATCTAATTCTACTTGTAAATCAACTTCTGAAATGGGTATTCTCGGTGGGCAGCCACTTATGATGCATCCAACACCACCTCCATGAGATTCCCCAAAGGTCGCAACACGAAAATAATTTCCAAAAACATTACCAATAGCCTGTATTTCTGGAAGTACAAATGTGGATAATCATAAATCTAGTGAAAATCTAACTTAACTTAGACTGGTATTCTGATCTCTATCCACATATAAGTATGTATGTCTAAGGTAAATTCAAAAACAAGCTTACAATGCCTAATGATACAAAAAAGGGATATTTACACTCCTAACCCTAAGTAGTTTCATAATTATCCTAGGAACCTTCGATAATTCATAATTACATCTAGGACCCGAATAATGCTTAACCGTTACATGGCATAGCCATGTGTCAAGTTCCATCCATTTTCACCGTTAGTTTTGACGGATTGCGCCAATTTTGGATAATTTTACCCGTCAAATAATATCGCTTTTCCAAATGATGCCCTCTCATCTTCCTCAACTTAGGCAAGTTGCTTTTGATTAACACAAGCAACCGAATACCCCCTCTTATTCATTGGATCGACATCTGCACGCATGAAGGAGGAGGTCTCGACGATAGGGAGGCGCTCAACCTCATCTTCGTTCCATGCACGTGAAGAGAAGCAGTAGGCCGCTGGAGACCAGGCGTGAGGAGGAATCATCCTCTGATGGCTCAAGCGAGACGGAGGAGGGTCCAATGGGGCTCGAGGGTCTTCTTTGGCTACCCAGGCTCCTAGTGCACATAGGAGTAAGTTTTTCCTCCTATTGAACCACCGGCTCGAGGTACTCTTCATACAGAGGCTTTCCTATGCAAGGGGAGGGGAAGGCGGAGGGAGGAGAAGCTGTCGCCCTTCCTATGCGAGGGGAAGGGAAGGCGGAGGTAGTTTGCTGGAGGAAGGGGGCTGGAAGAGGAAGGGGAGGGGGAGGTGGTCGGCGAGAGTGGGGGGAGGTAGTCGGCGGGGGTGGGGGAGCTGGAGGAGGAAGGAGAGGGGAGTTGGTAGGTGGGGGTGGGGGAGCTAAAGAAGGAAGGGGAGTGGGGGAGGCGCTGGAGGAGGAAGGGGGAGGGTTTTTTTCTTTTCTTTTTCTTTTAACTTTTGGTTAAGTTCAGCCATTAGATCGTGGATTGGTTAGATTAACACAGTCGTCTGGTTGAGTTAATGAACTAAACTAACGGAGGGTTATTGTGTAAAATGGAGCACTTATTCATGGTTATGGGTGTAATTATGAATTATCGAGGATTCATGGGGTAATTATGAAACTACTCAGAGTTATGGGTGTAAATATCCCTACAAAAAACAAAGAATATTTATTTGTCACATCCAATTCACTAAAAACAATCATGGCCGAAAAATACAAAATTAAATATTTCCTTCATTCTTCTTAATTCTCTAAATAGCAGAAAGCAGTGTTCCCATGAGTTGATACAAGCACTAGCTGCACTGCATATGCCGCATTAGTGAACCCACATCAGTCACTCACCATTGTGAGATCGACGCACTTTGTGCCCCTCCCAGTAATACACAACTTAAACTATATTGCAAATCGCCGCAGTCTAGCATTTTGGGTGCCTGTGTTCTTTGGTTCCAGAACTTTATTAGTCCAGTAAATTAGTACATCAGGTACAGACTCTAGTCCTTAAGAGATTAAGGGTGTGTTTGGATAGAAGGTTTAGGTGGGTTAACCTGGTAGCAGGTAACCTACTTTTTGGTTTTGGTGTTTGGATAGAGGGTTAAACTGGGGGTGGGTTAGAAGTGGGTTTATTGTGATATGATTGTATTGGAGTTTGAAAAAGTGAATAGTTATTGTGATGTGATTGTATTGAAGTTTGAAAAAGTGAGTAGAAGTGGGGTAGTTTATAATTTTTATATGATATGATGGTATAATATATTATTTTTTGATGGAATTGATGATGAGGAATTGATTTATTTAATTTTTTAAAAAGATAAAAAGTGGGCCCCACTTAGAAAGAGAAAAGGGTGGGTTAGGGAGGGTAAACCACCCCAAGGGGGGTTTACCCCCCTAACCGAACACACACTAAGTGTTATATCATAAAGGGTGACAGTGGAAGCCACCCTAGAGTCTGTTGAAGCAACTGCTAGAGTTCCTTATCAACTAGCATGATTAGTTGATTTATCCTCCTTTAGCTGACTTAGACCTATACATTTCACCCTTCCCACCAGACCATGAACCAGAATCTAGTCATGTTAGACAGCTTCCAGAGATAACAATGCAATTTTGGTTCAACATCCCAAAAGGGACTGTTACCTTTGTATTCCAGGTATGTTTTATAACTTGATTTAAGTACTTTACTTGTTTTAGTAATAGCACATACATTTATTGTCAAGCCCTTGTGCTATTGTATTGTAGGTATTCAAATATGTCAAGATGATCATTCTACTATTGAAACAGAGTATTTACATTGTATTAAGTTGATTCCTGAAGTATATGTATTTGAAATCATTCCACACTGATATATGCTTATTTATATACTTCTATACACTCTTACAGGACCAAGGGACCTTAGTTCGGGATTATTTTTGCAATTTGTCCAGGTATGATCAATCATTTAGGAAGGCACTTTTGTTCACTAGCTAAATACGATCGATCACTCAAAATGCCATGATCGATCACTTTTCTCTATTGTCTAAAAAATACTGATTACCTTAATATCCATGATAGGTCACTTGTATACTCTGTTTTGAACCCTCCAGAAGTCACATGATCAATCACTTTGAAGATCTGATCGATCACTTTATGAATTCAAATTTACGGTCATCTAATGTTCAGAAACCATCGATCACCTAAACATTTATGATCGATCAGATTGGCTTTTATGATCGATCTTGTTGACAAACTACTTTTCTCTCCAACCAAAATATCTCCATTTGTAACAGCAAACAGCTCTAAGATATTTTATATACTTTTTTAGTAAAGATATTTTATACACTTGTCAGCTCTATTTAAGCACTCTTAGACTCCTTGAAGAAGAGAACATTCCAAAACATTACATACTTTGTTTCCACATTAGTTTATGTGTTTTCTCATATGCACCATTCTCCATCGATGCTGTTTATTCTATGAGATTATTGTCAAGGATTTGTGTTCTGACTCTGAGAGCTACTATTATTCTGTTGTAGCATCAAAACTTTCAATCAAGCCACGATTGCTATCTGCCTCTCAAACTCTCTAGGATTAGTTAGAGACATTCTCATCGCAGGTGGTTCTATTGGTGATATGTTCTGATTGTTTATTCTGACAATGGTTTCTGATATTGTGATATATTGTACTATTGTGCTTATCATTTGATTATCTGAATAGCAAGTATTATGTGGCTTGATATTCAAAAGATACATACACATACAAACATACACACATATATTATATGTATCTCTTTCTGCATGACCTTTGCAGGAAGACTTGGTGTTTGACACAAGTTTGCAGGTTCCCTTGGTGTTTGATTCAACAAGGCTATGATCCAAGCCTGATGGTTCCCTTGGTTTTTGATACAAGAAGGTCTAAGCATTGGTGTTTGCTAAGAAGCTTCGACATGACCTCAATGTTTGTGACCCAAAGGAGAAGGGCTTTTTTGTTTGATCAAAAGCACCGTGAACTTTGGTCTCTGATCCAAGGCTGTAATGCATTTTAGTATTTTGGTCCAAAAGCTTGTAAATGGTGGAGTTATCCGTGGTAAATAACTATGATAATGAAAAGTTTGATCGGTAAGGTTGATTGAGAATCTGAGTCAAGGACTTGGGCCGTGGTTTCACCTAGTTGGGTTTCCACGTAAAGATACCCATTCACATGGTTGATGGTTTGCTTTCTCCACTTGTGATTGTTGTGATTGATTATTTTTTATTCAGTAATATTTTTTACAACTGCTATTATTTTCCCTTCAAGTAATAGTTTGATCCTACATGTATCCACAAGGACAACATAAACAAACTATTCCCAGAACCCACTATTAACCTCCCACTTTGACCACTGTGCAAGACCCACTCCAAGCTACCATAGCAGCCATACTGGGATTGGACCTCCACGGACAATGCATCAAAGCTGTTTCAAGTGCACTGACCTTCTGCAACCATATAACCACTAAATTCAATATACAATAAGCACATGTAAGGCTTCCCAATCTTTCATATCAACTAGACCATTATCCTACATCTTATAATCCTTTCAGATTACAGTATATTACAAGAAACCCTTAAACATAGAATCGGATTCTGTTTTTGAAAAAAAAATTAACGTAATATACCATTTGATGTTATAATCAAATCGCATTCTGCTAATTTAACATGCATAGGAATCCGCTGTCACATTACCAGTTAACGGTGTTTGTTATTAAACATAATGTATCATTTGATATACACACGATTATAATTTAGTCCAACCATTAAAAAAGGTGATACTTACACTGAACTCAAACATCTCCATCACTCAAAACGTCTATGTAACAACTGTCACTCAGTCCCTGCATTATCTCAAAGTCACATTCTGTTGTGATGAGCTTTTATGAGGAAAAAGACATTCGATCGGATCTACTTAGCTTAAATTAATTGCGACAGGCCATTAATTGTGGATAAAATTTTCAATCTTTCGAGCATCAAATCGATCAAATAACTAAACAAAACTAAAGTAGCTAAAACCAGAAGAAATCAAAACATCTGGATTGGACAAACCTAGGGGCCTATAGCGCGAGCGCTGAGGAGATGCCACGTGGACGGCGGGGAAGGAGTGCCGACGGAGATCCGACGGCTGGAGCGCCGCAAACCTTAAGGCCGGTGGTCGCGCGCCTCTCTCGGTGCGGCGGCCCAGGACGGGCCTGGAGAGGAGGAAGCTCGAGGAGGAGGAGGAGGCCATCGGAGCCGTCAAGGGTCGGATCGGACGGCGGGGTTCGGGTGGGTGGGGCGGGAAGTGGTGGATTTGGTTGGAAGAGGGCGCGACTAGGAGAGAGTAGCGTGGATGCAAGTGATGCATCGGTATATATAGGTCGGAGTGGGAATTCTAGTAAACGGACATGGGCTACCTAACATCTTTTGGGGGGAATTGTGCAAATGCTCCCTACCTACCACTCTGCCAACGCCAACTTTGGTTATGGTGATGATCCAATGACGGCAAGTCGCCCCCCTGAGGCCTTCTAATATTTTTATAACCATGTGATAATTATCTTTCTAATTTTATACAACCGTCTTCTTAGATTGCAACTTGCAATGCATCTCCGCCAATGATGGAGTCCTTAACATTTTTAAGTGTTGATATATGTATTAGTAGGAGTAAAATGGTACAAGAAGAGGGTTAAATTCTGCAAATCTCCGTTATCAAGGAAATATTAATGACAAAAGAAAATCAAGAAAACAAGTTTTTTTATGAGGAAACTCCAATGAGTATCAATCTTGACCTAGAATTGCTTTTTGACTTCACCACTCTGCACAAACCTCGTCAAAGCTCGTTCCACTGTATTGATTACTTTAATCGAGGCTGTTGTATTTGTCTTTTCCTTCTATACTTTTGAGGAAAACTGTTTCCTTTCCACAACATTAATTTGACTATGCCCCAGGTACTTAAATTCCATAAATTAAAAGATCTTTGATTAGTTAAAAGTGAAGTGAGCAATTTTTTTTACTATTTTTTCTTGTATCGCAGTGAGGGCAAAGAATTGGAAGTAAAAATCTCAAGAAAATCTGAATTGGGCGAGCACTTGAATATGTCTAGATATTATAAAGTTTTCAATGTAGAGGGAATTTCTTCAAATAGTACAGCCATGATCACTTATATAATCTTCAAAAGTCAGTTATGAATCCTTAGAAATGGTAAAATCTATTAAGACATAAACGCTTATGATTCAAGAATATGCAACAGTAAAAGGATCAAGAAACTGCTCATTGGAATTAGTCGATTAGAAAACGATTAGTTGACTGATCAAGTCATCGTTCAATTAAAAAGTTGGATAATATATTCCTTAACTTTTATCAATACTTGGTTGATACTAATCATTAGTCAAATGAGAGAGCACTAGTGTATTGTAAAAGAACTTTAATTAATAAGCTAAATATACTAGAAATTTTGAGTCATAGATTTAGTCTTTAGGCTTAAAAGTGAGTTGGCTCGACTGATTAAGAGTATGAATTTGCTGAAATTTTTTGGAACTTAATATAGGTAGTTATTTATGAAGAGGTACACAAGACAGCTAGAGAATGTGGTCTAAGATATCGTTGGATAAAATTAGTCAACTAATAAACTTATTAGTCGTCTATCAACCTTGAAAATACAAAAAAAACGTAAATAATAGTTTCTTCATTGAAATGCATCTGGACTGCATGATAGTCAAATTGTACTCTGTATCCTACTTCCATACATTTCATACTATAAGTCCCCAAACATTGAGTGTATCATCAAGTCTCTCTATTTTGGAGATTCTCGTGCTTTCATATGAATAGGTGAACTTCACTACTTTGAAAATTCATTCATCAACTGTTGAAACAATAATTTGAACATGTTTTCTCCTTGATGTAACAATTCATCATCCTTGATTTATGTGTTAACTAAGCATCCCTAATTTTATCCATGAATAAATGTGAGCTTGACTTGGAAGTTTGATTTGACATTCCTTCCTTAAATGTTTGTCCTTATATAAGATTTTGAATATCTCTTTTCAACTAATCATTATCAACTGCATAGTTCTTACATTCTCCCCCTTTTTGGTCATAACAAAACATATTTGTTTTAAGTTGAAAACATCTAAATTTTAAGTCAGTTGCTACAAACTTATCTGAAAAGTAAACATTTTGAGAAGTTTTCACTATAAGTCAAAATTTAAGCCAACGAGAGTTCTTCTACCCTTTTTCAAGTAATATAAGTTCCCATTCCTCTCCTATCCAACCCCAATCATAAGTTCTCCCTTTTATTTTTTATACTTATAGTGAATTTTATCTCCCTTCTATTGCCATCGAAAAAAATAAATAAGAAACAACAATAGTGCATAAGCATAAATAGCCCAAAGGTAGACAATCATTCATAAACTCATGGACTCATTTCAAACCAACAAGCATTGCATTATATAAACAGTTAGTGTTCACATCAAGAACAGTATAAAACTTTAAAGATAATAACAAGAATTCAAAAAAAGAGGATTGCAATGCTTCTTCCTCCACTTTGAACATGTAATTTAGAGGTTGTCAACCTTATCCTCCAAGCAATAAGACGATCAATGGAGTATTGTTGATGAATTTGTGACACGTCTACATTATATTCATATTTTGACCTTAATTCTAAGGAAATACACAAAAAATAACATAAAATAATAAAGTAATGCAAAGTACTTAACTAGTAAAAATGAACTCAATATACCTTATCAATATACAAATAAGTCAAAGAAAGAAATTCATGAAAGATCCGCAAAAATAGAGTTCTCACTTGCGTATACTCTATAATGATTTTTAATAAATTTGTTTTACATTTAGTTGACATGAACTTTGTAGCGTATATATAATTAACCTTAATACATAAAAAAATCCTAAAAAATATTAAATCTACATATTAAAAATAAAACTAAACCCTATTTCGAGTATTCAAATAAATTATACCATTGTGTTGTAAGTTTTGTTGATAATTGTAGCATTTGATTTTAGGTTGATGTTTTGTTTGAGTTTTTCTTCCTCAATGACCATGAGTCAATGCTTGACTTATTTCAAATACTTAGATTGCTCGAAATTCGTAGTTCATTATACAGGAGACCTGAAGCCCGATATGATGCATTTTGAATTAGAGTCTTTTGAGAGATAAGTCGTAATGCTCTTATACCATTCTTAGAAATAATGTAGGTCCACTATGTGTAGTCAAAACCCTAAGCACACATAAAATAAGTTTATAATATATTTTTAAAATCCATCTCTTAGATCTTTTTTGCTAGAAACCTTTTTCTCAAATTTGAATGAGTGTTAAAATGGCCAATTCCATCCTTACAATTGGGGTTCCTTTCTAAACTAAGTAGTTTGTCTAACTTGTTATTTTCCTTGATAAACTTTTCTAAATCATTAATTAGTTTTTCATTATTTTACTTCAGCTTAAATACTTCCTTTTTAAGAAAAGTAATTTTGGTATGAAGTGATAGGCCTGCTCCCTCTCGGATTCTCATTTGAAGCATCAGTATATACTGCAAAATCCTGAATTTCTGAAGGAAGTGCAAGAATATGTACAGTCATCTTTCTTTCAATATCCTAAAGGCCTGCTCGCATGAATCATTCCAAAAGAAAGGAATTCTCTTCTGTGTCAATCGTGTCAAGGGAAGAACAACTTGGAAAAAACTACTGACTAAGCGTCTGTAATAACCCGCTAGTCCAAGGAAGCTCTGAATCTGAGTGACTGTCTTAGGTTGCTCGGAAGACATGACTGCCTCAATCTGCGTAGGGTCAACTACAATACCTGCTCCAGAAATGACATGCCCAAGTAATGAGACATGGGATAATTAGAACTCACATTTGCTCAACTTGATATACAACTTGTACTCTTGAAGTATGTCAAGGACTATCTTTAGATCATTTGCATGATTCAATTTATTTCAAGAATATTTCAGAACATCATTGTTGTGATCCTTATTCGTTTTGGGAATATATCAACACATCGTCAATGCATACAATCACAAACTCGTCCAAGTATGGATGAAAATCTTATTCATCATGTCTATGAATGTTGCATGTGTATTCGTGAGCCCAAACGGTATTACAACAAACTCATAATATCCATATCGAGTCCTGAATGATGTTTTCGGAATATTCGACTCTTGAATCCTTAGTTGATGGAAGCCAGATCCAGGATCGATCTTTGACATCATCGAAGATCCCTGCAGTTGATCAAACAAATCATCAAAGTGTGGCAGAGGATAATGGTTCTTCACCATTTTCTTGTTTAGTTTCTGTAACCAATGCATAATTTCATCGATTCATCCTTCTTTCTGACAAAGTAAACAAAAGTACCTAGGTGAAGTGTGTGGCCTTAGGAAACCTACGTCAAGTAACTCATGCGATTGCATCTTTAGCTCTCTCAACTCAGCTAGTGCCATGCAACATGGAGCCATCGAGATTGGTTGTGTATATGGTAGTAATGTAATCTCGAACTCAATCTCTTTCTCAAGTGGTAAACTTGACAAATCATTAAAGAACACATTAGGATAATCTGACACTATCATGATGTCCTGAGCCATCGGCTCTCCCTTAGATGTCTCTCAGACAATATTAGAAATGTGTCGCATCCTCGATCTATGAGTCTCTGATCTTTCAATACTGTGATCTACTCTATTTTGGATTCATGTAATGTATCCTTAACGGTAAATTCGGGTAAGTCTGGAATCCTGAAGACAACCGTCTTACTGAATTGATTACCCAGGGATGATGAGCTGGCAACCAATCAATGCGTAGTATTAGGTCAAACTAGTCGAGCTCTAGTAGCAGACAGTCTGCTATCATCTCATATCCACCAATCAACATTTTTACTCTCTGACTATTAGTCTTATGATGAACAACTGGTCACCTGGCCCATAAATGTGACAAGGATGATCTAGGGCATCTGCATCTCTACCTACTGAAGTTAGAAGTTCAAACTTCATTCATCGCTCCAAAATCATTTCAAAAGATCGGCTCTAAACGCCATCGATCTGTGTGAGAACCGATATCCTTAATTACAGTAGTTGATGTTCGCAAATATTTATTATGATTTTTCTCTATTGGGATACAATATGGAAATTAGTTGCAAACGGTGACATTTGTGGTTATGGAATTTGAATGTCATACTTCCCTTTTGGAATCGCGACAAGTCGGAGAACTGTCGCTATCTAAGAATTAATGCGATCGGAACTATAATACTACAAATGTATGTAGCAGGGTACCATTGCTTTGATACCAAACTGAGAGGCCTGCTCCTTCTCGGATCTGGGATACCTGTTAACATATTACTCGTAGTATTATGTTACCTAAAGATCGCATCAGAGAACTGGAAATTAGGGAAAAAATTTTGTTGTGAATCTTCTTCACAACATTTTCGAGTATATGTAAAGACCTCTCCTGGTATGTTAGTTTTGCTCCATGTCATATTTAAACTACTGAGTTGTCACGCCTTCTTTGAGATACTATATTTGAATAAGAGATTATGTTCATCACATAAGCCTACAATATCTTCTGTTAAGGAGATTGGAGATATTAATTCCAAGACATAATGTGATGAAAAAGGCTCTATTGATGAACTCAACAATTCCAATGTTCTCTTGTGCAGATAGCATAGTTGAATACTTTCAACATTCAATAAGCAACGTAAATATGATTTTCCGCCCATCTATAAGCTTAGTTAACAAAATATGTTGATCACCTGCTTGTAGATCGGTAATAAGCTTTGGATCAGGCAATCCATAACCACCTAAGTAGATGCTTTCAAGCAGCAACATTCTTACACCGAGGATAGAAAACTAGCAAATAATTTCTTGATGAACCCTTCAGGCTTATACTAAAGAACTCTGGATAAAAACTGCAAAATTTCTTTTTTTAGAAAAAAATCTTTGGAGTCTTTTCCTTTATAGGGTATAATTTGGTTGATAGTAAAGGAAGTTAACATGAATGTTATGCTCTACATAAGAGGTTAATCATTCCAAAATATATGCAATCCTCCAACCTTCTCGCATGCTCCCTAAATATTCCCATCTATAGTCGTATCTGGTGTATTAATTATATCCCTCAAATTTCTCTTGAATATTTATTATTATTGTTATTGTCATTATTGCTCATTACACATTGTGGCATCATAATTAGCCATTTTTTAAATCCAATTCATATCATATTTCTAATCTGATCCAAATAATATTCTATCATAAACCAGTCTGCACATATGGGAAACCTTTGAGCAGTGCATATCATCTTTAATTACAAGTTATCTATATCATAAGAATAATTAAGAGGATGAAATTATAACTTATCGTTCTTTTCATTTTTTTTGTCATCATTGATAATATGATACACCCAATGAAGCTAATTAAATAATATGACCAACAAATAAGAAATGGACTCATGTGTTACATAATGTAGGAAGATAAGAACTCTTAGTGATAATAATTAATAATATCGATGTGGGCTCAAATCAAGAATACTGAATGTCTTAGGTATAATGAGTCAAAATTGAAAACAGGATGTCAAGATGATCCTAAAAGCATTAGCATGAAACCCTAAGGGAACTTGAATTGCTAGTAGTAAACATTGAAATCTGAATGTATGACATGAGTGGCTGCAAGAGAAATTTAAATTGTACAAAACATGGACTGCGGCAAGAGGAGGTAAAGATTGTACCTAAATTTCTTTAAAACTTGAAGCTAAGTCTGCATGCAGTGCTTGAACTGTTGCTGGACAACAGCATGAAGGTCTCTATTTTGGAAGAAGAAGTGGTTAGAGAGGCTCCTACAGCTTTGGAAATATGTTGCAGGAGAGGGTTGTTCCCTGGAGCAGCAAAAAAAGGGCTTTAGAATGTACCTTTGAATCTCCAAGCTTGGAGATCCAACAACATGCAACAACACCTGAAATTCCTTTCCAATGCACTTCTTTCATGCATTGAGGATTATGCCATATATACAGATGCTTCCAGAGAAGTTTTAGGAGTGGTTCTAATGCAACCAGGTCACACGATTGTTAATGCATCATGTCAGTTGAGGCCGCGTGAGCGGAATTACTCCATCCATGACTTGGAGTTGGTGGCAATTGTCTTCGCTTTGAAGATCTAGCACCACTATCCATATGAGGTGAATTTCAAGATTTTCACATATCACAAGAACATGAAGTACATCTATGATCAAAATGAGATAAACATGAGACAACGTAGGAGATTTGAGCTACTGAAAAATTTTGACTGCACGATCTCGTACCATTAAGAAAATGTGATGGCAGATGCGCTTAGCTGGAAAGCTCATGCACATGCGGCAAACTAGCTATATATGTAAGATATGTTAGTATATTTGACTAATTGGCATCCTCATAAGAGTACGCCCATATTTACTATCGTGCCTCCGTGATGTAGCAGTCTTTAGGACTGCATAATAGAAGGATAGATCCTTGATTTTGAGACAGATACATGTGTGTCATTAAGGACAAAAGTGATAATTTTATGGAGACTAAGTCTACTTTACGAAAGGATGGCTACATCATTGTGTCCAACGATGGGCAATTGCGTAGAGATTCTTAATGATGCACACAGTTCACAACTGTCTTTTCATCCTAGCAGTACGAAAATGTATCGTAATCTGCACCAACATTTTGGCGGGTTGGGATGAAGTGTGATGCAACACATCATGTTAGCAGATGCTTGACCTATCAGATGGTCAAGGTTGAGCATTAAAGGACGCCATGATTATTATAGTATCTCCTCATTCTCAAGTAAAAGTGGGAGGGTACTTTAATGAATTTTGTTACTGGACTACCGAGGACACCATGGTGACCATAATGCTTTTGGGTCGTTGAAAGATTGACCAAGTCAGCTCATTTAATACCTGGTAGCATAATCTACACTCCATCTAGGTTGGCTAGATGGTATGTGCAGAATATTATCAGACTTTATGGTGTACCACGTAAAGTAATGTCTGACAAAGGCTCGAGATTTACATCTCACTACTGACACCAGTTTATGTCAGCACTCCAGACAGAGATGAAGACGAGTTCTGCATATCATCCTCAGACCGACGGACAGAGCAGACACATTATTTAGACACTTGAATATTTGCTAAGTGCATGTTCTCTAGATAAGAAAGGGTCCTGGAAGGACCACCTGCCATTGTAGAATTCCCGTACAACAACAACAACCATCATTTCAATATTATTATGGCACCATTCGAAGTCCTGTATTGACGGAAATGCCTCGCATCTCTCAGATAGCATGGGATAGGTGAACACACTCTTTACTCTGTAGATCTCTTGGAAGAGACTGTGAGGATTGTTGATCTTGTAAGGTGAATGTTTCTGACGATACAGAGCTGCTAGAAAAGCTTTGCAGATAGTCGGAGAAGAGTTTTGGAGTTTCAGGTAATCCAACATATTCTCTTTATCCATTCAAAATATGACTGATGAATATTCAATTTAATCTCTCACACTGATGAAATATCTGTAGACATAGATAGGAGATTGTGTGTTACTACGTGTATCTCACATGAAGGGGTACAGAGATTTGATGGTCATGGCAAGTTGGCACCATGATATATTGGACCATTTGAAATTATTACTCATATGAGTAAGTTGGTATATCGAGTAGCCTTCATCTGCAGCTGTCGGTCAAATACGATGTCTTTCTTATATCCAATCTAAGAAAGTACGTATGTGACCCTCACCACATCATCATCTACGAGAACCAAGATGTGGAACTAGACTTGATATACAAGGAAAGACTAGTATAGATACTCGATAATACTGTAACGAAGCTTCACAGAAATTTTCCTAGTTAGAGTGCTATCGCACCGACATGGTGATAAAGAAGCGACATGGGATACCGAAGCAGACATGCGGATAAGATACCCCATTTCTTTTAGGTAATTGTAAAAAAAACAAGCTCGTTTAACTATATATATTGAAAGATCGTGGCTTTTTTTTCTCTTTGAGGTTTTTATGGGTTCAAAATCCTTTGAGGTTTTTATGACCATATAAGATCCAAACAAGATACAAAGTAACCTTGACTCGAGTCTCGAGGACGAGGCTCCCTTAGAGGTTTTTATATTTGTAACATCTGGATCTACACAAACCCGAACCCAACCCGATTAGGGTCCGTATAACTCAATAAAGTTATTAATCAATGTTAAATAATATAAATCGATCAATAGATCGTGAATCAAAACTTGTTCGGGTTGATCGAAAATCAATCGCATTGCAATGCGTGCCCGAAAAAGCTGCGATGTAAATTCGGAAACCGCAAAACAAACCAAGACCATCATAAAATCCGATTCGACGAAACAAGACCAACAAAATCGACCGTTCGTCAATCGGAGGTCATTTTATATATTAAAATCACAAAAATTTAATGACCAATCAAGACCGTATCTCGAAAATTTCGGGAATTCATCTTTGATCCGAATAATATGAATATTATACTCATTTTGATCGTCATTCAGAGACGGTCAAAACGAGTTATTGCATATTGGAATCCGACACTCGAGCTGCGAATACAGGCGATTTCAGTTTTTTATAAGAAAGGAGAGAGATAAAGTTAAAAAAATAAAATATTTTAAAAAAATCTGTACAGCATCAGCTGCTTGATGTCCTATTGTTGTACAAGTGGCCAAAAACTTCCACATGTCAAACAAAGAGCTCCTCTTTTGACATATATAAGTACCAACCTACTCATCTTTTATTCTACTCCCCTCGTATTGTTTCTCTTTTCCATCTAAACTTCAGCCGATGGAAGTTTCAGCCTTCTCATTTTTCTACAACAAGCAGCTACAGCCTTCTCCACACAGGAGAATCCAAGTTGCTGCTGCAACTTTCCATTTGGTCAGCAGTTGCTGTTGCAGTATGTAACTTTAACGGCTATTGTAAATCATCTAGGGAGCTTACAATCTGCTGCACTTTTGTAGCAATGTTGCTGCTACAAACCAACAGCATGAGAGTTGCTCCTCCTCCCAGCCAAGCAACTGAAGGAGCTGCTATTCTTTGTCTTTGGGTTGCTGCATGCAGCCACCAACTTCTGCTTTTGCTTCTCTTGGAGGAGTTGTTGCATGCATTGATCCAAGCTCAAAATTTTTATTTCCAAAACTTGGAAATACATAGGTACAATTTTCCCCTCCTTTTGCTGCAATCCATGTTTTTTTATAATATGTAGCTTTCTTTTTATGGACATGCATGGATTCCCATAGAAAATTCACAACTTTGATATCAGATTTCAGTATGCCTCATTCTCTTTTGAATATCGAAATCTGATTAGTTTGGGTTCCTATAATACTACCCAGATTTTGTTTTGTAAAAAGAATATCTATTTTGTTATCCATACTGGTATATGTATATGAGGACTTAATTTCTAATCCAGATATGGAGGAAGTGATTGTTTTCTAGCAATAATCTTTAATGAAGCTTTGGAAGATATGCAAATCTAATGGTATGGAGCTCCAGTTTTGTAATGATTCCAGAAAATT
Organism: Ottelia alismoides; assembly: GCA_037367405.1. NCBI lineage: Eukaryota > Viridiplantae > Streptophyta > Magnoliopsida > Alismatales > Hydrocharitaceae > Ottelia > Ottelia alismoides. The sequence continues at coordinate 1,261,541 of JAZKJV010001709.1, forward strand.
TTTAAGTGAAGAGACAGTTGAGGTGTTCATTAATAAAGTATCTATAATTGTTGTAGAGTATTGATCTTATTGCTCAAGTGATAGGACTGAAATGTTTAACTTCTTCCAAAGAGAGAAGAGCAATTAGAAGGCATTCTATCAAACTACATTTTTAATTATATAGTGGACTTGGATTTTGCATAAGAAATGATTTTGTCTTTGGCCAAAAAAAATTATTGATTATAAGGTAAGTAGCTGACACCCCAGTTTCTTACTTTGTAAAGATTGATAAAAAATGCATCCATGCCTCAAAGATTTTGTTGACACGTTCCAATATTCTTTTTACATAGAATATTATATTTGCAAAATGTTATACCATTCTCATAAGCCGCAACATCCATATCACAGTCAAAGAACAATTTCATACATTAATTGAAGAGTAGTTGCAGAATCAAATGACTCCAGATCCCTGAAAATTGGTTTAATATATATACACACACACACACACACACACACACATATCCAACCAATCAATTGAAGCTTCTGTCCCCAAACACATGTTAAAGAAAGATGATCTGCATCCTCAATCTCCTCTATGCAAAGACGACACTCAATTTCTTTAGTATTCAACCACTTCCCTCCATCTTGAGTCAAGATTCACTCCATTCTTAATAATCAAAGATATACCTTATATGAATGGATATCCTCATATTCCAAAGAATTGTAGTTATTACTCTATAACCTCCTTATTAAAATAATAATAATATCATCTTCCTTGATCTAGTGATCCAACTCGTCTGAAGATGTGTCCACTGCATTTGTCCAGGACCTTATAAAAGGAAAGTTTTGAGTTTCTACATTAAATTGAACTTTGATCCAGATCCAAGGAATGATTGAATCTCATGATTTCAGAAGTGATATTACAAAGACAAACCTCTTGATGAATCAATCATTTAGGTATACTCTACTCACAATAAATCACTCTTGGCTGAATTATTGACGAAAAACCTAGATATGTATAGTCAACCACAATAGAGATTGAGAAAGGATGAGGAAACACGTCAGTGATGGTGATGCGGCAATGATTGGTAATTATGAGTGCCAGTTATGATGACCTTTACATCTGACTGTGCGAGGGTGCGGTGACCCTCAACTGGGCGGGAGATAGGAAGCCTAGTTAGGGCAGCGACCGCTTAGTGCACGGGTCTAGGATCCTAGTCTTTTTCTCAGTTTTTCGCGAGCGCTCGCAGTTTTTACGCCTCTCTGGGATCCACAGGCTTTCTTTTAAAGACCAATTCCGCTGACCCTTGTTCTTTAGGGTACCTAGGCTGGAGGGCCCTTGGTTTTAGTTTTTCGAGCTCGTTAGCCCGTACCGGTCGGACCGGTTTTCTTTTAGAGTGACTTTTCCGGAGAGTCTCTCTCACCCGTCTCAGTAGCGTAGTTTTGGAGTAGACCTATCCCTCTACTGGACCGCACTTCCACTTAGAGGGTGAGACGGAAGAGCCTTTTGTAGGCTACCTCACCGCTTGAGTTTTGTTCATTTTTCGATAGCAGACTTGGCGATGCTACATCTGAATCATTCATGTATATATCTGAATCCTCTATGGCTACATCTGAATCAGTTACAGTTGAATTTGGAAAAGTTACATCTGAGATTGGATTGAGTCACAAATGAGTTTGGCTAAAGTTGAGATGAAATACAATTGAGTTGGTTGTAGTTGAGCTTAGTTTCCATTGAGCTAGTTACGGTTCTGCCAGTAATTCCTTACGAAGAGAAAAGACCAGTTATGAAAATCATCCTTATCAGACTAAGAGCTACTACCGCAGTTGTTTGAAATAGCTAGTGGACGTGTTGGGAACTTAGTTAGGATGCACTTTACTCCACCGCATGCCTACGGAGGCACCCCAACCCTAAGGCTTCCTTACTGTCTTAGAGTCATAGTGTGAGGTATTACCTAGACCAAGACCACAGACTATCCACTAAGCTTGAGAAATTTAACAAGAAAAGAATCAAAACATCAGACTCATTATCTACACTTACTATGGTTTATCCACATGACTCACAAACATCAAAAGAAATCTGAATCATCTCGACCATGTAAATCATTAATTACTCAAGATATCTGGACCATCTTAATCATGATAGGTATTGAATAAATCATGAAACTTGAAATTGATGGGGAAGAACATAAATCATATATAGTTTTATACTGGAGTCACACCTTACAATCATAATATGAGGTCACACTCAGATCAAGATCCCAGATTATCCCACTAAATCTGAGAGATTAGATAAAGACCAAGAACAAAGACTCAAAATCCACATCTCCAAGATCCATTAAACATGATTTATAATTAAGTAAAAGATGACAGTTTAAATATGGAACATATAATCTATGTATAAAAATGGTAAATATTGAGAAATTAAGGTAGGGTAACTAAGTCGGGAAATTCCACTTGCTGAATAACTAGAAAACTTGTTTCATTGCCAATAGCTCTAAATTTATTTGCTAAGCCTTATTTACTTGCTTTCTTTTGGAGCCATTAAATATCAAGTTATTGTTAATTAATTAGTTGTGCTCAGCATTTGTTGATGTTCTTTTCTCCCTATTACATGGATTGCAGGCAAAACACCTGCATTATGATATTGGGAGAGTTGAACATCATCTTCTGTAGTTATTATTATCAGGTACGCATGCTATAGTTTGTTCAAGGTATTATTTAATGCTTTTTATTTCTCTTCTGATACAATTGGGATTTCATTTCTGTTGTTAGATGTTAACTGCTATGAAAATTTATGCAATATAATTGTGACATATTGTACTTCTGCGATTTATTGGTTAATTTGTGATTGTCATTCATAAATGCGAAATTTTCCCCCTAATTTCCAGTTCTCTAATGCGATCTTTAGGTAACATAATGCTACGAGTAATATGTTAACGGGTATCCCAGATCCGAGAAGGAGAGGGCCTCACATGAAGAAGTTAGATACCATTGAGGTCATTCTTTTCTTAAAAAAGTTTCGAATTTCATGTTGTGATGTAAAAATATCATTAAATTAATTATAATAACTTGGTATAATATTACTCAATTATGAGGGAAAATCAAAGGATTCATTCATAAATGGCATGCCCCTACTCCAAGGGAACAAAAGTGTATGGTAAGTCCTAATCATCTCTCTCAGCTAATCACTCACCTTGGCCAATTTCGATAAGCTACTTAATAGCCCCAACGCTTCCTTCTTTTCTAGTCCTTCTTTTGGTCCTTTTTTGATTTCCACATATTTTGCTTCTGATCATATCCTTTGTTTTGAATAGGCTCGTTCCTGCCAGCTCACTTAGGTGAAAAGACAAGCCATACTGATTCTAGCATTGGAAGCCCATTTTGGAGTGGGCAAAAAGATATATGAACATGGAATATACATGTTAATATATTGGGGATTGAGACTGCTCCAAGAGGGAATATCCTTACCATGGCAAGATAGAGCCTTATAACATGCTTTTCTGCAGATATAGAGGATTATGCCCTTTTTCAATAAACTCGTTGATATCCATCAATATAAGATGCATGCTTTCTTTGTAATTGGATCCAATATTAGAGTAGGAGTTAGTTGAGTCGCACATGTTGCTTGGAATACCTTTCTTTTGTAGTTATTCGTGAATTTCTTCTTTGAATAATACTCATTTTCTTTCCTTAGTCTACTTCCTTGAGTTGAGGATAATCTTTCTCGGTATGACCTTTTTCTTGCACTTGTAGCATGTCCAAATATCATTATTTGCATCCTCCTTTCTTTTGAGTTCTTTTCATTGTTCAAGAATCTCTTGAACTCTCTCATGAGTAGACATAAGTCCTTGTCATCATCATTGTTTGTTGGTGGGTATTTAGTAATTGCCTTAGATGCAAGACTCTTCTCTTTGGCTCTTCAATAGCCTTTTTCTTTTGACTCCTCTTGACCTCATATGGAACGAGGTTAACAAGAAGATTATCCATGTCCATCTCTTTGATATCATTGTCTTCTTTTAAGGTTACCGCCTTCTGCTCTCATTCACTAGAGAACGGCATGATTTTTCCTTCTGGATGACTTGGCATAAAGTTTTTTTCTCAAGAGCCTTTGGAAATTTCTTTGATATTGTGACTCGTGTATGCATATCCTTTATGCTTTTAAATTTTTGTTACTCTATAATTAGTAATTAATCTTGAAACTCTTTACATATTTTAGTTCCCTTGTAACTGGATTGGAGAGTAATCCAAATCACCAGTAGTTCATCATTGAGATATACCAATGTATTGTTTCACTAAGAGTGCACAATAGAATGTGTTCGTGTCTTTGAAGGTTTTCTCAATATTGTTCGTATGGGAGTTTTTAAATTCTTCATGATCATGAGTTTTGCATCATGCATGGTTTTGAAATGTACACCCAAACATGGTAGCTCATAAATATATCCATGTAATTGGCCTAGTACAAGTAGTTATCATCATCGAAATATGGATAATTCATAATGGAGAATTTTATGGGGCTCCATGGTGAGATGTTCCTTATAATGCCATAAGTCACAAGCAATCTCTCATATCTAAATATGTGTGATATTCACTTTTATACCAATTGAGAGTATGATGGTAAGATAGTGGTGGTTAAATTATGCAAATATGAATGATGAAGTAAAATTTTAAAATCAAAAGCAACCTAGAAATATAACTTAATTTTTAAAAGCAGCCCCCACTGAATAAAGACCTAAGCGATGATGCTTAAAATATTTCAAAATATAGTAAACTATCTTACAATATATTTTATTTTCCATTTCGCATGTTTACCATTGATTGAATGCTACTCTAGTCAATCACCTATATTTTCAAATAACTCCTAACATTTATTAAGGTCCACAAATCGAATGATTTCAAGATTTGCGAGTAAACTTCCAAATCTTTTGCAAGAAAACCAACCTTGATTAGTTTGTGAGAAAAAGTAGCCAACTATGTGAGAAATTCTCAATCAGTCACTTTTCTATAGTTATGATTACTAGCCATTTTAAAGCGAGTGTGTATAAATGCTAGGTTCTATTTAGGAAGTAGATGATTGTTGCAATTACAAATCTGTTGGCGAACCTTATATAACTACCATAGTTAGTTGAGAGGAAATCCTTATATAACTAAACAAATATATAGTAGAATTTAACAAACACTACAAGAAAGTATTCCATAGGGACTAACAATAGGAAATGCTCAAGTATCGAATATATTAGTATCTTGATTGCATACTAATTGTATCATTATTTTGATAATAACAAATCTTTATGAGTACAGATAACTCTGCAGATTTTATGACAAGCCGCTCCTAGTAACAAGTTAAAAGCTTTGGATAAAGTGAAGAACAAAGAAGATTTTGTAATAAGCATATGTAAAAAGTATCAAATATATATGCATGTGTATCCTGTCGGCATATTAAAGTTCAAGCCATTATGACCGATCAACCTTCTTGTTCTGATCGGTTAACCTTCTTGATCTGATCGATCAGTTGCCTCTAATCAATCAACCTATTTGATCTGATCGACCACCATTGATTGATCGACCCACATGATCTGATCGATCACCCTTGACCGACCAGCTACCTTTATGATCTATCACAATTTGAATAAGCTCCCAATGGTCATGATATGATCAATTACCTTGATTTACATGATCGATCAACTTGATATGATCGATTACCTTTCATGTATGATCGATCATGTGTACCAAACCTTAATGATTTCTTTCTAGATTTGTTTCCAATATCTATATTTTTAGAGCTCATCCCCTACCATTATAAATAGGACCTTGACCCATTGTTGAGAGCACATATTCCAAGGCAAAGACTCTCTCTCTCTCTCAAAGCTCTATTCGATGTTGTCTCTCTCACTCTCTATTTCAAGATCACATCTTGAGAGATAGTCGTTTACACACTCGGTTTTCAATTCAATTATTTCATACAACATGCATTTTCTTAACCTCATTATTCGTATTGTATATTTATATTTGAGGCCTTATAGATTATTGTAATCTTTAATTTATTGATGCATTTTAACCCTTGATATTTGATCCAAGGTGTAGAAAGAACTTGGTGTTTGATCCAAGTGAGGCGATTGCTTCTCCGAAAAAGCGAAAATGTGAGCCCACTTTATCCATCCTCCGAACCATGAGCTTGCCTCTGCTTTTCTATCTCTGCCCAGCTTTCTTTTAAAGATAAGTAGAGACCTCAACCCCCCCTCCTCTCGACGATCTCGAGGCTCCACTCTCCCCCTGAAGGAAGAATGCTCTGTGTTCTTAATATTTTCCAAAAATATTTGGTCAAAAAATGAAATATAGTAAAATAAACATACATGGTTTTTTTGAGTTTTTTCAAAATGTTTTGTAATTTTATGAATATTTAAATTCTAAATAGAAGAAATTGCAAAATTTTTTATTTTTTATAAATAGGAAAATAATTTTAATTGACTTGTGAAAAATATATGTGATAAAGTATGATTCTAAGAACTTAAGATAATTTTCCTATAATTGTTAGATGCAATATGATATTTTTAATAATTAAAATGCATGTAAAAAATTAAATCAACAATAAAGGGACCTAGTTGCAATTTTTAAGAAGTTTCAGAGCATTTAACGACACCTAAATAAAATTCAAGGGCATTCATGTAATTTTCAACAATAAAATATAATACCCACCTAACAGGGTATAAATGCAAATATTAGAGACAACTCGACCAAGTATGCAAATTTATCCAAAAATATTTCAACTGATATTCAAAGTTTCAAGACTAAATAGAAATACAAAAAAACTGGAGGGGGTCCATGTAAAATGCCTAGAGTCCTCACGCACACAATCATGTGAGGTGACCTAGCACTGGACTAAAGTGCAAATAAAGAAAGTTTAGGGTTCAATATGCAATTATTATAAAAATAATATAACTGTAAATGAAAGTTTAAAGACTAAATAATAAATAAACAAATGCAGGGGAGGGGGGAGGGGTAAGTGATGAATCCATGTTCATCACTCTTTATTCTTTTATTTTAGCTAATTATCTTGGCAGAGCATCATGTAAATATGTGTAAATAGAATAAGTTAGAAATAGACATGCTTATGTTAATAATACATAATTAGTATGTATTTGTGCAAAACTAAAAGAAAAAGAAAAAAAGAAAAAAGAAGGAAGTATTTAGAATAAATACTGAGTGACCTGAACCCCAAGAGAGGACCAAGCATTGGCCTGATCGCCAAATAAAATGTAGAGAGAGATAGGGCCACTCTAGCTTGCATATATCATGTGTGTGCATAAATAAATTATTTTTATCAAAATAAAAATAAAAATATGTTTTTACTTCCTTGTATATATTTCTAAAAATATATTAAAATTAAGAAAAATAAAAATAAAAAGAAAATAAAAGTTCTCTCCCACTAGTACATAATACATGTATATATAATCCCTTCTCTATTTATTTTATACCCGTAAATAAATAATAAAAATAAAACAAAAAATGTTCTATAATCCAAAAATTATATTATATGCAAAAGTAATAAATTAAAAAAATTGTACAAAATACATAGGTATATTATACATGTATATAATACAATATACTGTATATATAATAATTTATTTTTCAAAAAATAAATAAAAATCATAGAAAAATAGTTTGAAAAATAACAAACATTTCTCATTTTATATACTTTTTAATTTAAAATCATTTCTTATTTTTTATTGAATTTGTAAAGTATTTTGTAAATTTTATTTTCTGATTGGCCGACTGGAATGTCGACCACGGGTCAACGACGCCTCCTACTTGGGTCAAACCCAGATCCTTGTCGCTGGAGTTTCTTCTTGATATTTTCCAGCCTAACTCCGCTCGCCTCTCCCCTCAGGATTCAGACCCAAGAATCCTCGTACCTCTGACATCCTCGCGGGTCCATTGCCCGATCCGATTCCTTTCGGGTCTCACGCTTCTCTCCGATCTTTCCAGACCCCCGACAACCCTATATAATCTTCTCTCCACCTCCACAGTGCCCTATCTCGTGCCTCACTCCCTCTCGATACCCTAGCCACCTTCAGCAGAGTGACAGTCGTCCGGAGCGCCATCTGGCGATCGATTTGGTGCAGCGACGCCACAGCTCAGCCTTCGTGGCCGGAGATCCGCCGAGAGTATCCTCCCTTGCCTTCCGTTGCTTGGTCGAGGCCATTACCCCGCCGACCCCTTCGCCAGGAGCTGAGGAACATGTTCCGACCTTCAGGTAACCCTTTTATCCTTCGCCTTGGTCTATTCGATCGAATCTTTCATTTGTCGTCGTCGTCGCTCCGCCGGCTCCGAGCAGCCGGTCGGAGCTCCGTTCCCCCATCCCAGCCATTCTGATATCACCACACTCTCACCCTCCATCTCGCTCCGCACCCTGATCACCCTGATCTTCATCCATCTAGTCGAGATTAGGCTCGAGGTCTCCCCTATCTCCTTCGCCGGAGACCAACTTCCACTCCTTATCACTTCTTTGTTGTTTAGTCTCAATAACCTATACCGGAGCATAGCTCCGAGTCAGAGCTATCCATTGCAGGTCTTAGCGCACGTTAGGACCCCTCATTTCATCTATCCCAGAGCTCGTCGGAGTCCCTCAGGCTACCTCCGTCATCATGTCCATCCGGCCGGTGGAGTCTTCATCTAAGCCGTTCATTCAACGCGGAAGCCTTCCATGAGTCATCCGGTGTTTCTTGATCGACCATCGGGGCCGAGGATCTCCTCCTTGGCTTTGGTGAAGTTCACCCAGGAGCTGTTCGTCCAGGTCGATTTGTCATCGTTGGATCATACCCGCACTGCTAGATCTCATCCGGACCGCAGCCGTCATAGAGGAGTCAGGCCGTTGGATTTCAGATCTAACATCCACGCGCATTCCACATCCCTGACAACCCCTGACCGTCAGACCTGACACCTAATGCCGTCAGAGCCGTACGTCCATGCCTTCTCCAACAGCTGACACGTGGCTCCCACGTGCGATTCACGTGCAGCGAGGGTATAATGCTCTTTTTACCCTGCATTTACTCTGCTTTATATTGTAGTCTTTAAAATATAAGTTGTAGTTGAACCTATTTGCAGTTTAGTCTATGTAGTTTTTGTTATTTGCATTTCAGTCCCCCCTATCTAGAGACACGTGCTTTGTCACGTGAACTTGGGTGTTTTTGCATTTTTCAGCATGGAGTTTTTAGATGTTATTTGTTGAATGAATGGTTTTATGAAATTGCATTCATGCCCCTATGAACGTGGATTTAACGCATGTGCGGATTTAATTGGATAAATTGCATATTTGACCCTGGGCTTTTTATGCTTGTTAATGTTTAGTACAAGAACTTAAATAAATTGCATTTAGGTCCCTATAATCTATGTGTGTTGTTTTTAATTAAATAAATATCACTACTCCAAAAATTCCCAAAATTACCAGTTGCTCCTGCTACCATGTAGTATTTTTGGTGATTTTTGAGACGCATTTTGACTTTATTTTGTTATTTTCTAAAAATAAAAAACCCTAAAAAGTGTCTCTGTCTATTTTAGAAAATCCATAAAAACAGAAAAATACCTTTAAAAATTTTAAAAAATATTTGTGAGTTTTTGTTTTATGTTGTTTTAATTTCTATACCATTTTCATTCGATTATCTTTTATAAAACACCTAAAAATTGCAAAAGACTAAAAACCTTATAAAAATCATTAAAAATTCAATAAAAATAAAAGAATTGGATTTTCAATTTCTGTAGGTAGAATTTACTTTATATTTTCATAAAAAATGTTGCCCACTTCAGACATTTTTAATGCGCTTTTTCATCTAGGTTGCACATTGCTTGCTATTGTTATCTTTCTTTTATTTTTAGAAAATTTTATAAAAATCAGAAAAAGTCCATAAAATACCCAAAAACACTTGAATATTTTAAAAACATAAAAACATTTTTATTTTAAATTTTTGAGTATTTTTAGACCTTTAAATAATTGTTTGAGTATGATTTTTATTTCTTTTCTTAATAGAAAATCATAAAAAAATTTGAAAATTAAAAACCACCAAAAATACTTTTATTTCTTGGATTTCTTGACTACTTCGTAGGATCATCCCGTGCTCCTTATGTTCGACCCTGGTGGCTATACCATGTTAAATAATTAGCAAGACCGCTTACCTTAGTTTTATTGTTGTCTGATTTTGTTGGTGGTCTATATTTTCTCGATTAAGTCATGCTTCGCCGGTTGAGGTCACAACGACCTTGATCTGTTGCCACCGTTGGCGGGGAGCACAGCTTAGTAGTCAGTTTTCTGTTTTGTTTTTATTTTCTTTTTCTTCTTATTGGCTTTTCTCTTTTTCTTTATTTGCTTTTAATTTTTGTTTTATTTATTTTTCTTCATTTTTGCTCTTGTTTTTAATTTCCATAACTGTGATCTTACACCTCTTTTGTTTCTCTATTTCTTACGAGGTCCCGACGAGCGAGGGCAGCTTTCCTAGGAACGCCGGCACACCCGAGCGAAGCGGAGGTGGTTCGTTTCTTCACCGAGCTGCAGGAGAGCGTAGGAGAAGAGGAGCAGAGGGCTTGGAAGGCTTTGGAGGATTTTTTAGCATTTTATTGTCATTGTTAGTCTATTATTATTGTAATAATGCAAGACCCAGAGAGTCTTGGACTTGGCCTTTACCGGGGTCTGTTTCGCTGAGCACCAATGTGCTCGGGGGACCTCACCATGGTTTTTCGCCAATTTTGATTTTTTGACTTTTCTTTTATTTTGATTCTCGAAGATTTTAGCCCCTAGACTTAGGATTTTATATCTGAATGTGATGTAATTAATTAAGATCTCATCCCTAACTATCTGTTTGCACCTATAGATCGTTAAGTGGACTTAATTAATTAAATCAAAAAGAAAAAGCTAATATAGGTCACTTGAGAGGTCACGTGCCGCTAGAGGCTGTATACAGCGCGTGCAGGATCCGTTGTGACGGACACCAATCGCCATTAGAGATCGGACTCCGACCTCTCATTTTGACCTATTAGCTATTGTTCTTCGCGTGCAGAAATTTTCTGTCTAAGGACGATTTCTCCGTGCATCATATAGGTAGTTTTATTTTTGTCTTTATCTTATGCGCGGATCACCCTGCATGTAGAGTGCTGGCAGCAGGTACACATTTCTGACTTTGCATGCATCATAGTGTTTGGTCGTGCATTGGCTTTTTCGACTTCTCCCCCCTGTGTTTGGACTTAAAATAATAAGGAGAATCGGAAAACTTGTTAGGCGTTGTTTGTTACTGAAAAACACCTAAAAAGAAAAATATAAAATTGGGACTGCTAAACACACTTGACCATAAAAGACACTCATTGAAAAATTTGTCTTGGGAGAGCAATCCCCTCTTTGTTTGGTTTGGATGAGCGAGAGAGTGACCCGCACACTAGGCTAGAGCCATATCTGACCTCTTTTCAAACTACTGATTTTGGGTTAGTCGTTCTCCAGTGAGGATCGCTCCGGTTTCCGGTAAAGCAGGTCGTGATATCCTTAACAGAGCGAGTTGATCGGGTAGCCAATAAACGGTCCGCAACTTGTACTGGCTGGGAAAGATCTAGCATTGGGATCGGGCCAGTCTCCTGAGAGCGTCGGATTCCTACCAGCTCGCTTAATCACTATGATAGACTAATTTATCACCAATAAAATCGACAAGATAAAAGATCGAACCTTTACAGTCATCAGCTCAGCGTTGAGTAGGTGAATTGGGGGTTTGTTTTTCCTGATCTTGTATGTTTTCCAGATCTCATCCAACTTTCTCTCCACATCACGATGATGGACCGGAGGTCCCTTCGGCAGCCTATGGTTACTTCTCTTTTGAGCACTCCGCCCCATTCATCTAGGTTGGTTCGCGAGAGCCCAGACCCACTCTCCGAACCCGAGTTTGACATCGCCCTATTCCCCCTCGATCCCCTTCTACTAGTCCTGAGGTGCCCGAGCAGAGATCGCAACAGATCTATATTCATTTGACGGCACCTGAGTTCGGGTCTTTTGCCTTTGTAGAGACCCAAGACATGGCCAGCAGCGAGGAGCGCACTGATGGACCTAGCCAGACTCACACGCACGTTCTTGATCAGGGTGCCATCAACAATACCTTGTTAGCCTCCTTGGAGACCATGCATCATCAGAATAGAGACCGGGGGCTTTCATGGCCGACCTGCGCAGGGAGATGGCTCAAATGCGAGCGGATAGAGGAGAGAGAACAAAGCCGGTGGAGGAGGAGAGATTCCAGAGCTCGGAGGAGGAGAGGGACGAGACCCAGACAAGCCCCATGAGTCAGTTCGACCAGCACGCCCAATGAGAGAGTTGCACAACCCAGGTGCAACTCTGACGCACCGTTGGATCCAGCTGCCTGCTATTCTGGGAGATTTCAAACTCCCTCCTCAGACCATTCAGTTACTGCCCATATTTCACGGGCTAGCCACCGAGGAGCCGTACCTCCATCTCCAGGAGTTCGAGATGATCTGCAACACGGTCCACAACAGATTCGTGGACGAGGATACCATCAAGATGATGGCCTTTCCATTCTCCCTCGTCGATAGAGCAACATATTGGCTGAAGCACGTAGGGAGATACGTAACTTCGTAGGAATAGCTCCGAAACGAGTACTTGAATAAGTACTATCCACTCGGCCGGACGAATGCAACAAGAGCCCTCATCAACAACTTCTCCATGCTCCCCAATGAGTAGTTTCATGAAGCATGGGACCGATTCAGAGAGCTTATCAACTGGTGTCCACATCATGATATATCCAAGCCCAATATCATGCAGAGCTTCTTTTGTGGGCTGACACAGGAGCTACAGGGGATAGTGAATGCATCCTATGGGGGATCATATTTCATGAAGGATGAGGATCAGGTCTGGATGATCTACGAGGAGATGGCAGAGAATTAAACCATCATGTCCCAGACCCGACTCTACACACAGGGGAAGCCATCACCAAAGGCTGTGTCCTATCAGAGGATAGCACGGGTCGATGCAGGTCTATCCACATCGTCAACAGCTGCAGCACAAGCAGAGTCGTCGGCCGCTGATATGGGCATCATCAGTGAGAAGCTGGACCGCATCGAGATCATTGAGAAGAAGCAGTTCCAGGGTATGTTGCAGATCGATCAGATGGCACAGACCCTGAGTGACCTGAAGACCAAGATCATGTGTCTCCAGGAGGCACAGACGGCTTCTCAGCCCCGTCTCAGGTCACGGGCTGACCCCAGCAGCAGCTCGACCCAACCCTCCGCCCACTATAGATAGGTTCACCACATTCAGGCGGAGCCGTTCCAGCAGCCGCATCAGCAGTACATCCATCAACAACAGCCCCAGTTCCCACACCAGTCACAATCACATCCGCACTACCACCAGGATCCTCGTCCCTACCAGCAGGGATAACCGTGGAGGCAGCAGCAACAGCCTCAGCAGTATTCTCAGCAGTATCCCCCTCACCCTTCTCAGCAGCAGCCTCACTTCTAGATAGGAAACCCGTCCGGTTCTCATGGGCAAGCCTATGAGAACCCAACACTTGACGACTTAGCCCACCTTATTTTCGAGCAGCATGCTACCTTTAGGCGGGAGATGGACGAGTTCTGTCAGGAGATAAGAGAGATCATCAAGGGTAAGGCTGCCATACCCGCTCAGATCGAGCTGAATCCGAACAACCTGAAGAGGAAGTCTGAGCAGCTACAGTTTACAAAGGTTACCACTCCTAGTGACTCATTGAGTGATATTACTGCATATACTTTTGATGCTGACTTTGTTACACTTAGGAGCGGTAGGATGCCAGCCGGCAACGCCTCATCTGAGCGACGACACCACGAGGACTCAAGAGCACCAGATGAGGAGGAGAGCGGTGTTGATGCTGCTCATGATGATGTTGATGACGGTAGTTCTGACGCCACCAAGGATGTAGATACAATTGACGGTACTGAGGTCATCGCTTCACCAGTTGCAGGAGGTGGTGCTGATGCCACCAGCCATTCAGATGCTGAGCCAGAGAGCGGTGTTGATGCCACAGTTCATGATGTCGTGGGTGGTACTGAGGCCACCCCTTCTATTCCTGTTGCATTTCCTTATGTTTCTATATCTCGTGACTATTTAGAAAAATCCAAAAAAATAATAAAGGAAAGGGTTGTTTATTGTCGTGTCCATATGCGATGCCTGGAGATGTTTGTATGGTTTCTGTTTCACCTCAACAGTAAGGACCCGTTCCTAGCCCTCTATCTGAGGAGGGCCCAGCCATCCCTTCCCCCAAACGCTCCGCTTGGCTAAATGGAATAAAAAAGAAAACCCAAAAAAATCCCATCAGTTAGAGTTTAGCCAGCAGATGATAGACAGATTCCAGATTCAGCTGACTCTACAGGAGGCCCTTGAGCACATCCCTCTCTTCCAGAGGAACCTTAGAGAGAAGACTACCATTCGTAGGAAGAAGAGGAACCACCATGCAGAGATCCATGTGCTCACTCATGCCACCTGCTTCGCCATTCAGAACCGTCTGCCAGCCAAGAGGCCAGATGTAGGAGCTCCCTATGTCAGATGTCATATCCATGAGAAGAGGTTCGATCATACTCTATTAGACAGCATATCTTCCATCAACCTACTTCCGGTAGCCTTACTCGATCGATTCGAGTTTGGCCCTCTTCGACAGAGCATGACAGTCCTTCAGTTTACTGATAGATCTGTCAAGAGGCCGAAGAGGTTGTTGAAGGACGTGGTCGTCATAATTTAGGGCTTGAAATTCCCCGTGGACTTCGTTGTGTTGGACATGGAGATCCCTGAGTCTGTGACCGATACCCCCTACATTTTAGGATGTCCATTCTTGGCCACAGCCAAGGCGGTGTCTGACCATGATAGCGGAAAGGTGTACTTTCACGTCGAGGGAGAGAGTATACAAATAGAGACGATCGACGAGACCAGAGCGTGACATTCAGCCTGCTCAGAGCAGCTCAGTGATTCGGAGCATATGACAGAGACAGAGCGAGACGTCCACCAGGAGTGCGATTTTGTGATTACAGATGATGAAGCCGCTTGGTCTGATCCCGTTTCACGATCCATCCTCTCACATCCAGATGCCACGGATTCCCAGATTCCAGCAGAGGAGAGATTGGAGAGCACACTCTTGGCAGAGGACACATTCGAGGCTGCAGACCGCGTTCCGGATAGTGTGGCAGTTGCTTCCCCTTGTGATTCAGATTCAGATCCCTTGGAGTCAGATATCGATTGGGCATAGTTTGATGAGTTGATACCGTGTCTGATTCCTACAGAGCCAGCAACTAGGGTGGAGACTGATTCGATACATAGTGCAGATACACCAACAGAGCAGTCTACACTAGATTTCCATGATCAGCGAGAGTTCTCCTATGCAGATTTGGTTGCCTTCACTCAAACTTTTCAGAGGCTAGATTTGCCAGCTCCTAGTTTCCCAGAGCTGAAGCCCTTGCCGCAGTCGCTGAAGTATAGATTCCTTGTGGGCGAGCATAAGATGCACCTAGTCATTAGCTCAGCAGATTTGATTGGAGAGCAAGAATCTCATTTGATGGAGGCTCTTGAAAAGAACCGCAAGGCGATAGGATGGAGTGTAGTTGATCTCCAGGGGATAAGTCTGGCCATATGCTCCCACCATATCTATCTCGAAGAGGACGCTAGGCCGTCACATGAGTTCCAGCGATGGCTGAGCCCGAACCTTCGAGAAGTTATCATGAAGGAAATCTCGAAATAGTGGAGCACCGATTTTATCTACCCCATCTCCGACCCCAAGTGGGTTAGTCCATTACATGTGGTGCCCAAGAAGACGGGCATCACTACAGTTGTGAGCAAGTCTGGAGAGGAGATAGCTACCCGGGTACCCACTTCTTGGAGGGTCTGTGTGGACTACAGATGATTGAATCAGGCCACCAAGAAGGATCATTTCCCGCTATCTTTTATCATCGAGGTCCATCTTGTTTTATCCTGGGAGAAGAGCCACTTCATGGTGACTCCAGGGACGGTGCGTGGTCATATCATCTCCAACAGGGGCATGGAGGTTGATCCGGCCAAGGTGGATATCATCAGGAAACTCAATCCACCGTCCAACCTGCAACATTTACGGTCCTTTCTAGGGCACGTCAATTTCTACCGATGATTCATTCATGATTTCAACAGGATTGCCTGACCGTTGACTAATTTGCTGACAAAGACACCGAGTTCAATGTAGATGATAAGTGTCTTGTGTCATTTGAGACTCTCGAGAATCTAGTTATTGAGGCCCCTGTCCTTCAGCCGCCTGATTGGTCTCTCCCATTCGAGATCATGACGGATGCCTCCGATTTTTCCATAGGGGCGGTGCTGGGACAGAGGAGCGATGGAGTGCCTTTTGCCCTTCACTATGCTAGTCGTACTTTGGATGCCATGCAGTGGAACTACACTGTCACTGAGAAAGAGATGCTAGCAGTAGTTTTTGCCTTGGATAAGTTCAGGTCGTACATCATTGGATCAAAAGTGACTATCTTTACTGATCATACAACCATCAGGTGCCTCATGGCTAAGAAGGATGCCAAAGCGAGACTGACTAGATGGATCCTTCTACTCTAGAAGTCTAATATTGAGATTAAGGATAAACCTGGAGTCAAGAATGTGGTGGCGGATCATGTCTCCCGATTAGAGCATCTTGAGGAATCTGAGCAGACAGATCCCATTTCTAAGACCTTTACATATGAGGCGATCCTTACTATCGCCTTGCTCTCGTGGTACGCCAACATTGTGAACTATCTTGTTGCCAAGAAAATTCTACAAGGTTGGCCCAAGCAGCGACTTGAGACTTTTCTTATGAAGGCCAAGTTATACCATTGGGAGGTTCCCATCCTTTATCATGAAGGAGGGGATAGTGTCTGGCGTCGGTGCATTCCTCAAGAGGAGCACCATAGCATCCTCACATATTGCCACAAGCTTGAGGCAAGAGGACATCACTCTGGGAGGAGAACGACACAGAAAGTGCTCCAATATGGCCTATGGTAGCCTACCCTCTTCAAGGATTCTGACGAATTCGTGAAGAGGTGTACTGACTTTCAGAGGATGGGCACTTGCGTACAACGTGATATGATGTCGATGCGGACCATTCACTTCTGTGAGGTTTTTGATGCATGGGGCATCGATTTCATGGGTCCATTCCCTAAGAGTCAGGGATTTGAGTACATTCTGTTGGTCGTGGATTATGTTAGTCATTAGGTTGAGGTCATCCCCGCCTGAACCGCAGATTCTAGGACTGTTTGTAATATTTTGAGGAAAAATATCATTTCACGGTTCGGGGTGCCTAGAGTTTTGATATCTGATGGGGGTCTCATTTCGTCAACGACAAGGTAAAGGCCCTTGCTAGCGAGTTCAGTATAGATCGATGAGTAGCCACTCCATATCATCCTCAGACCAATGGTCTTGCTGAAGTATCGAACAGGGAGATCAAGACGATATTGCCGAAGGTAGTTCGCCCAGATCGAAAGGATTGGTCACAGCTTTTGGACTCGGTCTTGTGGTCATATCAGACTTCCTTCAAGACTCCTTTGGGTACATCTCCCTTTCACCTCGTTTATGGCAAACCCTGCCATTTACCTGTTGAGATTAGGCACAAGTCACGTTGGGCTGTCAATGATATATTATTGGTCCAGTGAGTGTAGGAGATCGAAGGAAGGCAGAATTGGCAGCCCTGGAGGAGCTTAGAGACACAACCTTTTCGAGCAGCCTATAGTACAAGGAGAGAGTGAAAGAATGGCATGATTCTCATATCAGCGATAAGCAGTTTGAGCCAGACCAGAGAGTATGGTTGTTCGATGCTAGGCTTAGATTATTTTCAGGGAAATTACAGAGCAAGTAGAAGGGACCATACATGGTCTGAAAGGTACATGACAATGGGAGTATTGACATATCTGAGATGTCATCTGAGTCTACCTTTCATGTTAACGGGCATCGGCTCAAACCATATCTAGATCATGAGCCACTGGTCGTTGACGTCGCCCCTATTCATTTTGCATGAGATGTGGTGTTTAACTCACATCTATTGCATCTCATGCCTGATAATCTTTGTACTCCGCCTTGTATAGATCCAGATGTCCATATCATCTCATTCTTCAGTCCAACACCTCGTTTGCAACTTATGATTATGCTATACTTAGGGTGTACTTTACCCTAAGTATAGGGGGATGCCGGACTTTTGATTTCTCTTTTGATTCTTTTTACCTCTGTTTTAATGCCTATACTTAGGGATATTTTACCCTTAGTATAGGGGAGAGACCCTGGATATTCTGCCACTCGGATTTCCCTTTATGTACAGTCTGCTATACTTAGGATTACTTAATCCTAAGTATAGGGGGAAACACTGAGATCTTTTCATTCTATTCGTTGATTTGTTGTTGTAGTATAGCATTCCTTTTCACTTCCCTATACTAAGCACGAGTTATGTCTTCTTCATCGCTCTTGATCCACTCTGAGGACATCGCTCGAGCTAAGTATAGGGTGTATCGTATATATTTCATTTATGCTTTATCCATAACTCGTACTTTGTGTGAGTGTATTAATAAATAAAATGGCTAAAATCTTTTATCTAAAAAACCTTACATTTTTAAAAATTTTCTTGTACATAAAATTCTTTCTTGCACATACATAGCTATTTATAAAAATTATTTTTCTATAAATGATTGTAAAAATGTTTTTTTGTAAAAAGTTTGTAAATATTTTGGTATCAAAATTATGTATATAGTATAATTTTTTTGCAAAATGTTTGAAAAACAAAAGTTTGCGAAAACCCCTGTGTAAATGTGTGTAAATAGTTTGCAAAACTTCTGCATCCATGCACTCATTCAAGCATTTTTCAAAAATTTTGCACATTTTCAAAAAAATTGCATAAAAAGCTTTTTGTATATACTTGTACAGTTTTTCTAAATCATAGATTGACATTTAAACTAGCATGGAATTAAAGTGGAAAATGTAGCTTGGTTAAGACTTAATCCACCTAATTTAAAGAGGAACCTTATAGGGCTTATGGTTAAGACTTTTCAGGTCCATTAGTGACTTAATTCTTTGAGTCCACTAGGCTATGATCACATGTCATCTTGATGAGCCTAAGTAGAACACTTAACAACGCACACATGACTCTCTCAGACAATGGCTTTACTTGCACCAACACCTTACACATAGCTCTCTACGGATGAGGTGGTGAGGAGGCAGTCTTCTTTGGCTTGGGGTAGCATACAAGGATAGTACTTCTAGGCGGAACCTCTCATCTTATTTTAGTTAAGGAAGTGCGTCTCAACTTGATCTAGCAGCATTGAGGCCTAAAGACATGAGTTGTGGGTTGCAATAATGCTTCAAAAGAGGGATAGTTTACTGGCTCAAAAGGAAAAACCCCTTATGTATATCTGCTGCACCATGCAAATATGTTGTACATATGAACATCAAAAAAAGTACAAAAGAAAGAAAAACTCCAAAAAAGTGGTGGGTCTGATAGAAAATGAAATACCGACCGGAGTTTATATAGCCAAATAAAGCAAAGCTTATGTTATCCATTCTCATCTCATGAAGCTTGCAGTAGGGAGACTTAGCTACATTGGTTGGGCTCCCATGGATACATGGCTATACTTGTCATGGTCCATTCTCTTCTTCCTCCTCTTCTTGAGCCGGTTGAACTTGAACTTAGAAGGGAATACCCCACTCCTCGAGGAAAGAGCTGTCAGACTAGGGCATTAGAGTTACCTTGTTGAGGGGGGCTGTTACTTTACCATTTCTGAGGTGGGGAGCTACACATTACTTACACAGTACAAGAAAAGATTCATGGTCATTGGTGTTTGTGTATGTAGACTTGTTCTGATCTGGATTATTGAGGAGTCTTGACCATAGATTGGTGGAACTTAGAGGTTGTTAAGTTTTAAACCTAGGTCCAAATAAGTTTCCGACAAACTAATAATACAAAGGTCTGATTGAGCTCCATACTTCAATTTAATAAAGACAAGTTTAATAATCAATCTTGATTCTCCTTTTTCTTTTCTTTTTCTTTCTCTTTTCACTTCTTCTTCAAGTAAGTGTTTGCTAATGGACTAGAAAAGGTAAAATATGGGGGGTGATGAATACCTGTTCATCACTCTTTATTCTTTTATTTTAGCTAATTATCTTGGCAGAGCATCATATAAATAGGTGTAAATAGAATAAGTTAGCAATAGGCATGCTTGTGTTAATAATACATAATTAGCATGTAAAAATAAAAGAATAAAGAATAAAAAGAAAAAAGAAGGAGGTATTTAGAATAAATACTGAGTGACCCGAACCCCAAGAGAGGGCCAAGCATTGGCATGATCGCCAAATAAAATAAGTAGAGAGAGATATGGCAACTCTAGCTTGTATATATCATGTGTATGCATAAATAAATTATTTTTGCCAAAATAAAAATAAAAATATGTTTTTACTTACTTGTATATATTTCTAAAAATATAATAAAAATAAGAAAAATAAAAACAAAAAGAAAATAAAAGTTCTCTCTCACTAGTACATAATACATGTATATATAATCCCTTGTCTATTTATTTTATACCCGTAAATAAATATGAAAAATAAAATGCAAAATTGTTCTATAATCCAAAAATTATATTATAAATAAATAAAATATAAAACTGGGGTATTTTTGTAAAAATAATAAATTAAAAATAATTATACAAAATACATAGGTTTATTATACATGTATATAATACAATATACTGTATATAGAATAACTTATTTTCAAAAAAAATAAATACAAATCATAGAAAATAGTTTCAAAAATAACAATCACTTTTCATTTTATACACTTTTTAATTTAAAATCATTTATTATTTTTTATTGAATTTGTAAAGTATTTTGTAAATTCTATTTTCTGATTGGTCGGTTGGAATGTTGACCACGGGTCAACGACGCCTCCTACTCGGGTCAAACATGGATCCTTGTCGCCGGAGTTTCTTCTCGATATTTTCTAGCCCGAATCTGCTTGCCTCTCGCCTCAGGATTCATACCGAGAATCCTCGTACCTCCGACATCCTCGCGGGTCCATTGCCCGATCTGATTCCTTCTCGGGTCTCGCGCTTCTCTCCGATCTTTCTAGACCCCCGATAACCCTATATAATCTTCTTTCCACCTCCACAGTGCCCTAGCTCGTGCCTCCCTCCCTCTCGATACCCTAGCTACCTTCAACAGAGTGATAACCGTCTGGAGCGTCGCCTGGCGATCGATTTGGTGCAGCGACGCCGCAGCTCAGCCTTCGTGGCCAGAGATCCGCCGCGAGTAGCCTCCCTTGCCTTCCGCTGCTTGGTCGAAGCCATTACCCCGCCGACCCTTTCGCCTGGAGCTGAGGAACACATTCCGACCTTCAGGTAAAACTTTTATCCTTCGCCTTGGTCTATTCGATCGAATCTTTCATTTGTCATCGTCGTCACTCCGCCAGCTCCGACCAGCCGGTCGGAGCTCCGTTCCCCCAACCCAGCCATTTCGATATCACCGCACGCTCACCCTCCATCTCGCTCCGTACTCTGATCACCCTGATCTTCGTCCATCTAGTTGAGATTAGGCTCGAGGTCTCCCCTATCACCTTCGCCGGAGACCAACTTCCGCTCCCCGTTGCTTCTTTGTTGTTTAGTCTCAATAAACTAGACCGGAGCATAGTTTCGAGTCAGAGCTACCCGTTGCAGGTCTTGGCATGCGTTGGGACCCCTCATTTCATCCATCCCAGAGCTCGCCAGAGTCTCTCCAGGCCACCTTCGTCGTCACATCCATCCGACCGGTGGAGTCTTCGTCAGAGCCATTCATTCAACGCGGAAGCCTTCCACGAGTCATCCGGCGTTTCTCGATCGACCATCGGGGCCGAGTATCTCCTCCTTAGCTCTGGTGAAGTTCACCCAGGAGCTGTTCGTTCAGGTCGATCCGTCACCGTTGGATCAGACCCACACTGTCAGATCTCATCAGGGCCGCAACCGCCGCAGAGGAGTCAGGCCGTTGTATTTCAGATCTAACATCCACGCGCATTCCACATCCCTGACAGCCCCTGACCGTCAGATCTGACACCTAACGCCATCAAAGCCGCACGTCCACGCCTTCTCCAACGGCCGACACGTGGCTCCCACATGCGACTCACGTGCAGCTAGGGTATATTGCTCTTTTTACCCTGCATTTACTCTGCTTTATGTTTTAGTCTATAAAATAAAAGTTGTAGTTGAACCTATTTG
Source organism: Ottelia alismoides (assembly GCA_037367405.1). Lineage (NCBI taxonomy): Eukaryota > Viridiplantae > Streptophyta > Magnoliopsida > Alismatales > Hydrocharitaceae > Ottelia > Ottelia alismoides. Next base: position 1,283,750 of record JAZKJV010001709.1, read on the forward strand.
CAGTTTAGTTTCTTTAGTTTTTGTTATTTTCAGTCCCCCCGTCTGGAGACACGTGCTTCTACGTGAACTTGGGTGTTTTTGCATTTTTTAGCCTGCATTTTTTAGATGTTATTTGTTGAATGAATGGTTTTATGAAATTGCATGTATGCCCCTATGAACTTGGATTTGACGCGTGTAGATTTAATTGGATAAATTACATATTTGACCCTGGGCTTTTTATGCTTATTAATGTTTAGTACATGAACTTAAATAAATTGCATTTAGGTCCTTATAACCTATGTGTGTTGTTTTTAATTAAATAAATATCACTATTCCAAAAATTCCCAAAAAATTACCGGTAGCCCTTGCTATCGTGTAGTATTTTTGATGATTTTTGAGACGCATTTTGATTTTATTTGTTATTTTCTAAAAATAAAAAACCCTAAAAAGTGTCCCTGTCTATTTTAGAAAATACATACAAAATAGAAAAATACTTTAAAAATTTCAAAAAAAATTGTGAGTGTTTGTTTTGTGTTGTTTTAATTTCTGTACCATTTTCATTCGATTATCTTTTATAAAACACCTAAAAATTACAAAAGACTAAAAACCTTATAAAAAGCATTATAAAATTCATTAAAAATCAAAAAATTGGGTTTTCAATTTCTTTAGGTAGATTTTACTTTATATTTTCATAAAAAATGCTGCCCGGATTTTAGAGGCACTTTAGACATTTTTAATGTACCTTTTCATCTAGACTGCACACTGCTTGCTATTGTTGTCTTTCTTTTATTTTTAGAAAATTTTATAAAAATCAGAAAAGTCCATAAAATACTCAAAACACTTGAATATTTTAAAACATAAAAACATTTTTGTTTTAAATTTTTTAGTATTTTTAGACCTTTAAATAATTGTTTGAGTGTGATTTTTATTTCTTATATTAATAAAAAATCATAAAAATTTTGAAAATCAAAAACCACCAAATATACTTTTATTTCTTAGATTTCTCGACTACTTCACAGGATCATCCTGTGCTCCTTGTGTTCGACCTTGGTGGCTATATCAGGTTAAATAATTAGCAAGATCGCTTGCCTTGGTTTTATTGTTGTTTGATTTTGTTGGTGGTCTATATTTTCTCGATTGAGTCACGCTTCGTCGGTTGAGGTCGCAATGACCTTGATCTGTTTTTCTGAGACTTAACCTTGTTCGGTGGAGCGCTCATCAGTAAGATGCAAAATACCCCATTGGCACACGGCTGGACGACAACGATCACTTCACTTATCCATGTGGCGCAAGCCGGGCAGTGGATGACGCTTTACGATTTGAGGGTGGAGATTAGATTCTGCCCTCTGATCTGACAGCTTGGATGGCATGAATCTAATGATACCTACTCCACTTGGCACACATGTTTGATCCATTAGTTCTGAGCTGCTTAGGAAGAACAACTTAAGAACTCTGGACAGTTGGGCTTCAATCACACCGCTTGTGCAGTTCAAACGTTCTCCCTAGCTGTTGAGATGCTCTTCATCTTCCTAGATTGATTCCGCAATGGGGAGATGGCTCAAAAAGTTCCAGACCTCATCGATAGAGGTCTGGATGGTTGGAGAAAGCTCAAGCTCCAGGAGCTGCTAAGTCTAAATGATTCGACCCCCAACTGGGACTCCGACGTTCGTGGACCTGCACCAAAATCTTCCTAGTTTGAGAGCGAAGCTCCTCAACTCTAAAGTTAGCAAAAAGGGGTCTTGATGATGCAGACAGAAGTCTCTGGTGGCTGGCGGGGGAAGGAGACTGATTTCCCAGATCTGTGCAAGATCTGAGGTGGAAAATGGATCAAAATGATAGAGGTTGAAGAGGTCATGGTGTGAGGATGGTCAATGGATCGGTCAACAGTCAGAAACGAGTGAAACAGAGGCCGGAGCTTAGAGCTCTGACGAACTTCAATTTTAAATTTTAAGCTAAGATATACATAATTAAAAGAAATAAAATGCAAGTCTAAACTACTGCTACTACTAGAAATTCAAAAGAGCAAGAAAAATAAGCTCACCTGCCTGATGTGGCCGGGAGTAGGAAACCACCGGAGGTGCTCTGACGATGGTGAATAACACTTCCTCCTCCTTTTCCTCGCCTTGAATCAGTTGGGAAACACCTCCCTCCTGTCACTAGAGTTTCACTCCAAAGAGAGATTTAGGGGTTACAGTTGAGAGAAATAGATTAAAAATTCAAAAATGGTGAGAGGATATACACACACACAAACTACTCATGAGAAGGTCTTCGATTAGGGTTTTCACGTAAATCAAAGGTTGACTTGGGTCACTCTTAGATTTGCGTGAAGGCTTATGATCCTGTGAAGGTTTTCCATGAAGGAATCAAGCAGAGACAGGGCTAGATTTAAGCACCAAAAATTGATGAGAAGAGGCAAGTGCAATGTTTGGACCAGTCCAAGAGGGGGCGGGTCAGTTGACCCAGGAAAACCGACGCTGCCCCCTTATTGGTCCGTGTAGGACACAAGAGGATAAAACATGACTGAAAATAGAAAGAAATTGAAAATAAAATAGTAAATGTCTTTCTTAAATAAATCTCAAAATATGAAAGTTGTTTCTTCTTTTATGTACTATTTTAGGTCATTTTTATTTATTTTTATCAACTTATTTATTACATGTTAATTTTTACAAGTGTAATAGGTAAATATACCCATGTTCTATGTATTTGATTTTTATTTTGTATTTTATTATTTAATATCCCATTTACAAATTTTATTTATCTATAGTATAATTAAATATATATTTATAAATTTTTATTTAGGTTTGAATTTATTTGTATACTTAAATAATTATGGGTATATACATTATAGGTATAGTATACTTGTATATTTTAATGTATTAATTACATTAATGTATTTTAATGGTTTTATTTTATGTTTATCTTTTTAATATATTTTAAATAATATTTACAAGTATTATTAAAAAAATATAAAAAGAGTAAAAATATGAAAAATAAATTACATGAGTAAAATATATAAGTATATAGTACAGTATGACCAAAAAAACCAACCTTTGTATCTTAATTCTATTTTTAATGAAACATCCTTCATTAGATAGACAATTTAATTTAAAGTCCAATAATGATGAGTTTGGTAAATTTTGAATTTATGTGGGGAGATATGGATCTGTGGAGTTTAATTTATGACTTTTTCATCTATGTGTCCCAGTTACACATTGCATTATATAGGGTTTTTATCAGTTGTGCCCCTCTGAGATATTACAATTTCAGTTATGCCCCTCCCTTTTTAGGAATATCAGGTGTGCCCTCGACTTCTTGTCGTTCTATCACTTATGTCCCTCCGTTACTTGAGCCGTCAATAAGTTGAACTTAACCATGGGTTTTTCAACCCCTGGTTAGTTAAGAGGGTCATAACTGTCTAAATACATCTCCTCCTCCTCCGTCTTCAGCGAGAAATCCCCCGTCAGCCACACCGTCTATCACAGATTCCTCACCGTTTCCTTCTCCCTCATCCTCCCAATGTCATCGCTGCCGCTGATCCCATCCTACTCCACCCGCGGCGACACCGATGCATTGACGCTCCTCCTCCTGGCATTGAATTTCAGCTCCACCATCCCCTCCTGTCGCATCGGCTCGTCGCAGCTGGGATGCGGTGACATCTCCGCCACCAAGAATCTGTCCTCGTCATCATCCAGTACAATATCGGCATCATTGGCGGTGGCGGGACCAAAAGGAGGAGCAACACTAATGGCCTTCCGGCTCTTTAATGTGAAGACGACGTTGTCGACATCATAAACCTTTTCCTTCCACTGTCCGACCATCTCGACCTTCTCCTTCTTCTGTCAATTCATGCGCGAGACGACCTTCAAGTGGGTGACATCGACACCAGGGCGGTATACCTTCACGGTGGCCTCCTCGACGACGAGCTCCTCCTCCTCGACGGATGTCATATCGTCGATGACGTCCTCAAGTGCATCGTGGACCTCGCGATAGTCGTGATCGAGGACGAGAAGCGTTCCTTTGTCGTCATCGAGGAAGAGGAAGGTGTGATCGGTGCGGGCGATGTGGAGGCAGTCGAAGCCGGTGAGGGAGGTGTCCACACAGACGGAGGTGTCGCGCTTCCAGATGCGGTGGGTGTTCGAGGGGGCATCGCGGGTGAGGAGGAATGGTGGAACGACATAGCTCTCGAAGCGGAAGGAGAGCTTGAGGTAGAAATTAGGGACATAACGGATGGCGGCAAGGAGGGAGGGGACTCATGGAAGGGCATCCACCTGGAGGAGGCCTGGAGGGAAGGATCAACCCCAACAGAGAGGAGGGTGGATGCAACGGAGGATCGATCGAGGCGGACTACGAGGTGGAGCGGGGTCTCCCCAGCGGGGACGCCGCGGTGGTTGACGGACGGTGAGCGGGAGGGCGGAGGGGTGAGGAGGAGAAGGAGAACGAGGGCGGAGGAGAATTCTGGGGTAAAGGAGGAGGAAGAAGATGAGGAGGACTTTTTAGTCCTCTTTTTTAAATTTAATTCCATTTGTATCCTCAAAGTTAACGTTCGTTTGCATTGGTTAGGGATGGTCACTAACCCTAGGGGCACAAGTGATTGAACACCAAGAAGTCAGGGGCACACCTGATATTTCTAAAAAGGGAGGGGTATAATTGAAATTGCAATATCTCGGAGGAGCACAACTGATAAAAACCCTTATTTTTTCTACGGTTATTTTTATATTTTTCTATACATTTATGTGTATGTGCCATGTGTTGAAAATATCTTTATTTGAGGTGAGTAAGAGTGTGTATAAATTAGTTTAAGGTTTGTTGTATGAAATGTATTGGACATCTAGGGTTTCTAGGTGCATGTATTATTTTGGTTGTATTTCTTTGCCCTTATCTCCTCCTACTTTATTTCTTGTCAACCAAGTCAATATTGACTTAGTCTCGAGGTTTAGGGTCAATCAATATTTACAACACTTCCTTTCTTTTTCTTTTATTTTCTTTATTCGTTTATTTTGTACTTAAATACATGTATTTATGCACTATTTACATACAACAGTCAGCGTGTTAAGCTGTACAAGATAGAGATATTTAGATGTATTTATTTAGGGAGTTTGAAGACAAAACAAAGGAATAAAGGTGAATGAATTGGTATTCATCACCCCTTTATACTTACCTTTGCTAGTCCTTAGCAAGCACTTATTGTGATGCAAAAGAGAAGCTAAAGAAAAGGAAAATAAACAAAGTAGAGTGGGTATGACTTTTAAACTTGTCTTTTCAAAATCAAAGTTTGGAGCTCAATTAAGACCTTTGGATTATTAATGTGTTCGTAACCATATTCAGGTTAGGAATGGTGACTCAATAATCCTTAGGTTCCATGTTCCTCTATTCAGTTCAACTTAATAGTCTGGTCAGAACTGTCCCTCACAACGCATACTCTTGTAACCTTGATATGGCAAGTACCATTTGTGGATTGTGTTAGATCTTCCCAGATAAATAGTTGAACTATCAAGTGCTCTCCTCCTCTGTTAACTTGTCCTCGGGGAGGTGAATATTTCCTTTTGAGTTCAGGTGCACAATGAACAAGGGATAAGCTAGAAGAAAGAGGAAAGAAGTGGAAATGGACTAGTGTAGTCACATTTCCTTGTGAAGCTCGACCAGTGTGACCAAATCTTCACCAAGAGGCAGGCCTTTTCTGGAAGCTCAAAATTTTTGGGGTTTTTGATATAGGCTTCTTTTGGGTATTTCTTTGTTTGTCATTGCTATGCATTTTTGTTTTGCTCTGATGGATATAGAATCTTTTGTTCTGTCCACATTTTGGGATCTTAGAAAAAATTGTGCTACCAGACCATTCCTCATTCGAAGATTTATTTCAATCCATTCTCTGGTCGTTAGATGTCCATGCTACCAGAAGAACAACTGAGTTGAAGTACCGATTTTAGCAATCCCCAAGAATGGTTCCTAAGCCACCCTTAACGAAGCGGCCTAGTATCGTCCCAACTTAGACTCCAAGATCTTTCAACAACCTATCTTGGTTGAGCTATATGTTGAGTGTGAGGTCTCAAGTCAAACTATTGTCTCAAGAGTCGTACGAATGATATTAAAGGTTCTAGTTATTCACTTTGCATCAACTCATGAATATAGTCTCATAGAATCTAAAGAATTAAGTCGAAGTGACCTGAAGTGTCCTAATTCCACTATTTAACAGGTTCCTATGAAATTAAGTTGATTAATGTATAGACCAAGCTCCAATCTTCAGATTTAATTTAGACTTATTCAATTGTCAAAATCTTTTAGAAAAATGCTTTATGCAATGCAATGCGAGGAAATATTTTTGTGAAATTATTTTCTGATTTTGAACTTTTTATGGGATTTTCAGAAAGTTTTATCGATTTTTATGGAGTTTTGAAAACATTTTTTTTCGAATTTTTAGGTATTTTGGGAATTTCTCATATTTTATAAGATTTTAGAAAAAGCAAAAGAGTTAGTGCCTTAGTGTTATTCTTAGTTCACAAGAATTCTATACAATGTATTCCTTGTGTAAGTTATGTGTAGATTTTATATGAATGACTTCTTTATTTATCGTATAGCCTTAGTGTTATTCTTAGTTCGCAAGAATTCTATACAAAGTATTCCATGTGTAAGTTATGTGCATATTTTATATGATTGTCTTCTTTATTTGTCGTATACCCTTACCCAATGTATTAACCATATTTATTGAAGATAAAAAAAGCAAGAGTTTGGCTAACACACACACATATACATATACACGACTCCTATACTTAGCTCGAGCTATGTCTTCATAGTGATCAAAGAGCGGAAAGGAAGACATAACTCGTGCTGTGTAGAAAAGCCTAAGCTACAATGACAGAAAGAATGAGAAGTCGATCATCCCCCCAATACTTAGGATTAACTAATCCTAAGTATAGCATACTTTACACAAAGCAAGGGTGATTGATGAATCCCTGATTCTCACTCTTTATTCTTTTATTTTTGCTATTTATCTTGGCAAAACATCATGTAGATACTTGTAAAAATAATAACTTAGCATTCGACATGCATTTGTTAATATTGCACAATTAGCATATTTTTGTGCAAAAAAATACTAAAAGAATAAAGGAAAAGAAAAAGGAAGGATGTATTTAGAATAAATACAGAATGACCCGAACCCCAAGAGAAGGTCAAGCCTTGACCTGATCGCAAAATAAAATAAGTTTAGAGAGATATAGGGTCTACTTTGTGTAGTACATACTACATATAATTGTACATAATTATTTTTAACAAAAAAAAGTAAATTATTATTTTTACCTCCTTGTATATATTTCTAAAAATATTATAGAAACAAAATAAAAATTAGAAAAAGTAAATAAAAATAAAAATAAAATCTTCCAATTATTGTACAAAATACATGTGCACATATTATTCATAATTTATAAAAATAAAATAAAAAATATTTTGTATTCCTAAAAATATGTTCTAAATAAATACAATATAAAATACGGATATTTGTGTAAAAATAAAATAATAAAATCCTTATACATAATACATAGGTATATTATACTTGTATATAATACTATATAATGTATATACACTAATTTATTTTTAATAAAAATAATTAAAAATAACAGAAAAATACTATAAAAAATAAAAAAACATTTTTTTATTTTATATACTTTTTAATTTAAATTCATTTATTATTTTTAATTAATTTATTTTTATTTTTTCTATTTTGTCCTGTACCAGTTTTTTCCTTATCCTTGCCCCCCCTTATTGGTCCACCTCGGCCATGTTGACTCCAATCAACTGGTCCCCTCCTCTTCTTTTTCCACGGACCGGGTTTTGCCTTGCTTTTTACCAAATTATCCTAATTCGATCCGATCGAGTCTTGCTCCGATTTCTGGCCCTGATTAAGGGACACAGATCCCTAATCTTTGCCCGTTCCTTTTCCAATCGATCCGCACCTCGGTTCGTGGGCCACACCTCCATCTTCTCGGACTTGGAAGCCTATATAGCCTGCACCCCCTCTCTCCTTTTTCTCCACCTTCGACTGCTCCAACACCTCCTGCGCACCTGTTCTTCCTTTTTCAGAGTGACAGCACGAGAGGGCGAGGGCGAGAGCACCTTTTGGAGCGTGAGAGTCCCCAGGTCCGATGAGATCCTTCTCAGCTCCGCTGTGAAGAGCCTAGCCTCTGGCAGCACTGGCCATCAAGTCCATTACCCTAGTGGACCTTCGTCTGCATCCCCAAGCAACGTCTTTCACCGTAGGTACCTTCTGTTCCTTTCCATTTCCTGTTTGATTCCTTCATTTACCCAAGAAACATTGATTCACTCCGACGACCACATCGACCCTGCTTTCCATACCCCGACCTTCATATGCCTCGCTCCATCCCTCCTTTGCTTCTACATTAAGCTCCGCAACCCTCCTCTCGAATCCAAACACCTATTGGAGTAGAGCTACAGGTCAACTCCCTCATTCCACGCGAGGCCTGGCCCATCCACCTTTGCCATTTGTTTCTGATTCTCGTGTGTTCTAACCCTTGCTAGAGCAACCTCTCTGAGAATCCCCTCTTTCCTGCAGGGTTGAAGCACTAACAAGCCTCATCTGGAGGTCAAGAGAGCACAATTGAGCAGCTCCAGGCACCCACAATGCCCCAGGACCCTCTCCTTGGTCCTGGCCTTTTTTGAGCTCACCAACAGATGCGGACCACCATCACCGACGTTTTCCCCATTTCGACAGCTCTGGAGGGCAGCCTTGCAGCTCGTATCAGCCGATCAAAACTCGCCGGAGGTGAGTTCTTCTGTGTTCTTCCAGGCACCTTCTCCATCGTACGATTGAGGCCTCTTCCAGTTCTAATCATCACCATCCAATATCGAGGAGCCCTCGACCATAGGATTTATTTGAGGATCCACCAGCAGCCATCCATCGCCGAAGAGGTACCCATAGATCTGCACCATCCATCCGTTAGTGGATCTCCCTCGATCGTTGGATCGCACTTAATAAAGGGTAATTTGCACTCAGGTCTTTATATGTTTTGCTTTAATTTCCAAGTCCTGTAAATATTTGTTGCAGTTCATTTTATTTTGGACATTTTGCGGTTTGGACCTCCAATTTTTAGTATTTGCATTTTAGTACCCCTATATCTAAGGTACACGCACGTTCACGTGATGGATGGGTTAATTGCACGATATGTCCTGAATTTTTGAGCTGTTGGTTAATGAATGTAAAGTTTTTGATATTTGTATTTATGCCCCGGTTGGCATGACTCACGTGTCACGCGAGTGCCGAGTGGACAAATTACGAACTGGGCCCCCGGGTTTTTATTGGATATTATTGTTTGGCCCAGGGTTTTATTTTTATTGCATATAGGTCCCTACAAACTGCTTGCCTTCTATCTAATTGAATAATTACCAAAATAACTCCAAAACTTCTCCAAAAATTACTGTTAGCTCATGTTGACACGTAATATTTATTATGATCTGTGGAGATTAATTTAGTTTTGTTTATTTTTTTCTAAAAATAAAAAACCCTAAAAAGTATTCTGTTTACTTTGAAAATTACATAAAAATTTAAAAAATCACATAAAAATTCCACAAACATTAGTGCTTGTGTATTTTTGTGTGTTTGCTTTTAATGTCAGTTTTGTTTGAAAAACTCTTATAAAAACCTTAAAAATTGTAAAATATCTAAAAACTCATAAAAATCATATAAAATTTTAAATTTTTTTGGAAAAACCACCATTTCGGTTCCTGTTTGTAGCATTTGCCTTCTAGTTTATCATAAAATTGATTCCCATGATTTTAGGGCATTTTAGTTAATTTTAATTTGTAATTTGATCCTGGATGTGCATTGTTTACATTTTTAGCCCTTATTTGATTTTTATAAAATCACAAAAATATCAGAAAAACCCCAGAAAATTACCAAAAATAATTTAATATTTGAAACACTCAAAAATATTTTTATTCTTAATTTTTTAATCACTTTATTCTTGAAAATATTTTTAAAAAGTTTGATTGTGAGCCTTGTTTCCTTTTTACTTGATTTTGTTTATTAATTAAAAATTATAAAAATTTGCAAAATTAAAACTACCAAAAATATGGTTTTCCCTTTCTTGAATTTCGACTACTTCGTAGGTTTACTCGTGCTCCTTGTGTTCGACCATGGTTGCAATACCATGTAAAAATAATAGCGAAGACCTCTTACATTTGCATGCTTTGATTGTTTTATTTCTCTATCTTGTTTGAGTGGTTCTTTCTTTCTTCTTGTTGAGCTAGCCTGCTGATTGGGGTCGCAATGACCCTTGATTTATTTGATTTCCTAAGCCTAGTCAATAGGCGACCCATCAGAATTGTGTCGTTGCCGGGGAGCATGACTTAGTAGTCATTTTTCAGATTTTTGTCTATTTTTATCTCTATCTGATACAATCGCTTTCCGACATTCTCTCTGTTTCACTTTTTGTGCGAGGAACCGCCCGAGGACGCTGCGTCTTTCTGTTGGAGTACCCACATCTGAGGAGGAGCAAAGGAAGAGGAGGGATTAATTATAGCATTTAGAATATATTAGTTTATTTTTTGTAGAAACTTAATTATTCTAATATTTGAGACACTTGGACTCCTCTTAAACATTTGACTCATCTTGGGGTCTGTTTCGTCGAGCACCAATGTGCTTAGGGTACTCACTGCTGTTTTCATCGAGTTTTGATTTGATCACATTTTCTTTCTATTTGATTCTCGAAGTTCTGGCCCCTAGACTTAGAACTTTTGACTGATTGTGATGTAATTAGCTAAGGTCCAATCCCTAATTACGTGCATGCACCTATAGATCGTAATTGAACCCAGCTAAAAATAATTAATAAAAATCTATCTTGATCGATTGATAGGTCACGTGGTGCTAGAGGTCGTATACAACGTGTGCAGGATCTGTTGTGGCAGACACCGATCGACATCCGAGAAGATCGACATCCGAGACCGGACTTCGATCTCTCTCTGATCAGTTAGCTATTGTTTTTCACTATCATTAGAAATTGCTCGTCTAAGGCTAATTTCTTTGTGCATCATATAGTTAGTTTATTTTCATTCTTTTGATTTATTTGTGGATCACCCTGCATGTAGAGTGCTAGCAATAGATACACATCTCTATCTTTGCACGCATCATAGTGTTTGATCGTGCATTGGTTTTTCGACTTCCTCCCCCTGTTTTGGATTAAAATAACCCAGGACATCGAAAAATTCTTTAGGCATTGTTTGTATTTGAAAAATACCTAAAAAGAAAAAATCATAAAATTGGGACCGCTGATGCAAACTTGACCCTAAAATTCACCTCGTCTAGAAATATTTGTTTTGGGGAGAGTCACCCCCTCATTGGTTGGTTTGTATGTAGCGAGAGAGTGATCCACACACTAGGCTAGAGACATACCTGAACTTCCTTCGGACTACTGGTCTTGTGGTTAGTCGTTCTCCAGTGAGGATTTCTCCGGGTAGCCGAAAAGCAGTCTGAAACTTCCTTAGTAGATTGGATAGATCGGGTAGCTGATAAACGGTCCGCAATTTATATTGGCTGGGAAAGATCTAATTGTGGGAATGGGCCAGTCTCCTGGGAGCATCGGGTTCCTACCAGCTCGCTTAATCGCTCTTATAGACTGATTGATCACCTAAAATAAAATTGACAAGATTAACGACCGATCCTTTATGGTCATCAGCTCAGTGTTGAGTAGGTGAATTGGGGGTTTGACTTCTGATCTTGTTTGTATTCCAGATCTCATCCGCATTCATACCTACATCACGATGATGGGAAGGAGGTCCCTTAGGCTGCCTTTGACAGCACCGCTCTCGAGCATTCCTTTTCACTCATCTAGGGCAGTTTCGTAGAGCCTAGACCTACTCTCCGTCGACCACCCTTCTCCCACCAGTCCTAAGGTGCCATAATAGAGACCCGTGTAGCTATTTGTCCATTTGATGACACCTGAGTTCGGGTCCTTTGCCTTTGCAGAGACCCGTGAGATGGCCAGCAGCGAGGGCCACACCGATGAGCAGCCCCATGGTTCTATTTATGTTCTTGATTAGGGCGCTATCAACAACATGCTCCTAGCCTCCCTGGAGATGATGCAGAGATAGATTAGAGATAAGGGAGCATTTATGGTAGAGGTGCGACGTGAGTTAGCGCAGATGCGAGCTGATAGAGGAGAGCCGCTACGACCACCCGATGGAGATATACCAGCAGTTGGAGGAGGAGCAGACAGATGACCAGAGGATCCACAGGAGCCAGCCAGACCCACACGGACGATGAGGCAGTTGCACAACACTGGTGCAACCCTCACCCGTCGCTGGATCCAGCTTCCGAAGATTCTGGGCGACTTCAAGCTTGTCCCCCAGACAATCCAGTTACTGCCCAAGTTCCATGGGCTAGCCACCAAGGAGCCACATCTGCACCTGCAAGAATTCGAGATGATCTGTAGTACAGTCCACGACAGATTCGTGGATGAGGAAACCATCAAGATGATGGCATTCCCTTTCTCCCTGGTCGACAAAGCGGCCTACTGGCTAAAGCATTTGGGGAGATATGTTACTACTTGGGAGCAGCTCCGGACTGAGTACTTGAACAAATACTATCCATCCGGCCGGACCAATGCAGCTAGAGATTTGATCAACAACTTCGTCATAATCGTCAATGAGCAGTTTCATGAGGCGTGGAATCGCTTTATAGAGCTCATCGACCGGCGTCCACACCATGAGATATCCAAGCCCAATCTAGTTCAGAGTTTCTTTTGTGGGCTGACACCGGAGTTGCATGGGCTTGTCAATGCCTCATGTGGAGGGTCTTATTTCGCCAAGGATGAGGACCAGGTCTACGCCATCTATGAGGAGATGGCAGAGAACTACACAGTGATTTCCCAAACCCGTGTCTACACACAAGGGAAGCCTCTTCCATAGGCCATGTCCTATCAGAGGGTAGTCGATGCAAGTCCATCTACTTCGTCAGCTGCAGCACAGGCAGAGTCGTCAGCAGCTGACATGGGGATTATTAGTGAGAAGTTGGACCGCATTGAGATCATAGAGAAGAAGCAGTGCCAGGGCATGACACAGATAGAACAATTGGTATAGACTCTCAGTGACCTGAAAATCCAGATCATGTGTCTCCAGAAGGCACACATGGCTTCTCAGCCCCGTCTCAGGTCACAGGCTGATCACAACAGTAACAACTCTTCCCAGGCACCTTCCCAGTACCACCAGGTCCACCATATTCATGCAGAGCCTGTTCAGCTGTTGCAGCATTACTCCCAGCCACCTCCATCTCAGGACACTCAGATGGTGGTGTATCATCATGATCAACCCCTAACAGTTCTCCCCCTCCCCCTTACGAGAAGGAGTCATTGATGGAAGTCAACGGGATTTAGTATGATCGATAGCAGCCCATAATCCATCGTGATCATCTCGGATTCAGGTGGATTACTAGAGGCACCTCATCTAAGCAGCAGCCTCCAGCTCAGGGCAGATAGAGCAGCCAACCTCAGCAGCAGCAACCCCAGTACTCCCAGCCATCGCACCACTACCAGCAGGGTTCTTATCCCTACCATGAGGGACAACAATGGAGGCAGCAACAACAACCTCAACAATACACTCAACCTCCTCCACAGTAGTACCAGCAGAGCCCGCCTCATTTCCAACGAGGCAACCTGTCCGATTCTCATGGACCCATCTATGAGAACCTAGCCCTTGACGATTTTTCCTGCTTACTCTCAGACCAGCAAGCATCTTTCCGACAAGAGATGGACGAGTTCCAGCAGGAGATGAGGGATATCATAAAGAGTAAGGTCATCATACCCGCTCAGATTGAGCCAAATCCTAACAACCTGAAGAGGAAGTCTGAGAAGGTACAGTTCACAGAGACTACCACTACAAATAACTCATTGGGTGATATTTCTTCCTATATATTTGATGTTGATTTTGTGACACTTAGGAGTGGTAGGATGTCAGCCGGGGGCATCTCGTCTGAGCGACGACCACATGAGGATCCCAGAGCGCTAGACGAGGAGGATAGCGGTGTTGATGCCGCTAATGATGTTGATGACGGTTGGTGTTGATGCCACTAAGGATGATGATCTAGCCGATGGTAATGAGGTTGTCGTATCTCTAGATGCAATCGATGGTACTGATGCCGCCATTTCACCAGATGCTGAGCCAGAGCGTGGTGTTGATGCCGCGAAGATTGATGTTGTGGGTGGTGCTGATGCTACCAGTTTTTCTTCAGTTGTGTTTGCTTCTGTTATTGTATCTCAGGATAGTTTTGAAAAGAACAAAAATATGAATAAAGGAAAGGTTTCTTTATCTTCTTCGAGCCCATATGTATTACATGATGATCTTGGTATGGACTCCATTCCCTCACAAGCACAGAAATCTCTTCCTAACCCTCTATCTGAGGAGGGCCCAGCCATCCCCTTCCCTCAAGCACTCCGCTTGGCGAAGGGGAATAAAAAAGAAAATCCAAAAAAGACACAATAGTTAGAGTTCAGCCAGCATATGATCGACAGATTCCATATCCAACTCACTCTACAGGAGGCACATGAGCACATCCCTCTCTTCCAAAAGAACCCGAGAGAGAAGACTACCATCCACATGAAGAGAAGGATCTACAATGCAGAGATCCATGTGCTCACTCGTGCTACATGCTTCACGATTCAGAACCATTTGCCGGCCAAGAGGCCAGATGCATGAGCTCTGTATGCCAGATGCCATATTCACGAGCAACGGTTCGATCGGACTCTACTAGACAGTGGCTTTTACATCAACCTTCTTCCGACAGCTTTACTCGACTGATTTGAGTTTGACCCTCTTCGACAGAGCAGGACAGTCCTTCAATTTGCTGATAGATCTGTCAAGAGGTCAAAAGGGTTGTTGAAGGACGTGGTCGTCACAATTCAAGGCCTAAAATTCCCCGTGGACTTTGTTATATTGGACATGGAGATCCCTGAATCTGTGACAGATACCCCCATCATACTTAGACGTCCATTCTTGGCCACAGCCAAGGCGGTGTCCGATCATGATAGTGGGAAGGTATACTTTCACGTCGAGGGTGAAAGTATACAAATAGAGACGATCGACGAGACTAGAGCGCGAGACTCAGCTTGCTCAGAGTAGTTCAGCGATGCAGAGAAGATGACAGAGCGAGACGTCCACCAGGAGCGTGACTTCGTGATTACAGATGATGAAGCAGTTTGGTATGACCCTGTCCCACGGACTCTTATCTCACCTTTATACATTACAGATTCACAGCTTCCAGTAGATGAGAGTCTGGATAGCACACTCTTGGCCGAGGACACAGTTGAGGCTAACGATCGCAGTTTGGATAGCGAAGCGGATTTCATTTCTTGCTCTTCTGGTCCAGATCCCTCGGATTCAGACATTGATTGGCAGAGTTTGGTGAGTTTTTACCTTGTTTGATCCCATAGAGCCTACAGCTAGGGTGGATATTGAGCCAACACCGATTACAGACACACCAACAGGGTCGTTTTTGCCAGTTTCACATGATCAACGAGAGTTCTCCCATGCAGATTTGGTTGCTTACACACAGGAATTCCATAAGCCAGATTTGCCAGCTCCTAGTTGCCCAGAGTTGAAGCCCTTTCCACAGTCACTGAAGTACCGATTCCTTGAGGGTGAGCCAGAGATGTAACCAATCATTATCTCAGTAGATTTGACTGGAGAGCAAGAATCTCGTTTGATGGAGGTTATTGAAAGAAATCGCAAGGCAATTGGACGGAGTGTAGTTGATCTCCAAGGGATAAGTCTGGCCCTGTACTCCCACCATATTTATCTCAAAGAGGATGCTAAGCCATCGCACGAGTTCCAAAGATGGCTGAACCCGAACCTTCGAGATGTGTTCATGAAAGAGATATCAAAATGGTGGAGCGCTGATTTTATCTACCCCATCTCCGACTCCAAGTGGGTTAGTCCATTGCATATGGTGCCCAAGAAGACAAGCATCACTATAGTTGTGACTGAGTCTGGAGAGGAGATCGTTATCTAGGTACCCACTTCTTGGAGGGTTTTGTGGACTACATACGATTGAATCAGACCGCCAAGAAGGATCATTTCCCGCTACCTTTTATTGATCGGAATATTGAGAAGCTAGCCGGGAAGAGTCATTATTGCTTTCTTTACGGGTACTCCGGTTATAACCAGGTGGCCATAGCGCCCGAAGACCAGGGCAAAATGACATTCACCTGCCTTTTGGGACTTATACTTTCAGACGGATGCCCTTTGGTCTATGAAACGTCCCAGCGACATTCCAAAGGTTCATGTTGTCCATCTTCTCGGACATTGTGGGTGATTGCTTAGAGATATTCATGGATGATTTATTGGTCTACGGTGAAGGGTTTGATGCTTGTCTTAACTGCCTAGATCTCATACTTCAGCACTGTATCGAGGTCCATCTTGTCTTATCTTGGGAGAAGAGTCACTTTATGGTGACTCAGGGGATGGTACTTGGCCATATCATCTCCAACAGGGACATGGAGGTCGATCCGGCCAAGGTGGATATCATCAAGAAACTCAATCCACCGTCCAACTTGCGGTAGTTGCGGTCTTTTATGGGGTATGTCGGTTTCTACCGACGTTTCATTCAGGACTTCAGTCGGATTGCCCGACCGCTCACTGATCTGCTGATGAAAGACACCGAGTTCATTGTAGATGATAAGTGTCTTACGTCCTTCGAGACTCTCAAGGGTCTAGTTGTCGAGGCTCCTATCCTTCAGCCGTCTGATTGGTCTCTCCCATTCGAGATCATGACAGATGCTTCTGATTTTTCCATAGGGGTTGTGCTAGGACAGAGAAGGGATGGATTACCTTATTCCATTCACTACACTAGTCGTACATTGGATGTTGCCCAATGGAACTACACTATCACTGAGAAGGAGATGCTAGCCGTAGTCTTTACCTTGGATAAATTCAGATCTTATATTCTTAGATCCAGAGTGACTATTTACACTGATCACACTACCATCAGATACCTCATGGCAAAGAAGGATGCCAAAGCTAGATTGCCCAGATGGATCCTCAAAAGAGTTTGACATTGAGATTAAGGTTAAGCCTGGAGTCAAGAACGTGGTGGATGATCATCTCTCCCAATTGGAAAATCTTGAGGATTCGGAGCAGATAGAACCTATTACAGAGACCTTTCCAGATGTGGCAATCAATGCTATCACCTCGCTTCCATGGTACGACGACATTGTGAACTATTTTGTTGCCAACAAAGTTCCACAAGGTTGGCCCAGACAGCGACTTGAAACCTTCCTTGCGAAGGCCAAGTCGTACCATTGGGAGGATCCCGTCCTTTATCATGAAGGAGGGGATAGCGTCTAGCATCGGCGCATTCCTCAAGAGGAGCACCACAGTGTCCTCACATACTGCCACAAGCTTGAAGCAGGAGGACATCATTCTGGAAGGAGAACAACACTGAAAGTGCTTTAATCCATCCTATGGTGGCCTACCCACTACAATGATTCTAATGAATTCGTGAAGAGGTGTACTGACTGTTAGAGGATGGGCACCTGTGGACAACATGATATGATGCCGATGCAACCCATTCACTTTTGTGAGGTTTTTGATGCATGGGGCATTGATTTCATGGGTCCATTCCTTAAGAATAGGGATTTGAGTACATTCTATTGGTTATTGATTATGTGAGTCATTAGGTTGAGGTCATTCTCTCCCGAATCGCAGATGCTAAGACTATTTGCCGATTTTGAGGAAAAATATCATTTCACAGTTCGGAGTGCCTAGAGTTTTAATATCTGACGAGGGTCTCGTTTTATCAACGACAAGGTAAAGGCCCTTGCTAACGAGTTCAACATAGACCATCGAGTTGCCACTCCATATCATCCTCAGACCAATGGTCTTGCTGAAGTATTGAACATGGAGATCAAAATAATATTGCAGAAGGTCGTCTGCCCAGACCGAAAGGATTGGTCACAGCTTTTGGATCGGTCTTGTGGGCATATCGGACTTCCTTCAAGACACCTTTGGGTACATCTCCCTTTCGTCTCGTTTATGGCAAGACATTCCATTTACCTGTGGAGATAAAGCAAAAGTCACTGTGGGCAGTCACTGAGATATTATTGGATCCATAGAGTATAGGAGATCAGAGGAAGACAGGGTTGGCAACCCTGGAGGAGCTTAGAGATACAGCCTTTTCGAGTAGCCTACAGTCTACGAAACGAGTGAAGATATGGCACGATTCTCATATCAGCCATAAGTAGTTTGAGTCGAACCAACGAGTATGGATATTCGATGTCAGGTTGATATTATTTCCAAGGAAGTTGCAAAGCAACTTGAAGAGACCATACTTGGTCCGAAAGGTGCAGGACAATGGCAGCATTGACATATCTGAGATATCGTCGGATTCCACCTTTCGAGTTAACGGTCAGTGCCTGAAGCCATATCTAGATCATGTTCCACTGATCGTTGACGTTGCCTCTATTCATTTTGTATGAGATGTGGTCTTTGACTCACATAATTTGCATCTCATGCCTGATTATCACCTTCTCCCGTAGTTGTATAATCCAGTTGTCCATATCGCACATTCTTTTGTCTAACACCCTACTTCCATCTTCTGATTATGCTATACGTGGGGTGCACTTTACCCTAAGTATAGGGGATTGTCGGACTTGTGATTATTCTTTTGATTCTTTTTAACTCTGTTTTTTGCTACCTATACTTAGGGTGCACTTTACCCTAAGTATAGGGGAGGTAGACCCTGTACATTATATCCTTCAGTTCTCCACTTGTGTACATATGTCTATACTTAGGATTACTTGATCCTAAGTATAGGGGGATCACCGACTTCTATTCATTATATTCTTTTAATCGTCATTGCAATATAGTCGTTCTTTTCATTCCCAATACACAACACGAGTTATGTCTTCTTCATCGCTCTCTGATTACTCTAAGGACATCGTTTGAGCTAAGTATAGGGGGTGTCGTATATATTGTATATTTACATTATCCATAACCCGTACTTTGTGTGAGCGTGTCAATAAATAAAATGGCTAAAAATCACAAGCTAAAAATCAAAAAAATTTTAAAATTTTTCTTGCATATAAAATTCTTTCTTGCACATACATGTTTGTAAAAATTATTTTTGTACAAATGTTTATAAAAATGCTTTGTTTATAAAAAGTTTGTAAATATTTTTATATCAAAATTATGTATATAGTACAAAATTTTTAAAAAAATGTTTGAAAAATAAAAGTTTGCAAAAAATTGTATTTTTTTTAAATAGTTTGCAAAACTTCTTCCTCCTTGCATTCGAACATTTTTCAAAAATTTTGCATATTTTGAAAATCACATCAAAAAGAGTTTTGTACATATTTTTGTATATTCTTCTGAATCATAGTTGACATTTAAACTAGTTTGGAAATAAATTGAAAAATGAAGCTTCGTTAAGACCTTAATTCGCCTAACTCTCAGAGGAACCTTATAGGATTTGGGGTAATGCTTTTCATGTC
This sequence comes from Ottelia alismoides, assembly GCA_037367405.1. Classification (NCBI taxonomy): domain Eukaryota; kingdom Viridiplantae; phylum Streptophyta; class Magnoliopsida; order Alismatales; family Hydrocharitaceae; genus Ottelia; species Ottelia alismoides. The sequence goes on from JAZKJV010001709.1 coordinate 1,303,210, forward strand.
CATTATTGACTTAATTCTTTAAGTCCACTGGGCTATGTTCACATGTCATCTTGATGATCCTAAGCAGAACACTTAACAATGCACGCATGACTCTTACAGATAATGGCTTTACTTGGACCAACACCTTACACATAGCTCCACACAGATGAGGTGATGAGGAGGTAGTTTTCTTTGGTTTGGAGTAGCATACGAGGGTAGTACTTATAGGCGGAACCTCTCGTCTTCCTTTAGGGATGGATGTGCGTCTCAACTTGGTCTAGTAGCATTGAGGTCTAAAGACAGGAGTTGTGGGTTGCAATAATGCTTCAAAAGAGGGATAGTCTACTGGCTCGGGAAGAAAAAGTCCTTATGTATATGCTGCACCATGTAAATATGTTGTACATATGCACATTCAAAAAATAAAAAGTGTAAAATCAAGAAAAACTCCAAAAAAGTGGACATGTCTGATTGAAAATAAAATGCCTGCCGGAGTGTATATAGTCAAATAAAGAAAAGCTTATGTATTACACCTTCTCATCTCATGAAGCTTGCAGCAGGAGACTTAGCTACATTGGTTATCTCCCAAGGATACGTGGCTACACTGGCCACTGTCCATTCTCTTCTTTCCCCTCTTCTTGAGCCGGTTGCACTTGAACTTAGAAGGGAATACCCCGCTCCTCGAGGAAAGAGCTTCTAAACCAAGGAATTAGAGTTACCTTGTTGAGGGAGGCAGTTTCCTTGTCATTTCTGAGGTGGGGAACTACATATCACTTACACAGTACAAGGAAAGATACATGGTCACTAGAGTTTGCGTATCTAGACTAGTTCTGATCTGGATTATTGAGGAGTCTTGACCATAGAATGGTGGAACTTAGAGGTTGTTGAGTCTTAAACCTGGATCCCAATAAGGTTCCGACAAACTAATAATCCAAAGGTCTGATTGAGCTCCATACTTCCATTTAATGAAGATAAGTTTAATAATCAACCTTGATTCTCCTTCATTTTCTTTTCTTTTTCACTTCTTTTTCAAATAAGTGTTTGCTAAGGGACTAGAAAAGGTAAAGTATAGGGGGGTGATGAATCCCTGATTCTCATGCTTTATTCTTTTATTTTAGCTATTTATCTTGGCAAAACATCATGTAGATACTTGTAAAAAAATTAACTTAGCATTCATCATGCATTGGTTAATATTGCATAATTAGCATGTTTTTATGCAAAAAAATAATAAAAGAATAAAGAAAAAGAAAAAGGAATGAGGTATTTAAAAAAATACATAAATACCCAAACCCCAAGAGAATGTCAAGCCTTGACCTGATTGTAAAATAAAATAAGTAGAGAGAGATATGGACTACTTTATGTAGTACATACTATCTATAATTGTACATAATTATTTTTGACAAAATAAAAGTAGATTATTATTTTTACTTCTTGTATAAATTTCTGGAAATAATATAAAAACAAAATAAAAATCAGAAAAAGTAAATAAAAGTAAAAATAAAATCTTCCAATTATTGTACAAAATACATGTACACATACTATTCATAATTTATAAAAATAAAATAAAAATTATTTTGTATTCCTAAAATATGTTAGAAATAAATAAAATATAAAATAAGGATATTTGTGTAAAAATCTAATAATAAAAATCTTTGTACATAATACATATGTATATTATGCTTGTATATAATACCATATATTGTATATACACTAATTTATTTTTCATAAAAATAATTAAAAATTACAGAAAAATACTATGAAAATAAAAAAAACATTTTTTATTTTATATACTTTTTAATTTAAATTCATTTATTATTTTTAGTTTATTTATCTTTATTTTTCTTCTCTGTTTTGTTTTGTAGCGGTTTTTGTCATTGTCCTCGGGCCCCCCTGGTTGGTCCACCTCGACCATGTTGACTCCAGTCAACTGGTCCCCTCTTTTTTTCTACGGATCGGGTTTTGCCATGCTTTTCACCAAATTATCCCGACCCGATCCGATCGAGTCTTGCTCCGATTTCTGACCCTTACTAAGGGGCTCGAATCCCTAATCTTCACCCGCTCCTTTTCCAGTCGATCCGCGACTCAGTTCGTGGACCACACTCCCATCTTCTCGGACTTGAAAGCCTATATAGCCTGCACCCCTCTCCCATTTTTCTCCACCTTCGGCTGCTCCACCACCTCTTGCGCACCCCTTCTTCCTTTTCTAGAGTGGCAGCACGAGGGCGAGGGCGAGAGCACCTTTTGGAGCGTGAGAGTCCCTAGGTCCAACGAGATCCTTCTCAGCTCTGCCGTGAGGAGCCTAGCCTCTGGTAGCACCGTCCATCAAGGCCATTACCCTAGTGGACCTCCGTCCTCATCCCCGTGCGACCTCCTTCACTGTAGGTACCTTCTGTTCCTTTCATTTCCTGTTTGATTCCTTCATTTATCCAAGAAACATCGATTCACTCCGACGACCACATCAGCCCTATTTGCCACACCCCGAACTTCATATGCCTCGCTCTGACCCTCCTTCACTTCTACATTAAGCTTGTCAACCCTCCTCTCAAATCCAATCGCCAGATTGGAGTAGAGCTACATGTCGACTCCCTCATTCCATGCGAGATCTGGCCCGTCCACCTTCAACCTCTGTTTCTGATTCTCGTGGGCTCTAACCCTTGCCGGAACAACCTCTTCGAGCTTCCCCTCTTTCTTGCAGGGTTGAAGCACTAACATGCCTCATCTGGAGGTCAAGAGAGCATGACTGAGCAGATTTAGGCACCCACGATGCCCCAGGACCCTCTCCTTGGTCCTGGGCCTTTCTGAGCTCACCAACATCTCGGACCACCATCACCGACGTTTTCCCCATTACAACAGCTCCGGAGGACAACCCTGCAGCTCGTATCGATCGATCGAAACTCGTCGGAGGCGAGTTCTTCAACGTTCTTCCAGGTGCCTTCTTCACCGTCCGATCGAGACCTCTTCCAGGTCTAATCGTCACCGTCCAATTTCGAGGAGCCCTCGACCGTAGGATTCATCTGAGGATCCACCAGCAGCCGTCCATCACCGAAGGGGTACCCGCAGATCTGCACCGTCCATCCGTTAGTGGATCTCCCTCGGTTGTTGGATAGCACTTAATAAAGGGTAATTTGTACTTAAGCCCTTATCTGTTTTGCTTTTATTTCTAAGTCATGTAAATATTTGTTGTAGTTCATTTTAATTTGGATATTTTGCGATTTGGACCTCAAGTTTTTAGTATTTGCATTTTCATCCCCCTGTATCTGAGGCACGTGCACGTTCACATGATGGTTGGGTTAATTGCACGATACGTCCTGAACTTTTGAAATGTTAGTTAATGAATGAAAAGTTTTTGATATTTGTATTTATGCCCTTGTTGTCCTGACTCACGTGTTACACGTGTATCGAGTGGATAAATTAGGAACTAGGCCCTTGGGTTTTTATTGGATATTATTGATTGGCCCAGAGTTTTATTTTTATTGCATATAGGTCCCTACAAACTGCTTGCCTTCTATCTAATTGAATAATTACCAAATTAACTCCAAACATTCTCCAAAAATTAATGTTAGCTCATGTTGACACATAATATTTGTTATGATTTTTATGGATTAATTTAGTTTCGTTTATTATTTTGTAAAAATAAAAAACCCCTAAAAAGTGTTCTATCTACTTTAAAAAATACATAAAATATAGAAAATTCATTTAAAAATTCCACAAAAATTAGTGCTTATGTATTTTTGTGTGCTTTGCTTTTAGTATCAATTTTGTTTTAAAAACTCTTATAAAAACCCTAAAAATTTCAAAATATATAAAAACTCATAAAAATCATATAAAATTCTAAAAAATTAAAAAAATCATCATATCAATTCCTGTTTGTAGCATTTGTCTTCTAGTTTATCATAAAATTGCTCCCCATGATTTTAGACATTTTAGTTAATTTTAATTTGCAATTTGATCATGGATGTGCATTGTGTACATTTTTAGCCCTTGTTTGATTTTTATAAATCACAAAAAACACCAGAAGAACTCCAGAAAATTACCAAAAATACTTTAATATTTGAAAAGTACAAAATTATTTTTATTCTTAATTTTGATCACTTTTAGTCTTGAATAAAAATTTAAAAAGTTTAATTGTGAGCCTTGTTTCCTTTTTTGCTTGATTTTGTTCATTAATTAAAAATTATAAAAATTTGCAAAATTAAAACTACCAAAAATATGTTTTCCCTTTTCTGAATTTCAACTACTTCGTAGGTCTCGTGCTCCTTGTGTTTTACCCTGGTTGCTATACCAGGTAAAAATAATAGCGAATACCGCTTACATTTGCATGCTTTGATTGTTTTATTTCTCTATCTTGTTTGAGTGGTTCTTTCTTTCTTCTTGTTGAGCTTGCCTGCTGATCGTGGTCGCAACGACCCTTGATTTATTTGATTTCCAAACCCTAGTCAGTCGGCATCCCATCAATGATTGATGATTAGAACGCACAAAGTCATCGCTCGGCCTGTCTCCCCCTATACTTAGCGTAAAGATGCCCTAAGTATAGAAAAAATTACCAACAAGTAGGGAGATAGGTGAGGGATCAAAGAATGAACACTCAAGTCTCTCATCTCCTATACTTAGGATGAAGCATATCCTAAGTATAATAGCGATGAAATGGATGAATGAATAACCTAAAGAAAGAAATGTAAAGAGAAAATGTAAAAAAAAAAGAAGAAAAATATATTTTCGGATTTTTAGGTGTCTGATCCTTCAGCTGTTGGGAGCTCGCCTTGGAAAACCGCATTTATGGAATCAACGACGGACACGAAAGTATCATTCTCGAGGTATGGCTTCAACAGTTGTCCGTTGACTACAAAAGGTTGTGCGTCAGATGAAAATCATGATATCATGATACCACCATTGTCACGCACATGTTTCATGATGAATGACCCTGACCATTTGCTTTTCATTTTACTTGGAAGCAATTTTAACTTTGCATCAAACAACCACACCTTCTGATTTGACTCGAAATTTTTTCTTTTGTTGTGCTCATCATGCCATTTCATGCTTTTCTTTGTACATAAGTTTGTTGTCATATGCAGAGTCTTTGAAATCTAACAGTCTGTTCAGATCGAACTTTTAGTATTGGTCAGCCTTTCCTCTGTCCATATTACATATACTAATCATCCACAAAGATTTGTGAATTAGTTCAACGAGAAAGTGGCATGGCTTACCATATACTAACTAAAGGGAGACAATCTCAAAGGAGAATTGTATGCCTATTAGATAACCCATAGAATTGAATTAAGCAATTATGACCAGTTCTTTCTATCAGGACATACAAGTTTCTGGAGAATCATCTTGATCTTCCTATTGGAACACTCAACCAAACCATCAGTTTACGGGTGGTAAGAATATGTGACACGGTATTCAATGTCATACTCCTTTGTCAGTTCTTGACTTCTTTGTTGATAAAGTGGCTACCTCCAACTGATATGATGATCTTCAAAATCCCAAATTGCATGATGATGTTGTCTTTGGGAAAACCACAAATTATGCGGTTGTCTATGGATCGAGCGGGGATATCCTCCATCCATCGACTGACATAATCAACAACCAGATAGTATGTACTTATAACCCCGGCTATTAGGAAATGGGCCCATGAAATCAATGCTCCAAGCATAAAAAAGCATATGATATCTAAAAGTACTTGAGAGGCATTGCATCTCTAGAGCTGATAGTGTCACCCATCTTCTGATAGTCAGTACAACCTTTGACATAATTCATAGCATCCTTGAACAGAGTTGGCCACCGAAGGCCACATTGAAGCACTTTCGTCATCGTACACTTCCCAGAATGGTGTCTACCAGATTCCAGCTTGTGACAATGTTCCAAGATACATGTGTACTCCTCAGGAATTCACCTTCTCCATATACAATTCACACCCTCACAAAATTAGTACAGATTCTCCCATTAGTAAAAATGTATCTCGGACAAGAACTTGTCCACTTTCATTTCGACCAATCTTGCGGGACTTTCTTGGAGACAAGATAGTTCACAATAGTGGCATACCATGAAAGAGAGGCAATAGAAAGAATAGCCTCATCTGGGAAAGTTTCAGTGATTGGTAAAATAGTCTGCTCAGAAGCATATGATTCTATGATTCTGGAAAGGTGATCTGGCACCATATTTTTAATTCCAGGCTTGTCATGAATTTCTAAGTCAGACTCCTGAAGTAGAAGGATCCAACAAAGTAATCGTGATTTAGCATCCTTCATGCTTTGTAAGTATCAGATGACATAATATGTTTGACATGCAAGCCCATGACAAGCCATTATGCAATAAATGTTATTGCAAATATCATTACTTGATCTGAAATGAAGAATAATTAATTTGCATAAAGTCCCTTAGTACAATTACGGTTATGTACCATGGCTATCTTAATGATCATACAACCGTTGATTCAATTGTTGAATCATAGAGGATGGTGATTGGATGAATATCTAAAGAGTTAGATTGAGTACTCATCAAGCACCATCAACTAATTATTAAGACATGATCTCCAGGATGAGTAGGAGATGGAAATCCTTTCTCTAATGTGTTGATATATAACCAACCTCTTGATGCAGGTCCTCTGCATAAGAATAGAGATTCAGAGGTATTAGATATGTTAGGTCAAAGAGTTGACTTAACAAGATCGAGATAACCAAAGACCTATGTCGTATGTTGTCACGATATAGGCACGCATCCTCTGATCGGAGATAGATGTATTACTATATGTCTGAGTGTGTACATTTGGCAGACCGATAGGTTGATGATCTAATCAAGTTATATACACCAGTGTGCTAGTGTGCATACAAGGGCATATGAGTCTAACGATCTCTCAAAGAGATCATACAAGTTCATTACTGAACTGGAAGACATGAGCTCACTCATGAGATATTAAGAATCAAATTCCATGCACGATCGTCTTGCTTTGGAAGCTTGACTGAATTTGTAGGTTTGATATATGCTTTTGGAAAGTATATGATCAATACATATGTATGATATATGATTTTGGAAAGTATATAGTCGATACCAACTCTCAATGATCAATTGAGAAATTTAATGATAAAACCCTTAAGAAGACAATCTAAATAGATCTAAAACTTCGAGTTTATTCTAGGTCTTCCAGTATGCGAGATGTACATGTATTAGAAATACCTGAGGGTGATGTGATCATAAACAATTGTATATCCATGACGCTTCCATTTTGATGAGTGATGAAACATGCCTGGATTTTAGTGACTCCTCTCATATAGATGTGATTTGATCAAACAAACATAGTTGCTTCAATAGGATTGGGGATTTATTTAGCAAATCTCCTTATAATATTAATCAAAAATATTTTGATGAATATTATATGGTATAACTTCGGTTGAAAAACAGATTATCATCCCAAATACAAAATGATCAAATCGCATTATTCTGACATGAGGCGGATATGGTGTCTAGTTGGAGATCGATGGGGTAGTAGGTTGCTCCATGAGCAGTCTGTCCGACTCCCGTCGATACTGGACATGACAACAGGTAAGGAAAGGATAATGCTTGCAATAATCATGATGTTTTTTTCCAATTACTAAAATTCGAATAATACATATTTTGAGATTATACTATCCTTCAAGTAATAATCAAAATTGTTTGTTGGTTGATAAATTGGATTGATAATTGATTTAATATGATTGAATTAATTATATCCAACTAATACTCTATTATGAATAGAGTTGATATTTCCCTTGGAAGAATTAATTATGTGAATATGACTCAAATAATTAATTAAAACTTGAATGGGATATGGAGGATCACATAAGTGACATCCACGGTCTCCCATCAAGGCGAAGGTTTCCGTCACCAGGGATTATATGTAGGAGACGTCAGTCGGAAGTGACATATCCTGCATATAAGCACATCTGGATCGGGCTATTTGCTTCTCGAAAGAGTAAGACCGTATGTGTAGTGACCCCAATATCGTCTCCTCAAATTATTAGAACGATATTAAATTACACATAGCGAGTTCTATTCCTGTTGACGGTTGGTTAAATTAACAACGAGTCAACATTACCTTAGGGGTAGTGGGCCAGGGTGTTAAGGACCGAATTGGGAAATACAAGTTGGACTTGCAAGGCGGAATGAGTTCCCACTTATTTTTATTCGAGTTACAGTTTCTCATATTATTGGGACGTAACAAAGATAAGAAAAGAGATTCCAGATCTTGCATGAGATATAATAGTAAGTGTATCTATTACTTTGAAAGTGAATAAGGGAATGAACTTTTAGAGTGGACATAACAAGACAACTTTGATATAAAAAATCATAAATCAAAGTAAAAAATATGTTTATATATATATATATATATTTATGCAAAATTTCTTATTTTATATAATACTCATTAAACCCACTCAATTCTATACTCAATAACAACAAGTAAAATATCATGGATTGGATCCATGATTAAGATATTGTACTTGTAGTTGGACACATAATGTATGTGGTTGCAATGTGCAAGTTTCCTCGTAATAATGACAATTAAATATATAATAGGACAACAACCTAGGGTTTGTATGTCTCTATAGTCTTGATCTCTCATCAAGTGTGCTTTGGAAGTATCATATCAATGATGATCGTAATTGTGAAATAATCCTTATAAAATCTAAGAAAATGCTTTTGCATACATATATGCTCTCAACATTTAATCATGAAAGACACGGTTCATTGTATTATGCAGAATGGTGGCTCGATAAGAGAAGATGTACTCAAAATATTTGAGTACCTACCTGAATCAAAAATTTTTAAGAGTTAAGGTGGATGTAGATGCGATGAGTGTCATCATTCTACTATCTATACTCAAGTCATTCATGAAGCTTCATAATATTCATATTGTATGAATTGAATGAAGCATGTATAAATGTTGAAGTACTCTTATATTGAAAACTTTTGAATTCAACATAAGAGATCCTTTGTCTTAAGCAATGGTTGTTTATAGATGAAGGGAGCGCAGTGGAAGCATGGGTATGACCCAAATACGAAAGAAATTCAAGAGTTGATTGTACTTCTATGACTTCCATATAACATCTAAAGAGTTGGATGAATGCCAATACTGCAACAAACCGATGTATTGATAGTATGACTATCTAAACTATCTAAGATCCTTAGAGAAGGATCCGGATAGTGGCATCGGAATATTATACATCTACATATAATCACTGAAATTGACTTGCTTATTGGATTAGATCAAAGTCTAAAATTATATCTCATTCTTCTAATAAAACTTGCAATTGGTTGTATATGTTTTAGAAGACTAGAAAATTTGATCTTAAGGTTTAATAGTCATCCACATGGATATTGATGCAATTGTTGCAATAATCTCAATTGGATAGATAGACCATATTTTCAGTGGGAGAGCTGATCTCAGAGAACGTCTCTATGACCTCGATATTAGAATACACTCATTATTTTTTTGTAAATGTTGGAAATAAACATGAATTCTGAAATGGACCTATCATAAAGAGTTATCATGGGTATATTTCATATAGTAATCTAACATCTGGAGGACTCTACTAAATCAAAAAATTAATGAATGGTTCATTAACATTTCTAAATACTGAAAATTAAACCTTGAACAATCAATAGGAGGATGAAGATCATTTGACAATGATCTGACATCAAGCCTTGGACATAAGTCTGTTGATGAGATCAATAGTCTGGTAAGAGACAAACTTTAGAATGCCTAAAATTTCAAATCTTACATACTTGTGAATATTATATTCAAAGTAGAAATTATCCAATGCACCCTTCTCTGAGAATGGTGTAAGATGCCAAGCTATTCAAGATCTCATACATATTGATGTATGTGGAGCATCTATATCATAATAAACATTGATGATATGTGATATCATTCAATGATTATTTGTGATATGAGATTTCTTCCCTTCACCTTAGAAAGCTTTGAAAAGTTCAAAGACTTCATAATTTTGGTTTAGAACCAAAGTTTGAAGAAGATAAAAGAATTTGATCTAATCAAGGTAGCAAGTACCTATTAGATTAATTCAATGAATACCTTATGGAGTCAGGAATATCATTCCTATCTCACTCCTCCTAATACACCTAAAATCAATAGAGTTATAAGGAGATACAATTGGATCATGTGTAACATGATTTAATGATGAATATTAGCATAATTACCTTTTAGTTTCCAAGGTATATATGTAGTAGAGACTACAATATATATCCTTAATAAGGTTCCATGCAAGTAAGATGGAATTTAGCACTAGAGAGTGCTACTTCATTAGGAAAATAAAGGATGGTATTTGATACCTAATTCATGACCTTGAGATTCTTAGATTTCATCTCTAAGGATATGATTCTTAGAGAATGACTTTCTTGAGAATCAAGATGAAAATGAAGTGAAGGAACTCATTAAATCTTGAGAAGATAATGAGGCTCCTGAAATCGGAAATTAAAAAGACAATTAAAGATGAAATACTCAAACCTCTTCAAATGAGTTTGGGGATGTATTCCATGTGTCAGTTAAGTCTGACAATGATCCAACTTCATATGATGAAGCTCCTGAGGATCATGACATGGAAAGGTGGGTGTTAGCAATAAAGTCTAAAGTAGACTTCATATACAAGTGTTGTATATGGACCCTCGAGGATTCACCCAAAAGGGCAAAACCCGTTTAGGTGTAAATGGATCTTCAAGAGAAAGAGGGAACCTGGTGAGAAGGTAGGAACCTTCAAAGTACAACTCATATCCTCAAGATACACATAGAAAGAATACATTGCTTGTGATGAGACTTGCTTTCTAGTAACCATGCTTAAACTCATCAGATTATTGCTAACTATAGCTACACAACTTGACTATGACATCTACAAAATGGAAGTCAAGATTGCATTCCTCTATGAATTCCTCACCGAGGATATTCATATGAAGTAGCCTCAGGGCTTCATGGTTAAGGAAAGCAAGGTTTGCAAGCTGAAGAACTCCATCTATGCACTCAAATAAGCTTCTTGTAGTTGGAACATCAGATTTGATGAAATTATAAATGTCATGATTTCAGATAGAATCTTGATAAATCATGTGAAGCTTAGTGGGAATATCATTGTGTTCATCATGCTAAATGTAGATGAAATCCTAATAATTCGGAATAATATAAGGATAATGATAAGTGTTTTATAATATGGTTGTTCCATACCTTGAGATATGATCTCAAGGATACCTCTTAAGATCTTAGTCTAAAAATGTTCAGAGTCAAAGAGAAAAGGGTATTGGAACCGTCACATTAGTAATACACCTTGGACATATTCCATTTTTAGGAAAATCCAAGGAAGGCTTCTTTCCCTTAAGATATGGTATTGGGCTATCTGAAGGGATAACACCTCAAAGAGTTAAGGATATGAATATCAAGGCTGCATGCCATAGTGCATCAACTTTGGGAAGCTCAGTGTATGCTGTGTACAAAAGTCAGATGTCTGTCATGCAGCGGGAGTAGTAAACTGTTACTAATCCTACTATGGAGATAAAACACTTGATTGGAGTAATAAAAACACCTTCAAAAATAAGACAAGATTTTTGAGATAGTGATCTCAAAGGCTTATCTTCAAGAATTTAAGACTATAGATAGTGATCTAAAATGGTCTTAACTGCAGATGTCTTAGGAGATAGAGTTCTCCGGGAATAAGGGCATTCTAACAAGGATAATAGAAATTACATACTGGTTATTACGATTATTGAGTTGTAGTTTCGAAGATATTATAAATGATTTAACAATATTGAGTATTGGTTGCATAAGATGCAACATTTGCATTGGATACGACGACTGTTACTAAGAGATATGCAAGTATCGTAAAAGGATTTGGCATATTCTCTCAGGAACAGAGTGACTGATCAACCTACCTAGCTATATTAAATAGCTTATGATTGTCACATGAGTATGAGTTTAAAGATTAGCCCATTAATGGCTCTTTGGGCTAGTGGGAGATTGTTCGACATGTGAGCCCACGGTGAGCCATTATGCAATACATGTTATTGCAAATATCATTCTCTGATATGAAATAAAGAATAATTAATTTGCATAATAGGCCCCTTAGTACAATTAGGGTTATGTACCATGTCTATCTTGATGATCATAACAACTGTTGATTCAATTGTTGAATCATAGAGGATGGTGCTTGGATGAATAACTAAAGAGTTAGATTGAGGACTCATCAAGCACTGTCAAATAATTATTAAGAGATGATCTCCAGCCTGAGTAGGAGATGGCGGTCCTTTCTCTAATGGGTTGATATCTAACCGACCTCTTAATCCAGGCCCTCTATATAAGAATAGAGATTCAGAGATGTTAGATAAGTTAGGTCAAAGAGTTGACTTAACGAGATCGAGATAACCAAAGACCTATGCTATATGTTGTCACGGTATAGGCACGCATCCTCTGACCAGAGACAGATGTATTACTATATGTCTGAGTGTGTACATTTGGCAGACCGATAGGTTGATGATCTAATCAAGGTCTATACAATGGCGTACTAGACTGCATTCAAGGGCATATGAGTAATACGATCTCTCAAAGGGATCATACAGGTTCATTACTGAGCCAAAAGACATGAGCTCACTCATGAGGTATTGGGAATCAAATTTCATGCACGATCATCTTGCTTTGGAAGCTTGACTGAATTTGTAGGTTTGATATATGTTTTTGGAAAGTATATGATCAATACCTAGGTATGATATATGCTTTTGGAAATTATATGATCGATAACAACTCATAATGATCAAATGAGAAACTTATTGTAAAACCCTGAAGAAGACAATCTAAATAGATCTAAAACTTCGGGTTTATTCTAGGTCTTCCAATATGCAGGATGTACATGTATTAGGAATACTTGAAGGTGATGTAATCATAAATGATTGTATATCCACGACGCTTCCATTGTAAGGGAGTGATGAAACAATTCTGGATTTTAGTGACTCCTCGCATAGAGAAGTGATATGATCTTAGTCCAAATGTTGGTCCTTGGTCTGAATGTGATTCAGATACAATTAGAAGATTAGATCTACGGCTTTGATTTAATCAAACACTATGGGAGGTCCTCGAGATCTGGATTTGAGATGTGATCTCAATATCCAAGTCACTATACGTGAAACATACAATCACCCTATCCTTATCTCCAATTATCCGCGGAGAAAGCGATTTATTCTTGAATGAGTACAAGAATAATTCCATTGTTGAATTATTTATCTGAGCATTGAGGTATTGATAATTAAATGTTATTTAATTATCATGAATAATATGAATTTGATTCATACTATTTGGTTATATAAGAAGAGTTATCCAAGATGATTAAATATGATTTAATTATCAAAGATGTGAATAATGTGAATGTGATTCATGTTATCCGGGCACATGAGAATAGAGATTCAAGATAATTAAATATGATTTAATTATCAAAGATATGATTAAATGTGGATATCACTATCCAAAATAATCATGGATATTATAAATATGATTTATAATATGTTGGAGAAGTTTACTTGTAAATAGAATTACAAATTATATGTTTTTGTGAATTGGATTCACAATAAACAATTAATTGTAAATCTAATTTACATATTATGTTAGATATATGAATATGATTTATATTTGTCAATGGCATGATTGAAGTTTTCACAAATTTATTTTGGAATTATTTTGTGAAGATAAATATAATAATGGTTGTCGCATATTAGTGTATAATACATATATATTATGAAGGAAATAATCCCACCTAAAAAGTGGTCATCCACCTTGATTTGTTCAAGGAGGGTGACGACCACCCTATTTTAGGGAGGGTTGTTGTCCTCCATATTATCGATGTATTTTTACTAAAATTAAAATGAGTTGGTTGTTATCTTCATAAAGTGTATGACTAATTTATTTTAATTAATTACTTATTGTTTTTTTGAAAAGCAACTAATCATGGCCATTGATTAATAACTTCTTAATCTAAACCGTTAGATTAAGAAAGCACATTGATTGAGATCCATATGCATCCAACTAGTATAAAAGGAAGGGTAACCCTTGCCTTCGAGATTACAACACACATAATTCCAAGAGGAATTAAACTCTCTCTGTCTCTCTCTCTACACACCCCCTCTCTCCCTCCTTAGAGTGGTCGTCCACCCTAGACCCTAGAGAGGGTCGTAGTCATCACGACGTCGTTATGCTGCTGGATTGACTACTCGTGGATCTCCATCTTCTTCGATGTGCTTCGCTCGCGAAGAAGACGTTGAATCTCGTGAGACGAGATTAGGAGAATCGTCGCTTGGATTATCAACATGGATTGCGAGGAGCATGCATCTCATCAATGCGCTTGCAAGCGTCTCCTCAATAGAATTGGACTTGAGATAGGATGTCTCTTTGCTTAGAGACTCGATGACAACCACACTTCAAGAGATAAACCTAATACTTGTTTTTAGTTTAGATGAAACGATCCGAGAAGTGTTCTTGGATCATGTGGTTTCATCGTTCAATTTTTTTAATTCCACTGCCCAAGCAACTAGTGTGACTAGTCGCTCCCGATCGCATATGATGCGATCTCCACACTTTTGTAACGCGCTTACAAATTTTCCTATATCCTTCAGAATGGTCAGTGAATACAATGACTTTCGACCCAAGCTGAAGCGATCTAAACTTCTCCAGCACAAACATGGCTGCTAACAGCTCTTTCTCTTAACAGTGTAATTTCTCTAAGCTCCATCCAGTGTTAGGCTAGCATAGTGAATTGCAAATGGCCATACATCCTGTCTTTTTTTCCAAAAAAAACCCCAATGTCATAATCAGAAGCGTCTGTCATGATCTCAAATGGAAGAGACCAATTTGGTGGCTGTAGGACATGAACTTGAATGATTATTTCTTTAAGCTGATTGAAGGCATGGATCACTTTGTTGCCTAGTAGATCAGTCAATGGTTGGGAAATTTTGCTAAAATCTTCGATGAATCTTCGATAAAATCGACATGTCCCAGAAATGACATGACTTTCTTCAATGTATTTGGTGGCTCAAGTTTCGATATCACTTCCACCTTGGCTGAATCGACCTCCATGCCTCGCTTGGAGATGACATGGCCCAACATGATTCCCTCAGTCACCATAAAGTGACTCTTCTCCTATGAGAGCACTAGATTCACTTCACAACATCGCTGCAGTACTTGTTCAAGATATGTCAAACATTGATCGAAGTTATCTCCGTAGATTGAGAAATCATCCATGAACACCTCAAGGAAACAATCTGCCATGTCAGCAAATATGGCCAACATATATCTATGAAATGTGGCAAGGAAGTTACATAATCTAAACGATATCTGTTTGAAAGCATATGTCCTGAATGGATAAGTGAAGGTAGTTTCTCTTGGTCTTCAGGGGCTATTGTCACCTAGTTGTATCCAGAGTACCCATCCAAGAAATAGAAGTATTCCTTTATATTAAGTCTTTCGACTATTTGATCAATGAACGATAATGAAAAATGATCCTTCTTGGTGGCTAAGTTTAGACGTCGGTAATCAACACATATATGCCAAGATGTAGGTACTCTAGTCGGAATCTCCTCTCCTTTGTCATTCGTTACAATAGTGATTCTAGATTTCTTAGGGATCACATGTAATTGACTTACTCATTTTTAATCTGAGATGGGATAGATGAAACCTACATCGCACCACTTTATGATTTCTTTCATCACGACCTCCCAAAGGTTAGGGTTCAGCCTATGCTGAATTCACAGGAAGTCTTGT
This sequence comes from Ottelia alismoides, assembly GCA_037367405.1. Classification (NCBI taxonomy): domain Eukaryota; kingdom Viridiplantae; phylum Streptophyta; class Magnoliopsida; order Alismatales; family Hydrocharitaceae; genus Ottelia; species Ottelia alismoides. The sequence goes on from JAZKJV010001709.1 coordinate 1,318,958, forward strand.
TGTCTTCTTCCAAGTATATGTGGTGTGAGCAAAATAATGAGTTTATACCATGGATATCCATAATCTTCCAACCTATCACCTTGTAGTTTCTTTCTAGAACCTGAAGCAAGTGAGATTCCCGATCCTCGTTTAACTGAGAGTTGATGATGATCGGGAACATAATTTGCTCACCCGCAAGGAAGGCGTAGTTCAGTAATGAGGGTAATTATTTTAGCTCTAGCAGGATTTGAATCGGCTATGTAGTGATTTCAGCAAATGTGGGTGGTGTAATGTCTCTGTCGATTGTATGCTATTCAACTTGGTTATCTCAAGCTCCAAATTCAAGACATCAGAAAGATCAACAAGGAATTCTTCTTGCTTTGACGAGTATGGACTACTTTCAAACAACTCAATTATCTCATCAGCAAAGAACTCATCCATGAGGACTGGGGGAAATTCGACTCTGCCTTCCAAGTACCATTACTGGGTTTCTACATCATCTAAGAATAATGATGTGTCTTTGATTTCTGCTAGAAAATCACTATCTTATGTCTCTTTCTGCATATGCTCACTCTCATCAAATACGGACTCTACGGGCTTCAGTACTTGTATTGTCTCAATCATGACCTTATCGTTGATTGAGCAAAATGCGATCTTTCCAGTGTTGTAATCAACCACTGCTTCGACTGTTCGATGGAACAACTATCCCAATATAACCGAGGTATGAAGCAAGGGTGCCAAGGTGTCCATATAAAGAATAATGAAGTCTACGGGGAACTTCATCCCTTGAATTTTGATGATGATTTACTCCACAATGCCCCTTGGCTACTTTAGCGATGTATCTGCAAATTGCAGAATCATTCTTGTTGATTTCAGCGATCTTAACTCAAATTCCTTGAGTAGTGACGTAGGCATCAGATTGATGGGCGAGATCCGCTATCCAGGAGTGTTCGTTCAAACTCTTGGTTGAACATCTCACATTTGATGAGAGGTTCTTACGTGCCCTTCTTGCTCGAGAGGTTGCTGATAGCATTGACAATCGTCGTGGTCAGAATGTGTTTCTCAGCAAGATTGCATCTGCTTTTACGGGGGTGATGCTTTAAAGTGCATGCCTCTTTCAGACCCTTGTTAACAGTCGACATGTATTCCATGGCTTTCAAAAGTGGCATTTCGAGCATAATATTCTGTAAGATCTCCATAATAGCAGGATCAGACAAGGTTGTTTTCAATTTTTTATTGTTTTGATTTCATTGCTTCAAGAAATGGAATGCGAGTGTCATCAAAAACAACATTTTCATTAACAAAAGTTTCATCTTGTACAATTGGACGGTTAGAAATGGTACAATAATCCAATACATGCGGGAAAGTAAAAACACAAAATTCAGTCGTGTCGGCTTGTATGGGATCGGCTGTTGGTGCTGGCATCACCTTGGCTGCATCGAATCGGCCTTAGACATTATTGTTGAGTTCTTTTTTATTTTCTTCATTTTTTTGTTTTTTCCGACATGATGTTGCTCCTCCTTCTCCATTGGTCCCTTAGCTCTGTGCTGGATCAGCTGATGGTGATGAACATTCTACCCCATGGAAGTTTATTTTTCCCCTTTGTTGTGGTTGTAGTGTCCTATCGCTCTTGAGATTAACATTAGAAAACATAAAAGAATTTATACCTGACTCGGGAGGTGGTGTGGAATTACGGTCTACCAACTCCTTACATCTGAAATCGTTGGGGTTTGCCTCAACTTTTGCAGGTATGACTATTTTCATGGCTATGAAATCATCCAACTTCTGGCTCATCTCATTCATGTTCTTAATCAGATGCACTAAGAAATCTAGAGTAGGGTTCACTAAAGCTGCCTTTGATGATTTGACGATTGGTGGGAGCTAAGGCTGTTGGTAATGCTGGTATGGATATGGAGGATATTGCTGGTGTTGATATCTAGGAGGAGGGAATTGGTTCTGATATGGAGCAGCTAGCTGCCGATGATATACGATTGTTTGTGTGTTGGTTGTTGCTGCTCATACTAAGGTCTCCATGTTTGGCCATGATATGGAGACTGGTGGGCTTGGTGTGGTTGGAAACTCCGTACGCCATGCTGTGAGTTGAACGGCTGGACACTTGTACTCTAACCCTGAGGTTGTTCTCCAGGACGGGCCAGTGCTTGTTTGTTACCCCATGCGACATTCACCTCTTGAATCTATGAAGGTGGTGGATAAAATGGAAAGTATGATTCGTTTTAAAAGAAGGTGACACCTTTACTCACATGCAAATGTATTGTCATAGGATCATAATACATATACCTTTTTCAGTACCATAATAGACAAGGAATATGCATTTTTGTTGCCTTTAGATCTAACTTGCAGAAATCGAATCAATAGTTGTGAAGAAATATGTACACCTAAACACTCAAGGATTTAAACTGGATTGGTATTTATCGGGTTTAGAACAAAAAATAGACCCTAATTTCCAGTCACCATAAGGGCGCCTATTATTTATATATGTGGTAGTTTACACCGCTTCTCTGTGATATTAGGAATATTAATCTAGAAAAGACGAACTTTGGTTACATCCAATAAGTGATAATTTTTACTTTATGCTATGTCATTCTGTTGTGGGGTAAGTTGCATGATGTCTCATGTATGATCCCTTTCTTTTCAAAAAAAAACTGTAAAAAGTCCTCCAAATACTCCTCAGCATTATTTATCCAAAGGATTTTTATCGTTGTGTCATACTGATTGTTAAGCATGTTGATAAAGGTTCGAACAACAGTAGAGAATTCGCTTCCTCTCTTTTCACAACTACATACAAGTATTTCGGAAGAAATCATCGATTAAATAATAAAATCAACATGATCTCTCAAGCTCTTCAAATTTGATGGGTCCCAAACATCAAAATGAACCACTTGAAAAATAGAACTACTGGCATTAATCGAAAGAGGGTTCACACTTTCGGTTTGCTTAGATAAGTGACATGTCATAATATTGAATCTCATTGTCACTTTCTTAAATAATTTAGGGAATAGTTACTGAAGAAATAGGAAATCCAAGGTGACGGAGTATCTCAAGCCATTACTGTAGAAGCTAAACAACAGTTGATGTGGGTCCAGTTTTTGCAGCAATTCATGCAAAATCCACATGAATAAAAAATCAATAAAGACTTTCATCCACAAAACCAATCCCAATCTCTTTCCTCATCACCAAATCCTGCAAAATGCATGATTGGGCATCAAAAATTGGATAACGATTAGAATCCTTGGTAATGCAATAAACATAAAGTAAGTTAATAGGATATGTAGGAACAAGAAGAGTGCCTTTTAGGAAAAACTTGTTAACAATGGATATCCTTATTTTCCTACAATATTAATAGACAATCCATTTGATAGACTAACCCAATCTCTCCCAGAAGAAAGCTTATAATCACGAAACATGTTTGGATTATATGTCATATGGTTAGAAGCACTACTATCCTTTTATCATTAAATATATTTCAGTATCACTTGGGACTTTGTCAAAGGTAGATATCTTCCTCGCATATTCGTCTATATCTTCAAGTTAATCGTCAATTAGTTTCTTGATTGACGACTAATTTTATTCATATTAGAGATCATGGTGATAGATTTCTTTCCATTGTTCATTTTTTAGGATGAAGTTCCCAAGAATATACAATTACATGCCCAATCTTCCTGCAATGCCACATTTCTTGTCCTTCTACTAGTTGTTCTTGGTACCTTTGCTACTTTATCTTTAAGAACAGATGTTTTTCTCTTCCATTACATACCTTCCATGTCATCTTCAAGCAAGAGCAACCTTCATCACAATGAATTACAACAAATAATTTATCTTTACTAACTTATTATAGTAATATTGGTAGGCATGTTGTTCATATTGTAGTAATATTGGTAGGCATGTTATTCATCCTAAAAGTTAATGAATCCATTTGCTCTTTATCTTCTAAAGCCATGACATAGTAATATGTTTAAGAAAAACAATAGCAAGGACCTAAAAAACACAACATTCACAAGGTAAGACAGTCACATCAACAAAGAAAATCGTTCTCACAGCCGAAGCACATGCCCCACAAAGAAAAAAATTTACCCAATGAGATGGTTTGAGACCTAAGAGGGCCTTTCTTCAAAGAGGATCATTCTCTACACAAGGATGCCCAGGGTGAGCAAGGAGAGGCGCCAACATAAGTTCAGAAAATTGCAAGGCCACGGGTCAAGCGAATGGAACCTACACGGGTCCTGAAGTAGGGAGACTAGTGGGTCCACGTAGAGTTGAGCATCCTTACAAGTCAAAGGCAAAGGTAAAGTGAATTCAAGCAGTGTACCTCTTCATGGGTCCTCAGGGGTTCTGGAGGAAGTTGAACACGTAGGAATTGCCTTACGGATTCAAGCAAATGAAAGCTTCTAGCAAGTCCAAGGTGGAGGCGTCGGTGCCTCCTCAAGGGTCTACGAGGTTCCGGGCAGAGGTGAGGCACGAGGGTCAAAATCGAGGCCAAATGTTCTCTTCATGCTTCTCTCCATGTGGTAAAAGCAACCAATGAAGGAGCAAAACAACCATCATAAGAAGAATCCACATCAGAATGAAGATCAAATTCACGATCGATTAGCTCTGATACAATGTTGCAACATACATAAAAAACACTGAGAAGATGAGACACAAAGATACATGGAAAACCCTAAGTAGATGGAAAAAAACTATGAGTACAAAAATGCTAATCTCCCTCACAGGAGATTAGATCATTTTTCTAGCATGTTGACAAAAAGAGCGGATGAGTACAATATATAAAGAGGCGAGTAAATGATTCCTCATTGAAAGATCCAATTGCCCACTTATTATCTAAACCCAACTCAACATGGTGAAATAGCACCATCATCAGGATTAGAAGTAAAAGATATGTAGGAATTTGGAAACTAAGTAGATCTCTTCGAAATGATGGTATGATATTGAGGAGAATATGGAATTAAAGAAGCACACAACAACCCCCTAACTTGGTGAATATCAGCCTTTCATATACCATACATGGGAAGAACAGGCCGCAAACTAAGATACTTCAACCTAGGAGTAAAGAGCTTGAATGGGAGTGCTCGCAACGTCCTTACTCGGAGAGCGTTTGAGGATGTCTGACATTAACTTCTAGACATTGAGAAGTGCCTCAGAGATCCATTCTTCTTGGGAGGCGCATCATTTTAGGTGAGTTCTTAGTAAATCATCTCGTGTTTGCATAGTTCTTCTATTATTGAATACTTCTCTCCCTATTAATGCAGTAGATTACCACTTCACAACACCTTACTCCGATCGCGTAGCTCATCTCAACCACAATTTTATTGACCTTTCGGCTTTTTGATGTAAAATCCCCTTACATCTTTAAGCATTGTCTCCTTCGACTTCTCATTTTTGTATTGCTGATCACTTTCTAATATGAAATTCTTGACTCCATCACAGAATAATGGATTTGCAATGCCTTGAGAATGTGTTAGGTTGACAACAGAAGTGCCAATTGCCCTGATCAAGCGCAAGGACCGCTCACTCTGTTTTGTTCCAATTCCCAACCTTGCTCAGTAGAGTCAATCAACAAGGTTTTGGTGCCATATATATAAGGCCCAGTTCCAAGTAGCTCAAGACAGGAATAATGACGTTGATTTTCTCAACCTTTTACATTACGAATAGTGTCCACATTGACCCACCCTAACATGTAAAAAATTGTATTCATGAATGATGAAGGTTGACTAAATTTTTGCCAATAATCAATCCATGGTCTCAACATCCAAATATAGATAACACGACCATTCACACTATACTGCTATACATAAAGACAGGCAAATATAGTTTTTTCCCATTATATATAGGAATTACGTGAACATGAAAAAAGTAGATACTGATCACATGCAGCATTCAGAGAAGCATTGAATTGATACGTGAGTTATAGGATGAATCCCTCCTTGTATTCTGTCACCAGTATAAGACATAAAAACTTAACGCGCTCGCAAGGAAAAGGCATAAACAAATATATAATAGGAAACCATTGTTTTTTTCTGTCTAGTTACCTGCTAAGAGTGCAATTGCCTGCAAGATCTTTTCATATGCAAAGTGGGAATTCTACCGAAGGGCAGCTGCACGTTCTGGCTTACAAATAGTAGACTAATCGTCAAATCCTCGGAGAACCAGAACTACTCAGTCGCCACGGCTCCCATGATATACACAAATAAGTGTGGCAAGCAGACATGGATTCCCAGCGTGTTTGCATGAAGTTATAAAGGGCACGTGTAGCCACGACTGGATGGTGTACAATATATATACAGATACATCGTCGCTGGTATGCTTATTGAATACAACAGTAAAATCTGTTGGGCATGGAAGCAGCCACGAGAAATGTCAATCCACAGGAACGCTTCCATTTTCTTCTTCAGATTTGTTGTTCACCTTTATCTCCAGAAGTCTCTCCACTGGCTGTCGGCATATAGGGCACCTATTTGTTTGGAATCGTAGCACCTTCGCACATTCGCTACACATGCACTGCACAGAGAATAACAAATGTTTTTTGTTAGATCGTTAAATATGTATATATAACAAATGATGGCTTATAGATACCAAACAAATACAAACCATACAAAAGAAGCAAAATACTCGATGCCTGAAAAGAACTCGCATTAATAAGTGTAATATATATGTTGTGGGTGTGGTTCGCATTAATAAGTGCCTATTCGGGTGTGGAAAATGTTGCAATATGGTTCTCAAGGTAGCTACCAACAGGCATGGCCTCAAATTTCAGCGAAATTCGGTCGAATTTCTGTCGAATATCGATATCCAGTCGAAATCAAAATTCGACCGAAATGACCGAAATATGGGGGTCCTAGTACAAAAAATGACCGAAATGACCGAAATTTCGATCGAAATTTGACCGAAATTCCATCGAAATTCTGTTTTGGTCATCACCGAAATGGTGACCGAAACCGACATTTAAGGCCTTGCCAACAGGTAACATGCTACATACATAAAGATATGCACAAAACTTGACAATGGTGACGAATTTATGAGTTGAAATCTTATAATCGGAAGAGGAAACTGAATGGCAGCACCTACCACAAGAAAACAAAACTGCTTGATGCATAACAACCAACTAGTTATCATGAATTGGCATTCCCACAGATGATACATGGAAGATAACTACGGTAAACATAAGTTCTAAGTGTACAAAGGGTGGAAAATATTCTCAAATCGCGTACTGCCAGTGCCAAGAAAAGAAAGTTGGTTACTCCATTTTAAACATCATTTTATGAGCAAGATTGTTTTCCTCGTTCAGTCCCCCTTCTTTTCATAGAAAATGATAATGTGGAAGCGTAATATCTTATAGATAAACATATAAATAAGATAAAGAACACCGGGATTTAACATGGAACTCTACTCCGTGAGTAGGAGATGAAACCACGAGTGAAGGTCTGTCAAGGGCCGAATATTTTGTATTGCTTTCTCTCTCAATTGTTACAATGGATGTGGGGATTCTTATATGGCCCCACCAGTAAGATCGAGTCTCACTCATAGTAGATGTGAGACTAAGCCAGTGGATGTGGTAAGTGGACCCTAGAGAGATCCAATTACCCATCTATACATATATGACGCATACTCCAACACTCCCCCTCAAGCTGGAGCATAAAATGCTCAGCTTGTACAAATAAAAAGAAATCGCTCACTCGCAATACAAGACATTACAGACAATATCAAGTCAATGCAAATTATGATGGTTGCATGCTGACGACGTTGATTCACGTATCAAGATGGTGAGAAGGAATTGAAGGACTGGAGCGCGAACTGAAATAAGTCTCCAAGTCGGAGAACGTGTGCTCTATATTGCATCTGTCAGAGTTACTGAAACTGTAATGAGTCTCCTCGTCGGAGTACTCTGGTTGTTACATGTAGAAGACTACGCACCATGTGGGCAATTGCTCCATCTCTAAAGGGCCAAACAAATAGTGTCGCTAATTATCCATACATAGATATCTGGAGGTGGCTCTCTGTCATAGGGACCTCAAAGTGGGTTCTTTCTCACATGAACCTCGGAAGGATCTCGTACTAGAGTTCATGAACACTGGAGAATGGAGTCTGAAAGTCTCATCATCGAAGAAGTGGCTACTCTGGAGTCTCTATGGATCACATAAAAACTCGTAATAAATAAAAGATGGGGTCTATCAAATAATGATCGCATACATGTGTGCATCAAATTGTACACTCTGAAACAATCTGAATGCAGAATTTGAATCTGAATTGTAGAGTCTGAAATCTGACATGGAATCTGAACAGGAGAATCTGAATCTGACATATAGAACTCTACATAATACTCCCCCGTTTTTCCCATGTTGGTCAAAATAGATGACATCGGCCAAATTGAGAGAATACCTAGAGATGGTAATAATCAATCTCAAAAGAATTTTTTCCGCGCTATTTCTCCTTTTTTATAGCTGAATCCCTTTTAAAAAAATCCGCACACGACTTTTTTCCTTTTTTTTGTACGCTTACCTTTTCCCAAATAAATCATCTCCTTTTCCTCTCTTTTTTGAACCATGGACCAAATAGGGGCCCAAAATACCTCTATTCTTTCCCTCCCCTCCTTTTTTTCTGCAGCAGCCCAATGTTGGGCCTTTTTTTAAAGTAGTAGCCCACATCCCCTCTCTCTCCCTTTTCAAGTGAAGTCGACCTGTTGGGCCGAAAAAGAAATCAAAATTAAAAGACAACCCCTATTTATGGTTCCTATCATGGGAACTGATTCCCATCGCCCCCGATGGGGCTTTTGAGATTTGCACAAACTGGAAGTTACAACGATGGCTGGTGGAGGATCGCTCATCCTTGCACGTAAAAGGCATCTCCTACTTGGAAAGGCGCCGACAATGGAGTTGTCTTCTTGGGAAGTGAGTGTCGCCGCCACTGCTTGGTGGTTCTTCAACGTGTGGGGTGGTTGCTACTCATGGACGAACTTGGGAGCCCCCGCATGTGAGCAGGAGGTGCGCTGGAATTGAAGAGGAGGTGATCTATCTTTCTTCTCTTCTTCATCAAGAATTAGGGATCGACATCTCATGAAAGACTGACACGATCCATAAGCAATGATTTGTGGATTGGTGAGAGAAACATTGCGTGTCATAACTTAGGATTTCTGTTGACGCATATTGAGTTATTGTGTCTCTTTGCTATTTTATTTTCTTGTTATTCTCTTTATGTAATTTACCCATAGGCTACTCTCCTATATAAGAGAGCCTAGGGTTATGGAATAGGCATCTCATTCACGTTTCCCAACATGGTATCAGAGCGACGGTCCTAGACCGGAGTTCTCGAAAACCTAACCCTAACCCGCCCCACCCGCCGGCCTCTTCTCTCTCTCCCTTCTCCCTTCTCGGCGCCGCCCCTTCGTCGATCCGATCGACGACTTCTCCGATCATCTGGGGTGCATCTGCGCATAGCGCATCTCGCGCGCGCCGTTTGTGTGCGCCTGTGCGCTTCTAACGCATCCAGCGCCTGTGCCTGTGCGCCTCTAGCGCATCCAGCGCCTCTAGCGCCTGTGCGCACCATTGCAGCGCCTCTAGCGCATCCAGCGCGCACCAGCAACCAGTGCGGCGCATCCAGCGCCTAGCAGCAACAGCGCGCATCGCGCATCTGTAGCGCCTCCAGCAAGGGCGTGTCTCCAGCAACAGTGCATCCAGCCTGATTGTGCGCATCCCGTTGCGTGTGCACGTGCGACTCGCACGTGCCTGCGTACCCTAAGCCCCAAAACCCTAGGGCAAAGATCGTGATATACATGGGGTTAGTTGCTTGACGTCTACACACGCAACTAATCCCATCTATGTCATTGTAGACATAGACTATATCCTCTCAGTTGCTCCAGTCTTCCGTCTCCAACATGTCAGAAAGCAAGGCAGATATTCCATCTATGGGCGCATTTCGTGGTCCAGCACCCATTGTCAAGATGGATGGTACGAACTATGAACTGTGGGCAATGCAGTTCATGAGTATGATGAAGTCTACAGGTAAGAAGCACATTCTTACCGAGCCCGAGCCTGCAGAGAAGACTGGAGTTTATGCCTCATGGGAGGCCGATGATGCATATGCCAAGGTGTGGCTATCCGGTACATTGGCTATTGAAATCGCCAATGACATCTTACATCAACCCACGGCGAAAGACATGTGGGATATCCTGGCAGCGACATATTCTCAGGCGAAGAATGAGACGAAGATCCTGCAACTACAACATGATATATTCACAATAAAGCAGAACGGCCGTCCTTTACATTCTCTCTATACATCATTGAGAGGGATGTTTGAGAAGCTTTATAGCTTCATGCCTCTCACCGCCACGCCAGAACAGCAGAAGACTTACAGGAATGCGACGATGGTGGGTGTGTTTCTCGCTGCACTTGATCCAGAGTATGAGGCAGCACGTTCACAGATTTTGGCGGACTCGACTATTCCTCCCATGGAGGAAGCTTTTCACAGATTGAGCAGGATCACAGTACCTTCAGCAGCTGCGAGTCAGAATCCCTCAGCTATGGCGGCCAACAGAGGCCGTGGTTTTCATCACCAGGGCCGTGGACGTGCTCCTCGTGGAAGGGGTGGCCGCACTAGGCCAACATGCTCATATTGTCACCGAGTCGGACATACTGAAGACACATGCTACTCAAAGCATGGATTTCCTGCATCCGCACGAGCAGCTGAGCAGATAGAGCCCCCGTCTGCTGCCACACTGGATCAACGATTTGATGACCTAGTTGCCCGTCTCAGGGGCATTATTCCACCATCTGGTCCAGCACCGACTGCAGAGAACCATACTGATGTTGCTGCTTCCGCCTCGGCCTCGACTAGTACTTCAGGTAGTCCACTTGCACTCCACAGTAGTAGATCTGATACACTGCCATGGATCATGGACTCCGGCGCTACACATCATCTATGTGGCGACCAGAGCCTTCTTACAGGATACACCCAGATTCCTCCAGGACGGACAGTAGTTATTGCCAATGGCACGCATTCTCCTATCACGGGTCAGGGGGAGATCAGATTGACGTCTTCTATGCAGCTCAAGAATGTTTTGCATGCATCGCATTTTTCTATGAATCTGTTGTCAATTAATCAGATTACGAAGGATCTTCATTGTCGAGCTATTTTTGATTCATCTTCATTGATTTTTCAGGACATCCGTACGGGCAACGTGATTGGTCATGGCTATGAGCAAGGAGGCCTTTATAGTCTGAACCAGACCCCGTTTGCCGGAATCACAGCTTCTCCCCCAGAACAAGTATCTCCTCTCCTGTGGCATCTGCGTTTTGGTCATCTACCGCTTCAGAAGTTGCGTCTAGTCTTACCTTATAGTCTTTCTCACACACCTATCAAGTGTGAGGCGTGTCAGTTGGGAAAACATCACAGGTCGTCTTTTCCCAGTAGTCAAGGTCGGAGTAGTAACTCCAAGTTTGAGTTGTTTCATGTCGACGTCTGGGGTCCAAGTCGTGTTCCCGATCATCAGGGGCACAGGTTTTATATTGTATTTGTGGATGACTTATCTAGAGCATCATGGGTATTTCTAATGAAAAATAAGTCTGAAGCTGGAAATATTATTATTCACTTTCTAAATGAGATTCATAATGTTTTTTCCACAACTGTCAAAACTATGAGAAGTGACAATGCCTTAGAGTTGTGCACCAACAATCTAGCCAACTACTACTCCTCTAAAGGAATTGTTCACCAAACATCCTGCGCTCATACGTCTCAACAAAATGGGGTTGCAGAAAGAAAACACCGTCACCTACTTGATGTCACAAGGTCACTTCTCATTCAGAGTCATGTTCCGTATTCCTACTGGGGTGATGCAGTCCTCACTGCATGTTATCTTATAAATCGTATGCCCTCGTCTGTCTTGAATGAACAGGTTCCTTTCTCACTTATTTATCCTGAGAAGAATCTGTTCACTCTTACCCCTCGTGTGTTTGGGTCAGTCGCATTTGTCCATCAGTTGTCGCCTGGTTCTGACAAGCTCTCTCCTAGGGCTGTCAAGTGCGTCTTTGTGGGGTACTCCAGAACTCAAAAGGGGTACAAGTGTTTTGACCCTGTGCGTCGGCGGTATATGATCAGTGCAGATGTTACATTCTTTGAATCCATTATGTATTTTTCAGAATCCGGGAATATACAACCACCACCTATATCTCCTGATACCGTATTCATGGCACCACCAACAACACCACCGTCACCACCATCTCCACCACCACCACCACCACCACCACCGCCACCAATAGTATCCCCGTTACCTTTCCATTACACCCGCAGGCCGCATACAGCTCATGGTCCTGACCAGTCAACTAGCTCGCCTATGGTATGTAATGAAAATATTAATGTTGATGGATCTGACGACATTTCTCAGCAGGATGCATTACAGGAGCATGGGGATACCACAGAGGATCTGGATGTTCCAATCGCTCTACGCAAGCCAAAGAGAAGCTGTGCCAAATATCCAGTATCAGCAGCGGTGTCTTTTGAGAGGCTATCTGGACACTTCAGGACGTTTGCATTGGCACTTTCAGCTACAGACATTCCACGGAACCACCATGAGGCTTTGCAGGATTCTAGATGGCGGCTAGCTATGGAGGAAGAGATGGCGGCACTTCAGGCTAGAGGAACATGGAGCTTGGTTACTATACCTCCAGATGTCAACCCGGTGAGTTGCAAATGGGTGTTTACAGTGAAACATAATGCAGATGGCTCCATTGACAGGTACAAGGCACGCCTTGTTGCAAGGGGATTCACGCAGACATATGGGGTAGATTACCTTGACACGTTCTCCCCGGTGGCTCGTCATTCCACTATGCGGATCCTCTTATCAGTTGCAGTTACTAGAGACTGGCCACTCTATCAACTGGATGTGAAGAATGCCTTTCTGTATGGCGACTTGCAGGAGGAAGTCTACATGCAACAGCCACCAGGTTTTGCTGTTGAGGGGGAGTGTTCCAAGGTTTGCAGATTACATAAGGCCATCTATGGCCTTAAGCAGAGCCCCAGAGCATGGTTCCAGAAGCTGTCAGACCTCTTTGAGAAACAAGGATATAAACGCTCCAATGCTGATCATTCCTTGTTTGTACGGAAGACGGCAAGAGGTAGTGTTGTAATCATGGTTTATGTTGACGATATCTTGATTACAGGTGACGATGACCAGGGCATTAAGCAGGCAAAGGAAAGGCTGGGGACCGAGTTTGTCACCAAGGACCTGGGAGTCCTTAGATATTTTCTGGGGCTGGAGTTTGCCAGAAATCCGTATGGATTAGTCATGTCACAGAGGAAGTATGTCACAGATCTACTGAGTGAGACAGGTATGCTAGGGTGTCGACCTGCTACGACACCAATGGACCCCAGCATGAAGCTGTACGATGATGACACAGAGGAGGTTGACAGGAGAAGATACAGAGAACTGGTAGGCAAATTGTTATATGTCACGATCACTAGGCCAGATATACTATTTGCAGTGAGCCGTGTGAGCCAGTTCATGGAGCAGCCACGCCAGGTGCATATGGATGCAATACACATGATCCTTAGATATCTCAAATCTTCTCCAGGTAAAGGTCTGCTATTCAAGAAAGGAAAGGGGATTTCTGTCTCAGCATGCGCAGATGCAGACTATGCAGGATGTCCTAAGGATAGGAAGTCCACCTCAGGGTATGCTGTCTATGTTGGAGATGCCCTAGTCTCATGGAGGAGCAAGAAACAAACTGTGGTAGCTAGATCCAGTGCTGAATCCGAATATAGGGCTATGGCCCAGGCCACTACAGAGATGATGTGGGTGAAAGCAGTGCTGACAGATTTATGCTTAGATGTACCACTTCCTATGAACTTGGAGTGTGATAATCAGGCTGCTTTGTTCATTGCAAACAATCCTGCATTCCATGAACGGACCAAGCATATTGAGGTGGATTGTCACTTCATAAGTGATATGATTCAGAAAGGATTTATTGCCACATCTCATGTTACTTCAGAGAACCAGACTGCAGATATATTCACCAAGGCATTGTTACGAGGTCCATTTCAGAAGTGTGCTTCCAAGCTGAGCATGATCGACATCTATGCTCCATCTTGAGGGGGAGTGTTGACGCATATTGAGTTATTGTGTCTCTTTGCTATTTTATTTTCTTGTTATTCTCTTTATGTAATTTACCCATAGGCTACTCTCCTATATAAGAGAGCCTAGGGCTATGGAATAGACATCTCATTCACGTTTCCCAACAATTTCATCAAAACCCTAAGCCTTAACTGGAGATGACGGGTGATCTTTGCATAGGAGATGGCCTATGCATGCATGAAAATATATTTTTGAACATGAACTTGATGATGGCTGAAATTCAGAACTCATTAGAAGTTGTTGGATCTGGAGAGAGAATTGAGCCTCTTGTAATCGATGGAAGAGTTAAGATTTCCGATGAAACCCTAGAATCCAGAACTTGAATCAACGAATGGGGCTACATAAGAAGCCCCACACCACATGTGACAGATAAGAGAATTCAATATACACATACGACCCTTGAGAGGCATTCTCCCATGGTTTCATGCTGCTCCTCACGGAGGAGGGTTCCACGTTAAATCTTAGTATTCTTTTCATTGCTGTAAAAGTCGCTCGATTGTCCCGACTAGTCTAGTCAGTGGGGTGGCCGACCGAGTATTGACTAATTCCGACTAGGCTGACTAGTTGATCAATTTTTGTTTGGAGATACCATATTTTTTACTTTTTAAAAAGCAAACTTATTCTAATATGCTTAATGTTTTATTTAAATTCAATTACTTCTTTTCTTTCATTAGATAATATAAAAAAATACAAAGCTTTGTAAATATATAAGAATATATGTATAAAAATGATTTATATATTTAAAATAATTAAAAAATTAAAAACCGATCAAAGCCCGACTAAATCCGATTAGTTGTCCGACTGCCGGTGCTCTCAGAATTACCTTTATTTTACATCTATGTTAAAGATGCTGCTTGTGAAGTTTTAAGGAGGGGGGCAATTCTGGAGACCTGCTATGACATATGCCTTGATCGGGAAGAAAGAGTCAATTAACTGTAGAGGCCTTTGATGTTCTGGAAGTGATTGATACACATGCTGCCTTCCATGGGGAAACTTCAGGAGAGGCATCTAGGAAATGGAGAAGACTTCGGATTTTGATTAGATAACACTGATCAAGAAAGGAGGTGTTGCCGAAGATCCTTCCTATTTGCAGAGGACAATCAGAAGGTGGTGGCCTAGGTCTAGAACAGGGTTTGGTTGCCCAGATTCATCGCAGCACTATCCGGTGATAGAATTTGCTTCGCATCATTGGTCACGTTGTTGGAGAGTGGTGTTGTTGGGCCACTAGCCAGGGAGGCCTTATCCATTCCAGGACATACGTGGCACAGAGGAAGAGATGGTGATAGATAAGGATTTTTTTGTGTTGGATTACAGACTGGTGTAGAAAGCAAAGCATCTTTAAAGGTGAAGTTGCATGCTTAGTTGATGAGGCAGAGGTTGATTACCATAGTGCTTTTATGAGAGTGGGGGGGAGATGTCGGCACATGTTCTCCATCTGCTCACATTCAAGCACGATTTGGAAAGAGTAGGATATCCCCATGAACAAATGTGAGGATAGACACCTTCAAGGAAACAGGATTGCATGAGTCAAGATCGGAGTTGGCCACCTCTTGCTCTTCGATCTATTTGGAGAGAGGAATATTGTGTTTTTCCAAGGGTGGGAGATACTATGATAGAAAACACGGTACATAACATGAAAGCATTGCATGCCTTGAGGGTGTCTGATGCAGATTGAAATTTGCAACGGTAGAAAATATAATTTTGTTGGTGGAAATATCGGTGGAGAAGAAATAAGAGGATTTGAGAGGAGATAACCTGTCGGAAAAACGAGGGATTTTTCGAGAAGAAACGCAAGAACGCGCCAATGGAGAGAGAGAGAGACGAGATAAATCTCAAATTTTGATATAAACTGAACTATCCCTTACAATAGATTACCGGCCTCTTTATATAGGAGAGGAGGAATTACAAAAATAGAAAGCGAATCAAATTCGAATTCAAATAAAATCCGACTCGATCCTAATTGACTCTAACTAATTTTATCTACGAAAAAAGTTGAGATTACAATCTCAATTTATTTAGATAAAATAAGCAAGCTAATTAAAATAATTAATTAGGAATGATAACTCCTAATTTGAAAAATCCCCATATCCGCCCTCTGATTCAATTTGATTTGCCATGCCAATTTGGGAAATATTGCATCAATTCTCCTCCGCTTGAAAAATTCGTCTCCTGACGAATTGCTCGATCTTCATTCCGTCGGTGGAGAATTCCATCCGGATTGGTTGAGCAAATATCACCAATTTTGATCATATTCCATGTTACGCTTGTAGTTTCTTTCCATTGAGGGGTATGGCTGCAAATATTCCACCCCTTCACTTAAAATATAGCAATAACATAATTTGGTCTTCAATTGGCCCTTTAGATAAATTCTCTAGTGATGAAGGGGTTGCTTGTAATATTTCCAAAATATCTCATCCCTACTTTCAGGGGATCCGATTGAAACCCTCGATAGGGTTTTTATTCACTTCAAATATCGTCGACGACGGTACCAAAGGGGAAGCAATAGCCTACGCGTGGAGCGGCGGCGAGATGGGTCGGGAGGCCGTAAACGGCAGCGCAAGGGGCAAGGAAGCCTAGGGCGACACCGAGGAATCACACAAGGGCTGATGTCAAGGGAACAATGGCAGCGAACTGGGAAGGGAGACCTCTGGCCGTGTCATTGGTGGGGCTTTCGCAGGAGCATCGGTCCCGCACGCAATGGGGTCTGGGGCGGAGGCAGAAGACCCACTGCTGGGTGTGATGGCGGCGACGAGGGAGGCTCCCGATGGAAGGCTTCCTGATCATCGGGTGCCGCCTCCAGCGGAGCCGACTGCGGTTGTTCGTAAGGTGGCGGTGATTGCATGCTCGGCGGCGGTGACTCCCGCCCAGAGGCTCGAAACCGCGACGGTGGCATCGTGCTCTAGAATTAGGGCTCCAGAAGCTTGGGCAGTGATATCTGTCGTGCCGGCGGCCAGGATGGTGGCGTAGGCAGGCTGAGAAGGGACGACGCACTTGGCGACATTGACGGGGCATGCGCAGGTTGCGCACGAGGCGACGCACAGGTGGGGCACGGGCTGCGCGCGAGTCGTGGCCTCGGATCGCATGTCGGTTGGCCGAGCTGCATCGTTGATGCCGGATGGTGGCGTAGTGCGGGGCCAGTGGGGGTGCGGGTCGTGTAGGATGGGGACTCGCTTGGACAACAGAGTCAAACACAGGTAGATTGATGAGATTGTGGTTTTCTTCGTAGAGACTTTCGTCAAAAACAGGGCCTGAATCTTCGTCTTCTTCTTGTATACCAGTTGTATCAAATAAATCTTCATCTAGAATGAAAATACCTTCATTTTCTTGATCAAAAGTAGGTTGAACAGCAGCTTCTGTGATCTGAATTTTGTCGTTGTCGTGTGATTCTACCTCGATTTGCGCATCTAGCCATGCTTGAACCTTTAAACTTGATATAAGGCGTCGCTTTAACTTTTGTTGGCGCGAACACACATGTGAGCCGTGGGAGAGGCGACTAAGATCGAATTGCATCCTCCAATAGGTGACGGGATCGTCGAATCATAAGAACGATTCGGTTTCCATGCACTGATACCAAATGATGCAGATGGGAATTTGCAACGGTAGAAAATATAATTTTGTTGGTAGAACTATCGGTGGAGAAGAAATAAGAGGATTTGAGAGGAGATAACTCGTCGGAAAAACGAGGGATTTTTCGAGAAGAAACGCAAGAACGCGCAAGGGAGGGAGAGAGACGAGATAAATCTCAAATTTAGATATAAACTGAACTATCCCTTACAATAGATTACCGGCCTCTTTATATAGGAGAGGTGGAATTACAAAAATAGAAAGCGAATCAAATTCAAATTCAAATAAAATCCGACTCGATCCTAATTGACTCTAACTAATTTTATCTACCAAAAAAGTTGAGATTACAATCTCAATTTATTTAGATAAAATAAGCAAGCTAATTAAAATAATTAATTAGGAATGATAATTCCTAATTTGAAAAATCCCCATATCCGCCCTCTGATTCAATTTGATTTGCCCTGCCAATTTGGGAAATATTGCATCAGTGTCCTTGCATTGTTGAGGGTTGTAAACGTGTTTGTTAATGCTTACTAAAAAATTGGCGCACCCTTGATGTAAATGCCTTTTTTTCCTTTCAATAGAAATCTTACTAAAAATTGGACGAGGTCCCACAAAAAAGGCCCTTCTAAGGGATTTTAGCTATGTGGCCATATTAGAGAAGAGGTGTCACAGATAACTCATGGCAACAGACAACTCCTGAGTAAAACAACAAGAGAAGTGTCACACATAAATCATGGCAACTAACACAAATAACATCCACTGCAAAGAAAGGAAGTGCCCTTCGTACCAGCATCCTTGACTCCTAAAATAACCGCATGAAGATTTTCTCTCAGATATAGAAAAGGGATGGAAATAGATACTGATAATCTCAAATACATGTGTAATCACAATTGAAAAAATTACTGAACATGGATATTCATATTCGAGTATTTATCGAACATGAATCAAATATGGCTCGGTCATTAAAAAATACGAATATGGATATGTACATGGTGAAACAAAAACCAGATTCAGATCAAATATCCGAATACAAAATATTATATATGTACATACAATATAATTTATTATCTCTAATAAACAACTAACAACCTAAACTTATGTCCCCCTCCTAAATCCGTGCATCCCGTAGACCATCGAAAGAGAACCACTACACTTCTTTGCATGGACAACTTGATATGAATAGTAACACTACATGCCCCATCAAGATTGCAGCCATGCTGTGACTATATACATAAAGTTCCTTTTCAATTATAATTTTTATTGTCTAAACATTTCTTCTTTTCTTTTTTTAGAAATGACAGGATGGTCCGTTAGAGGTCGATCCAAAAAATATTTTAAAATTTATAAAGTAATTACAAATACCAAATTTTGGGCAGGCCGTTAGCATGCCCAAGTACATTCTCGTAATAAAATCTCCCTTCTTCAAAACAACATTGTTTCTACCTAGCCATATAGCACATACAAGTGTGCAAACATTTATTCTCCCTTCCATTGACTGACCAATCTCTACATATCGAAATACTAATCACTCCATTGAACACAATGAAGGTCCGCATTTCTCCACGACTCCAACGATCCATGGCATTAAAAAAAGATGATTCGCATCCACCATCCCTCCACCACACCTTCTGCACCCCTCATCAGTTCCGGGAAAACGTATGGCTCGCCTAGCACTTGTTATAACTCGTTCTCTTCTCAGCAACCACGTGAACACCCTAACCCTTTTAGGGAACTTCCATCCCCTAATCCTAGCACAATCTCGAGATGTCTCTATATCAATGGATGTAGCCAGAGAAGAAACCACCAATTACGCCTTTTTGACTATGAACAACACATCTCTCTAGCACCACGAATTTCTACCGTCAGACAGCACCTCCAGCCTCGCCAACCTGCCAAAAAGACAAAGAAAATCCTCCACCTTCTGATCTGACATATCAATTACAAAAGTAGGCATCCAAGAACCCGCATACCACACCTCAGCAACACGTGCTTCCTTGCCCACCGTCAAAGCGAAAGTTTGGGATACAAGTCACAGAGGGATCCCTCCTCGAACCAGTAGTCCATCCAGAAACAAAAACCTCGACCATCATCAAAAAAACGGCAAGCAACGAGTCTGTCAAGATCAGCATGACCAAACACATACCCCTCCGAAAAGTGGTCAACAAAACAACATCAACGTAGGTACACAAGTTGGGTGACACGACATAAATAGATCTCATCAATCTGGAAAGCAGGTCATTCCCCTCTCTACAGATCATCACCACCCAATTCGCAAGCAACGCCTTGTTCATATCCCTAATGTGCAGCACCCCAATCCCTCCCTCCCTCTTTAATTGGCATTGTCACCAACGCCCAATTCACCAGTGCAATTCCCTTACCATCAGAGGTCGCCGACCAAAAGAAGCGACGCATCAATGCCTCCAACCGCTTACATACGTTCATAGGTAATGTTCTCCTGGAAAGGGAAAAAACAGGAATTGTCGAGAGAACAACCTTCACCAGAACCAGCATCTCTCATCTTGAAAGGTATGATGCTTTTCAGTTTGCCAACCTTTTCTCCAGTTTCTCTATAAAAGGCAACCAATCGATCTACCTAAGTCTCGTACACATCAACGGTAGGTCAAGGCCCAAAATAGCTAATAGACAGACTCTTTTGCATTGTTCCTACAATCTCCTCATAGGCCACTACCTCATCTGAAGAGAGGCTAAAGGGGCTAAGGCTTACCACCATTAACCTTCAACCCTGACAACTCCCCAAAGATATCCAACACCGTCCAGACCACCTCGAATTATGACACTTCCCCTTCAATGAAGAATATGGTTCCGTCCGTGTATTGAAAACTGGGATCGAAAAATCTTCCCTTGAGTAACCCGTGAAGAACCATCCGTCCTCTACGAGTCCCGTCATTACCGCCAATGCACTTACAGCCAAAACAACAAAAGGGGAGCCAAGGGGCACCCCTTCTTCACACCTCTCAGTGGCTGAAAGAACCCTCCTCATGCTTTCCATTAATCAGCACAGAAATCGAGAAAGTAGTAATGCCAATTACCCCACTCCTCTTCCAGTTCGACATCATCTCTGACGCTATAACCACACCCCTCTCCAACAACTGAAGACCTGGAATAAACGTCGTATGAGCGGGCAAAATAAGATTGTCCAGAACATCCCTGAGCCGGTTGACCAACACCTTAGCCACGATAAGGTAAGAAGCATTGGACAATGTTATAGGTCTAAACTCGTCAACTCGCTCTGCACCTTCCTTTTTTGGAAGCAAGAAGAGCAAGGATATGTTGAGCTTCTCCAAGCCTCGGTTCGCAACTCTAAACTCCATGATCAACCCCACGACATCATCCCCAACCGCATCCCATAAATCCCTATAAAAAAGGACAGGTAAGGGCATCATGTCCTAGGGGTCCATCTGCATTGAGATCTACTAGAAAATAGGAAGCGCGAAAGCGGAATGATAAACAGAGCATAAGAACAGAAATATTAAACATGAAGAACAGAGATTTAACGTGGAACCCTACTCCCTGATGAGCGGGATGAAACCACGGGAGAAGGCCTCAAAAGGTCATATGCTTCATTGCTTTTTTTCTCATCTGGCTACAGGGGTGTGGGGCTCTATATATAGCACCCATGGAGTTTCCACACCTCCAAACTGGTAGATGTAGGACTAAAGACTGGATGGGGTAAATGGATCCTGGAGGTATTTATTTACCCATCTACAACTTAACATGTGCACAACCAAATACTCCAACACTCCCCCTCAAGTTGGAGCATGCAATACTCAGCTTGGACAAACAGAAAGAAACTCAACTCAAGCTACAAGACACTACACTGGAGTTAGGAGATGCCACGTCGAAGGAGAGAGACGATGCACGCGACTCGCACTAAGGAGGAGAGAGGCACCTGCGAGAGGTATCGCCTGGAAGGTTTGACGGTGCCTGGGAGGGCAGTTTCACCTGGGAGAGTCGTTGCACCACGCGATGCTTCCTGGGAGGTTCGATGGCTTGTGAAGTTTGTCGCCGCTGCGACTTGGTTGGTACGTGATGGAAGAGGCGTGAGATCTAGAGATGTAGATGAAAGCACCATCGCCTTTGTCCTGTTCATCGGGTGCTCGAGGTGCGGGCAGCGCCACCTTCGCCTGGGTGATGCGTTGCCTGCGCGAGCCTGCTCGAGATGGAGGCGCCCCTTTGCGGCCAGTTGCAAGTTACGACAGGAGGAGTGCCGCCTGCGCTCCTAGAAGATCAGCAACTCTGGAGATCATCACAACGATAGAATCGAACTCTTTAGGGTTCCAGGAAACCCTAGTTCTGAATATGGGACTTCGAATAAATCTTGATAATAAACACTCTTCAAATAAGAATCTCACATGCTCTAATAATCAAATGTCGAAGAGAAAGACAAAAATAAAACTTCAAGAATAATCCCTCAAGATTGAACCCGCTCTGATACCATGTTAGAAAATAGGAAACACGAAAGCGGAATGATAAACAGAGCATAAGAACAGAAATATTAAACATGAAGAACAGAGATTTAACGTGGAACCATACTCCCTAAGGAGCGGGATGAAACCACGGGAGAATGCCTCAAAGGGTCATATGCTTCATTGCTTTTTTTCATCTGACTACAGGGGTGTGGGGCTCTGTATATAGCACCCATGGAGTCTCCACATCTCCAAATTGGTAGATGTGGGACTAAAGACTGGATGGGAAAATGGATCCTGGAGGTATCCATTTACCCATCTACAACTTAACATGTGCACAATAAAATACTCCAACAAGATCAAAGATGGTCCTACGCACCTCCTCACTTGTGAAATCGGAAACATGCATCTCATGATGTTCTAGTCTCAAGGACCGAGCCCCCCTCCCGAGCCACCTGACGCTTAGGGCCTGTTTGGTTGCAGGGTTGGGCAGGGTTGGCCCAACACAGAGGTCGAGTTAGGAGATGCCACGTCGAAGGAGAGAGACGATGCACGCGACTCGCACTAAGGAGGAGAGAGGCGCCTGCGAGAGGTATCGCCTGGAAGGTTCGACGGTGCCTGGGAGGGCAGTTTCACCTGGGAGAGTCGTTGCACCACGCGATGCTTCCTGGGAGGTTCGATGGCTTGTGAAGTTTGTCGCCGCTGCGACTTGGTTGGTACGTGATGGAAGAGGCGTGAGATCTAGAGATGTAGATGAAAGCACCATCGCCTTTGTCCTGTTCATCGGGTGCTCGAGGTGCGGGCAGCGCCACCTTCGCCTGGGTGATGCGTTGCCTGCGCGAGCCTGCTCGAGATGGAGGCGCCCCTTTGCGGCCAGTTGCAAGTTACGACAGGAGGAGTGCCGCCTGCGCTCCTAGAAGATCAGCAACTCTGGAGATCATCACAACGATAGAATCGAACTCTTTAGGGTTCCAGGAAACCCTAGTTCTGAATATGGGACTTCGAATAAATCTTGATAATAAACACTCTTCAAATAAGAATCTCACATGCTCTAATAATCAAATGTCGAAGAGAAAGACAAAAATAAAACTTCAAGAATAATCCCTCAAGATTGAACCCGCTCTGATACCATGTTAGAAAATAGGAAACACGAAAGCGGAATGATAAACAGAGCATAAGAACAGAAATATTAAACATGAAGAACAGAGATTTAACGTGGAACCATACTCCCTAAGGAGCGGGATGAAACCACGGGAGAATGCCTCAAAGGGTCATATGCTTCATTGCTTTTTTTCATCTGACTACAGGGGTGTGGGGATCTGTATATAGCACCCATGGAGTCTCCACATCTCCAAATTGGTAGATGTGGGACTAAAGACTGGATGGGAAAATGGATCCTGGAGGTATCCATTTACCCATCTACAACTTAACATGTGCACAATAAAATACTCCAACAAGATCAAAGATGGTCCTACGCACCTCCTCACTTGTGAAATCGGAAACATGCATCTCATGATGTTCTAGTCTCAAGGACCGAGCCCCCCTCCCGAGCCACCTGACGCTTAGGGCCTGTTTGGTTGCAGGGTTGGGCAGGGTTGGCCCAACACAGAGGTCGAGTTAGGGGATGCCACGTCGAAGGAGAGAGACGATGCACGCGACTCGCACTAAGGAGGAGAGAGGCGCCTGCGAGAGGTATCGCCTGGAAGGTTCGACGGTGCCTGGGAGGGCAGTTTCACCTGGGAGAGTCGTTGCACCACGCGATGCTTCCTGGGAGGTTCGATGGCTTGTGAAGTTTGTCGCCGCTGCGACTTGGTTGGTACGTGATGGAAGAGGCGTGAGATCTAGAGATGTAGATGAAAGCACCATCGCCTTTGTCCTGTTCATCGGGTGCTCGAGGTGCGGGCAGCGCCACCTTCGCCTGGGTGATGCGCTGCCTGCGCGAGCCTGCTCGAGATGGAGGCGCCCCTTTGCGGCCAGTTGCAAGTTACGACAGGAGGAGTGCCGCCTGCGCTCCTAGAAGATCAGCAACTCTGGAGATCATCACAACGATAGAATCGAACTCTTTAGGGTTCCAGGAAACCCTAGTTCTGAATATGGGACTTCGAATAAATCTTGATAATAAACACTCTTCAAATAAGAATCTCACATGCTCTAATAATCAAATGTCGAAGAGAAAGACAAAAATAAAACTTCAAGAATAATCCCTCAAGATTGAACCCGCTCTGATACCATGTTAGAAAATAGGAAACACGAAAGCGGAATGATAAACAGAGCATAAGAACAGAAATATTAAACATGAAGAACAGAGATTTAACGTGGAACCATACTCCCTAAGGAGCGGGATGAAACCACGGGAGAATGCCTCAAAGGGTCATATGCTTCATTGCTTTTTTTCATCTGACTACAGGGGTGTGGGGCTCTGTATATAGCACCCATGGAGTCTCCACATCTCCAAATTGGTAGATGTGGGACTAAAGACTGGATGGGAAAATGGATCCTGGAGGTATCCATTTACCCATCTACAACTTAACATGTGCACAATAAAATACTCCAACAAGATCAAAGATGGTCCTACGCACCTCCTCACTTGTGAAATCGGAAACACGCATCTCATGATGTTCTAGTCTCAAGGACCGAGCCCCCCTCCCGAGCCACCTGACGCTTAGGGCCTGTTTGGTTGCAGGGTTGGGCAGGGTTGGCCCAACACAGAGGTCGAGTTAGGGGATGCCACGTCGAAGGAGAGAGACGATGCACGCGACTCGCACTAAGGAGGAGAGAGGCGCCTGCGAGAGGTATCGCCTGGAAGGTTCGACGGTGCCTGGGAGGGCAGTTTCACCTGGGAGAGTCGTTGCACCACGCGATGCTTCCTGGGAGGTTCGATGGCTTGTGAAGTTTGTCGCCGCTGCGACTTGGTTGGTACGTGATGGAAGAGGCGTGAGATCTAGAGATGTAGATGAAAGCACCATCGCCTTTGTCCTGTTCATCGGGTGCTCGAGGTGCGGGCAGCGCCACCTTCGCCTGGGTGATGCGCTGCCTGCGCGAGCCTGCTCGAGATGGAGGCGCCTCTTTGCGGCCAGTTGCAAGTTACGACAGGAGGAGTGCCGCCTGCGCTCCTAGAAGATCAGCAACTCTGGAGATCATCACAACGATAGAATCGAACTCTTTAGGGTTCCAGGAAACCCTAGTTCTGAATATGGGACTTCGAATAAATCTTGATAATAAACACTCTTCAAATAAGAATCTCACATGCTCTAATAATCAAATGTCGAAGAGAAAGACAAAAATAAAACTTCAAGAATAATCCCTCAAGATTGAACCCGCTCTGATACCATGTTAGAAAATAGGAAACACGAAAGCGGAATGATAAACAGAGCATAAGAACAGAAATATTAAACATGAAGAACAGAGATTTAACGTGGAACCATACTCCCTAAGGAGCGGGATGAAACCACGGGAGAATGCCTCAAAGGGTCATATGCTTCATTGCTTTTTTTCATCTGACTACAGGGGTGTGGGGCTCTGTATATAGCACCCATGGAGTCTCCACATCTCCAAATTGGTAGATGTGGGACTAAAGACTGGATGGGAAAATGGATCCTGGAGGTATCCATTTACCCATCTACAACTTAACATGTGCACAATAAAATACTCCAACAAGATCAAAGATGGTCCTACGCACCTCCTCACTTGTGAAATCGGAAACACGCATCTCATGATGTTCTAGTCTCAAGGACCGAGCCCCCCTCCCGAGCCACCTGACGCTTAGGGCCTGTTTGGTTGCAGGGTTGGGCAGGGTTGGCCCAACCCTGGTTACTATTCACAAGGGTACTTCCTCCTCACAGATTACTATTCACCCACCCCAACCCACACTCTCTTTTACTCATTTCTACCTACATCTTCGATGACACCCCGCCTCCTTCCGCTTGTCATCCTCATCCACAGCCCTCTAGTGCTCACATCTTGCCTGCATCTCCCCTGGGGTAAGATCTCGTTCATTCTCTACACCATCTGACATGGCAATATCCTTCACAACAATCTTATGTCGCTCATTCTGGCTCCGACGCATCTCCTTCCTTTACTTTATCCACATCTCTCACAAACCCCAATCTTATTGGCTAATATTTGTGCAGCTGACCCCTCCACATGTATGGACCCCCAAAAGTTCACAACCATCTCCATGAAGCCCTCAATCCAACAATCAAGTTAGTGATGTATTTACATTTTCTATTTTCATTGTAACCTCTCTAGGGGTACTTATGTATTTTTCCGGTTATGAGCTTTCTCGAGTTTTGTCCTATATAAGGACTCCTAAACCTCCTAGATAAAGTATTTGTTGTGTTCTCTCTTCATCTTTTTCACATGGTACTAAAGCAACAGTCCTAGACCGATGTTTCGACCTAGATCTCGCCACCACAACCATCTTCTCATCGCCCCTCCGCAGAGAAGCCCTTGAACTCTAGCATCTAAGGGCTCGTGTAAGGGGATTCGTGTCTGTCGAATCCCCACCAGACTTCCCAGTGTCGCCTCCATCTTAGTGAAACCCCTCTACGGTGCAACCCAGACTCTGCCAAGGGCACCAGTAGCCTCTACGACTGACGTCAAGGCCCCTAGAGGGATCCTACTCCATCGCCACGGCCCCTCATGGCCTCCTGTTGACCTCTAACGACCTCTGCGACCGCCGACAATGGCCCCAACAGTTGCCTGCTTCGTTGCCAAGGCCCTAGCAGCCCCCTGCCACTTCATCAAGGCTGCCTAGCCTTGCCGCAACCTTGCTGCAACCCCTTGAGTCCTCTGTTAGGACCTCTGGAACATCTACAACAATACCCGGAGATCCGCAACATACCCTGGACCTTCACAGTACCGCTTCTTGTCCTCTTATGCTGATTAACAAGCCACTAGTGTCATATTTTATTATATGCTGGATTTGAAAACGGTGATATAAGTCACGTAAATGCTCAATTAAGATAACAAATCCTTTCTCACTTTTCTTGACATGTGTGATCATCATGGCATCCATCGAGACCAAGTCCAAGTACCTAACTTCTTCTGTGATGGTACATGGCACTTTTATCAAATTGAAAGGCTCCGAGAACTATGTGTTGTGGTCTCAATCCTTCAAGGTGTTCATTGGTGGTCAACGCAAGAAATGTGTTCTTACCAAGGATCCGTCCAAGGAGACATACAAGAAATATGATACCTGATACGTTGACAACTGTCAGGTTATTACTTGGAAGACCAATAATGTCGATCCAAATATTATGGCAAATCTCCTCTACAAGGAGACTGCAAAGACGATATGGGAGAATCTTGAACATACATACTCCTAGAAGACAACTAAGTCACAACTCTCAAATATATATACGTGGATCTAGTCTGCTACTCAGGGCGATTCGAGTTTTGTCGAATACTACAGGCTTCTCACGAGCTTGTTTGAGGAGATCCTCATCTTTCAGCCAGCATGTTGTGATCAACATGTGGGAGAGTGTGATGAATGGCAAGTCTATCGGTTTCTTTCTGGACTGCATCCACGATACAAGCTTATAAAGGACCGGTTTTTGATGGCTACTATACTACCCACCATTGAGACCATCTTTGGTCGTCTGCAAGAACTTACGTTACCTGTTTAGCATCCTCCCATCATTCTATCTGTGGAGACTACAACCCCCTACGCATCGTCAAGGAACAGAGTACGAAAGAGCTATCAAGTAGGATGAGGCTATGACTTTGGTCGTGGTTGTGGTTGCGCGTCAGTACGCAACCGTGACTTTGGTCGTGGACATGGATGTGGACGTGATCCTACTACTGCTTGTTGTCCAGCGTGAATACATTGTGGACGCTGGAATCATCCATCTAAACGTTGTTAAGTGAAGTTTGGCATATAGCCTAATGCAAATAGTGCCTATGAGACAGTTTCGTATGAGGCATCATATGATACAGTCACAATCGGTCAACCCTTTGGTGATGCACATGCACCCTTTACGGCTTCTGAATATGCCCATCTGAGACAGTTACTGCAAAACTCCTCCGCCAGTGATAGTACTACTTTTGCTCCCACTGCTAGTCTGGCTACTACCTCGGGTACAATAGCCAACTCTGTCTCTGCATCCAGGCCTACTTTGATTATTAATTAGGAGCTTCTACACATCTGACGGGAGAAGGAAGTCTGCTTACCTTCTCACATTTGTCTTCCTCTGTGAAGACTGTCCGCGTTGCTAATGAAGCCCATTCACCTGTTACAATCATTGGCACTGTGGAGTTTTCCTCCAAACTCCGACTGACTTGAGTTCATTGTGCTAATGTTTTCCCACTTGGTCTATTATCTGTTCAAAAGATATGTACTGAGCTTAACTGTAGTTTTTTATGAGTTTTGTTGTTATTTTTAGGACTCCGACCGATTGGCACCTTCGCCTTGGTCACCCTTCTGCTAAGGCCATTTCCATAATGTTCCATGAACTCTCTACACTCAAGCCCTTTGACTGCGAGGCGTGCCAGTTCGGGAAGCATCATCGAGCATCTTTTCCTACATGTACTGAGCATCGTCGCGAAGTACCCTTTTCTCTAGTGCATTGCGGCATATGGGGACCCTGTCTATTTCGAACTCTGAGTGGACATAAGTATTTTGATATTTTTGTTGATGATTACAGTCTATCCTCTTGGGTCTATTTGTTAAAGGAACACTCAGATATTAATAATATTACTACGAATTTCTTCCATTATATCAAAAATATTTTCTCTGCTGGTGTTCAGATATTTCATTCTGATAATGCTTTGGAATTTATTAAATATGATTTGACAACCTTCTTTGCTTCCCATGGTACTATCCATCAAACCTCATGTTTATATACCTCCCAGCAAAATGGGTTAGCGGAAAGGAAACTCAGACATCTTCTTAACATTGCTCGCTTACTTCTCACTCAAATGAAAGTTCCTAAAACCTACTGGGGAGATGCAGTACTTACTGTAGTTCATCTTATCAACAGGGACCCCTCTGCATTTTTAAATGGTTCTACCCCTTTTACATTACTATATCCAAATGATTCACCCATCCCTCTACCTCCGAAAATTTTTAGATGTACAGCGTTTGTCCATAATTTTCACACTATTGACAAATTATCTCCCCGTGCAATTAAATGTATCTTTCTTGGCTATTCTCGTACACAAAAAGGATACTTTTTTTTTGAAAACTCAAAGAAGGGGGAGACACTCGATGGTGTTCACCACAGTATAATTTATTAAAAAGAACGAGATACTTACAACGTGAGTGGGGGAAGAAGGGAGACAAAAAGGATACTTTGTTATGATCCTGGTGGGCATCGATATTATATCTCTGTTGATGTAACCTTTTTTTGAACAAACTAGCTTCCTTACTCAGTCTATTATGGATATCCCATTGGACATTCATCCTCCACCCATTGTGTATAAGCGCAAGCATACTTCTACACGAGCACATGTTCCATTACATGTCGCTTTGTTGGAGGATGATATGCCATCATCAAGTGCCTCCATCACTACTGCCCAGAATGATCCTTAGGAGCTTCCCATCACTCTTCGCAGAAGCAAGAGGCAATGTACCTTTCAGCCCATGTCTCATTTCACTTCTACCGCTAGCTTATCATGCACTGCCAAAAGATATGCACATGCTCTCATAACTATTTATGCTCCCAAAGACCATCATAGTGCCTTGCAGGACTATGGTTGGCGACAAACAATAAATGAGGAAACAGATGTTCTCACTTCTAGAAGGACATGGGATCTTGTGCAGTGTCCCAAGGGTACTAGGTCTGTGGCATGCAGATGGGTCTTCACAACTAAGCAGTCACCATACGGGTCCATTGACAGATTGAAAACAAGGCTTGTGGCTAAAGGCTTTACACAGACATATAGGATTGACTTCAAGACATTTTGCAAGGATTTACCAAGTAACAGGCGGTTAGAACGGCATCCCCCCAGAAAGAATGAGGTGTACTACTGTGAATCAACAAGGTCCTCGTGATGTCTAAGAGGTGATGATGTTTGCGTTCTGCAACCCCATTTTGCTGTGATGTATAAGTGCATGAAGTCTGATGAACTATACCCAGATACTGGAGAAATTCTGCCAAATGAAGAGTAGAAAATTCCAAAGCAATGTCGGTACAAATGTATTTGACTTTAGCAGAAAATATGTTGTTGATCTCAATAAGAAAAGTTTTAATTATAGCACCTGCTTCAGACTTATATTTAAGCAAGAAAACCCAAGAAAGTCCAGAATAATCATCCACAACAACAATATAAAATCTATGCCCCTGATGATCAAGAACACGACTTGGACCCCAAATGTCAAAATGAAACAACTCAAAGGACCA
This sequence comes from Ottelia alismoides, assembly GCA_037367405.1. Lineage (NCBI taxonomy): Eukaryota > Viridiplantae > Streptophyta > Magnoliopsida > Alismatales > Hydrocharitaceae > Ottelia > Ottelia alismoides. Next base: position 1,349,410 of record JAZKJV010001709.1, read on the forward strand.
ACTACTACTACGACTTGGACGACTCGGAAAGGAGGAGCGATGGTGTTTCCCAAGCTGACAAGTTTCACAGTCTAGAGTAGTACGAGTAGATATTTGCGGAGAACATGTATCATCTTTTGAAGAGGAAAGTGGCCAAAGCGAAGATGCCACAGAAAAGGCGAAGCATATCCAGAGGGAATAGGAGCCACCCCAGCACATGATTGAACAACAAGTTTGTATAATCCTCTCTGCTCACGGCCATTAATAATCATCCTGCCAGTTAGTATGTCCTGAAACTTAGGAGAAGAGGGGTCAAAAATGGTACGACAGTGTAAATCTTTTGTAATCTGACTAATAGACAAAAGATTCATTTGAAAGTCTGGAACATGTAAAATTTTCTGAAGACGTATAGAAGGGGCTAAAACAATCTCCCCCTGACCAACAATGGGTAGCCGAACTCCATTGGCTATGATTATGGATCGCCCAGGAGGAATAGTCCTGTACGTGGAAAACTGTGTCCGATCTCCACACATGTGATGAGATGCTCCAGAATCCATAATCCAATCTGTCACATCGGAACTGCTGCTACTGGTAAGCACATATGAAATACCTGATGAACTGGGTAGTGCTCTGGCGGTGGCCGCTGCATATGATGGTCCTGCAGTCTGAGTCACAAGAGTGGTCACCATTTCTTGAAGTCTCGAGACAAGATCATCAAAACGTGCATCAGTGGTAGGTGCAGGTGAAGAGTTAGTCGGCTCCGCAACGCGTGCAGATGCTGAAAAATCGTGCTTGTGAAAGCATGTCTCCTCTGAGTGGCCAGGACGACAACAATACGAACATGGACCACGCTGACGGCCTCCACCTCTACCACGAGGTCCATGACCACGGAACTGGGACGCACTGCCTCGTCCACGAGAAGCAGCCATAGCCGAGGACGTCGGCTATGGCGTGGATGTAGGTGTGGTAGTAATCCTGCTCAGCCGCTTGTAGACCTCCTCCATTGGTGGTATGGTCTCGCCAGTCAGAAGTTGAGTATGAGTGGCATCTTACTCCAAGTCAAGAGAGGATAGGAAAACTCCAGTCATAGTGGCATTCCGATATGCATTTTGTTGCTCCACGCTGGTAGTGATAGGCATGAAACTATGGAGTCGTTCAAACATGCCTCGCAGATGTGAAAAATGTGCATGTAGAGGTCGACCATTTTGCTTGGTCGAGAAAATGTCGAACAGAAGTTGGAGTATCTTGCTTTCATTTTTCACTTGTCCATAGGTAGCGGCCAATATGTCCCACATGGCCTTTGCAGTTGGTTGATTGACAATATCATTAGCAATCTCCGTGCTAAACGTCCTAGAGAGCCATATACGAGCATATGCATCATCTTGCTTCCATGATGCGTTGGCCCCAGTCTTGTCAGCCGGCTCTGAATCAGTCAGAATATGCTCCTTACTGTCGCATTGCATCAGGGTACGAAACTGCATGGACCGTAACTCGTAGTTGGTCTCGTCCATCTTTACGATAGGTACCGGTCCTTTGAAGGCACCGGAAGAGGAGAACACGTCACCCTTGATTTCTGACATTCTTTAAGAGGCCAAAATGCAAAACAAGAGGGGAATATCTCAGCAAAAGACTTGTCTACAGCATCAAATGAGGGATGAGGTGTATCTGTAGACTTATACACTCATCCCTAATGATGTGTTTATGGTCAAAGGCCGCAAATGAAGGGAGAAATCAGACTATATCACCCCTTTGCAGATCAGTCCGGACCTCGACGCACGAGAAAAAGGGTCCGCTGGACTCAAACGAGGGACCCGGGGCCGCCGAGGGTGCGTTGGACCCCTTGTACATCAGGTCGCAGCGCCTACGGAGGCAAGGAGGGTCGCCGGGGCCTCGTCGAGCTGCTGCGAGGCGGCAACGGCCGCTGGGAGGGGGGGCGGCGGCGTTGGGAGGGGGCGGTGCTGGGAGTGGCGCGGTCCGCACAGAGGGGCGTGGAGGGCGCGTCGGCGCGGGGAGGGGCCGATGGGTGGGGCTAGGGTTAGGGTTTTGGTTCGAGAACCCCGGTCTAGGACCGTTGCTCTGATACCATGTTGGGATAAAATTCATTCATATGATAAAAGAGATCCCAGGACTCGCTTATACAAGAGAAGAGCCATGGGTTAATTACATAAGTGATACCCAAAGAAAACATACAATGTAAATATAATATGGTAATAAATAAACATCTCAACACGACTATTCTTTCAGTAGCAGCCAACAAGGCATGGCCTATCTTTCAACTCGATGTAAGGAATGCATTCCTATATGACGATCTAGAGGAGGAGGTTTACATGATGCAGCCTCCTGGCTATGAAGTCGAGGAGGAGTGTGTATGTCGACTTCGCAAGGCAATCAACGACCAGTAGAGCCTGAGTGCATGGTTCGACCGGTTTACTACCAAGATCAACACTCTTGACTTCCAGAGGACAACCTCTGACTACTCTATTTTTGTTAGAAGACAGTCAATTGGTATTGTCATACTTGTTTATGTTGATTATATGGTTATCACAGGTGACGATGAAGGTGTACTAAAGATTAATACTTTCCTTTAGAAGGTCTTCACCACCAAGGACCTTGGTCAACTTCGCTACTTTCTGGGCATAGAAGTATTATGCACTACAGATTGATTCCATGTCTCATAGAGATATAATTGTCTGAACATTCTGACCGAAGCTGGATTACTTGGATGCATATTCATGCAGACCGGAAGAAACACTCCAATTCTATTGATTGTGTTTTTTAAGATACGACACGGTACAGAAGCCTGGAAGGTAAACTCCTTTACCTTATTGTCACTAGGTCAGATATATCCTATGCCGTGAGCTGAGCTAGCCTAGCAGGATGTGCTTCATATCCTGAGCCTACTTGAAGAAATCACCAAGGTGTTGGTGTTGTCTTTTCTACGAGGCAAATGGCTACATTGATGTTACTGCTTATGTTGATGCTGATTATGCGAGTTCACCTGAGGATCGTCACTCCACTACAGGATATGCTATGATGGCTGGAGGAAACCTTGCTACTTGGAGCAAGAAGCAGACTGTAGTCTCCAGATCCAGTGCAGAGGCATAATACAAGGCGATGGCATAGGCTACCTGTGAGATTACTTGGCTACTGACCTTCCTATAAGAACTTGGTATTGTTGTCAATACTCTCATTCCTCTATACTGTGACAACAAATCCGCTACATATATTGCCACAAATCATGTGTTTCATGAGCTGACTAAGCATATAGAAATTGAATGCCATTTTGTTCGTGATGTTGAACGAGGAGGCAAGATTACTACACCTCACATCACGAAGGATCTTCTACTTGCAGATGTATTTACGAAAGCGTTACCTAAGAAACGCCTCTTGTGGATAACTTCCAAGTTGGGATGATAGATAGATATGCTCCAACTTGAAGGGGAGTGTTAATGATGTTTTTATGTTTCCTATTTTCATTGTAACCTCTCCAGGGGTACTTATGTATTTTCTCAGTTATGAGCTCTCTAGGGTTCTATCCTATATAAGGACCCTTAGACCTCCTCAATAAAGCATCTCAGTGTGTTCTCTCTTTGTCTTTTCCACAGAACCTAAACATCGATCGAGAAATCCCCCCCTCGATTACCAGCAGATAGATGTGGGATCCGATCTCGATCTAGGAAGAACCCGAGCCATGGGCAGAGGGAACATCTCCAACAACTCCACAAATACTAGGAAATGATCCAATCGAGATCTTGACGAGTTGTTACGTCAAGTAAAATCCCCGTTCGTGGCATCCAACACCTCCAATGTTTTTTTATTGAAAACACCTCCAATGTTATCATGGTAGTTGTATATATTTTAAAGTGATGTGTTTAAAACTACTTTGTATCTCTAATAATTCGATCCAAATTTGTAATGTCTCCACGATCAAATATGTATCCGATCTTAATTCGATCCATATTAATATTTTCTTTTTACTTGGTCCATTTGTATTTGACGAATATTCAATCTAAATTCAAATCCGATTTTAAAAAAAGGTTTCCTAAATCTATATCTAATTTATGTCTGGATATTCACATTCGATATTGTAAAAAATAGAGAATGCGGAAGCAAATGGTAAACAGAGCATAATGATGGAAAGATAAAACATGGAAGACTTGATTTTACGTGGAACCCTACTCCCTAAGGAGTGGGATGAAACCACGGGAGAAGCCCTCAAAGGAGCGGATATTGCATTCCTTTTTCTTAATGGATACAGGAGGTCTGGGGCTCCTTATATAGCATCCACAGAGCCTCCAAGTCCCACCACTGTAGATGTGGGACTAAACACATGGGTGTGGTAAATGGATCCGAGAGTGATCCATTTACCCACCTACAATTCAAGTAGCGCACAACCAAATACTCCAACACCCCCCCTTAAGCTAGAGCATGCAATGCTCAGCTTGGACAAACAGAAAGAAACTCAACTCACAATACATGACACTAATATCAACTCAACGCGCACAACTGTCGGTTGTTGTCGAAGACGTTGCTTCTCATGCCGTGCAGGTGAGGAGGACGAACGAGCAAGAGTGTGAGTCAACTGAATCTCCTCGTCGGAGAGCATGTGCTCTGAACTGCGCCTGTCAGAGTCACTGCAACTGCAAATGAGTCTCCTCGTTGGAGTACTCTGGCCCGCCACAATATGTGGACAACTGCTCCATCTCTGAAAAGGGTCGAACTGAAAAAAGGTCGTGGAAGTGCAATCCTCGTCGGAGTCCACGGTTGTTGGAGAATGGAGTCTGATAGAAGTCTCCTCGTCGGAGAACTGGGTCTCTCCCATCTGGCACAGAGAATGGTACTCTACTACGGAGTCCCTATGATACCACATGAAAACCCTTGCCTACATGGCATAGGGAATGGTCCTCTACTCTGGAGTCCCTATGGCTCACATGAAAACTCAGGCCGGACAACAACAAGAAGAATGATGGGGACCACGAACAAATGATGGCAAGACCGCATACTCGTGCGTGTCTGAACCTGACTCGGAATCTGACGTCGAGTCTGACAAAATCTCTGTAGAGTCTGGAAATCGGATGGTCTGGAGAATATCTGAATCTGACCTCTGAATCTGAACAAGACCTGTGACTCTACATAATACTCCCCCTTTCTCCCATACTTGTCAGAAAATGACAATCGTCGATCAAGTTAGGAGAAGACAAGAAAATATGGAGAAAATAAACATCTCAAATGCTGATATATATATATCGACTTCTAAAATTTTTTAACTAAGTTGTTCACCATTTTTTTAACAGCTATTCAAATCATTTTTTTTGAAACACGCATTTTTTGAATGCGTACGGCTTTTGTATTTATACGTGTCTTCTTTTTTGTTTTGTGTTTTTACATAACTCACAGCATACCTTTTCTCCTTTTTCCTTTTTTTAACTACCTCCTTTTTTTAAATAAACCCGCAGCCCTAGGGTTCCCCCATATGGGAAACCTCGACCCCAACAGGGTTACTCGCCACCGCCGCCCCCTTTGGGGATTTGGAGATGAGCGCGCACTGATTGGAGATTTGCAGTGGCATGCTTGCGTTTTGCCTGGAAAAGAATCGACGGGGATGCACGAATGAGTTCTGGGTGCTGCGCCAACTGCGGTGGCGCTGCGCGGATGCGCCAAAGGCGATGAAGTCGCCGTTGGGCTCACGTGCGTGAGGGAGGGGAGGATGCGGCTCGGTGGTCACGCGCAGGGGCACCTCTTGCGTCTGTGGCTTCGCCTGGGTCTCGCGGTTGTGTGGCGCCGCCTAAGGCCATGGAGGATCGAAGCGCGTTGCGGGACTGTGCCTCCCATCTGCGCCTAGAGATCGCGCCTGGAGCCTTTAGGGCTCGCTGCCAAGAGCGATAGTATTGGAGAAGAGGCTCGCTATGGCGGCGGGTTGTCATCGGCATGCACGATGTAACTGGAGGGGATGCGCGCACGAAACCTGGGCACCTCCATCGCCGGGGACACGCGCATGCTTGGAGGTTGCGCCTGGGCCAACGCGCCTGAAGGGGATGCCGCTGGATGGGCTAGGGCTCGCCACGATCTGAAGATGGAGCGACGCATGAGCTGAAGGTGTGCCACCCATCGCTGAAGAATGGTCGACGCCAGAGATGGTTGCACAGGGACATGCTGGGGTTCGAAGATGTGCCGCCGCCTTGACTTGGTCACGGTCAGAAGAGAATCTGGCCATGCGCTGCGCAACTCTGATTAGGGAACCCTAGAAACTTGATCTCGAACTGAATGAACAACAATACTAATCTTCAAGATCAAAGTATCAAAATCGGCTCTCGAACAAAATATAAAAGAAACAAACTCCTCGGAAACGACCCACTCTGATACCATGTTAGAAAATAGAGAATGCGGAAGCGAATGATAAACATAGCATAATGATGGGAAGATAAAACATGTAAGACTTAATTTTATGTGGAACCCTACTCCCTAAGGAGCGGGATGAAACCACAGAAGAAGCCCTCAAAGGGGCAGATATTGCATTCCTTTTTCTCAATGGATACAAGAGGTCTGGGGCTCCTTATATAACTTCCACAGAGCCTCCAAGTCCCACCACTTGTAGATGTGAGATTAAACACATGGGTGTGGTAAATAGATCCTGGAGTGATCCATTTACCCACCTACAACTCAAGTAGCGCACAACCAAATACTCCAACGGATATAAATGAAGCAAATATGAATATGAAAATAGCATATCCGACCCAAATATCCTATCCATTTTCATCCTTTGGAATCCCATATAAACCTCTAGTGACACTAGGCAGATTTCTAACGGGACGTCGATCCTATATGGCGGACGGAGGCTTCAGCATCACCTTAGCAATAGATTTGGATCTTTAATATGGTTAAAATATTTGATGTTTCAAAGGAATTCGATTTGATAGGCTACATAATGCCAAATTGCATATTCACATGGTGGAGCATTGGGTTGTTACATATGAAAGAAGCATTCTTGCTGGTGACCATGATGGTTATGCTGAGCCCAACGTCAGATCACCCTGCTTCTCTGGAGTAACAGTAGGAGCCTATTTCAAATTTGACAAATCTTGTATAAAGATTTAAACTTCGTGGACATAGTGGTTGAACACTAGAGGGTGATACCACCAAAGTTCTCAACTATGCACACCGCCTCGGATCATCCCTCTTCTCTATAGCAACGACTTTAGGTCCTCGGTAGGAGCCTATTTCTATTTTAACATAACTTGATTACAAGAGTTCGACTTCAGGGAGATGGAGGTTGAGCACTAGACAAAGATACTGCCAGAGTTCTCACCTATGTGCACCACGGCCACCAAGCTCAGATCACCAAAAATCTTCTTAATAAGTTTAAGATAAAGGCAAAGGGAAGAGGGTAATGAGGGAGATCGAACTAGACCCTAATCGAGATAGCTAGATTAAATCATTTGAAGGATAGCCATGCACTTAACATGATGAATTGCAACTAGGACTAGAGAGCATGCTACAATTTTAAGAAGTTCCGAAGGTTGACATAAATAGAAGACAGAGATCTAGGAAAACTTAGGTCAGGGAATGCACTCTTTTTTCATATGCATGCCAGCAACCAGAGGAAATAGAATAAAATTGGAGGTGGGATTAAGAGGCTATTAGTGATGTCTTAGTCATTTCAAACAATTTACAAACATGAGGTGCCATTATGGCTGGAGATGGAAAGGCACGAATGCACAACGACTTGAACATTTGGAGATTTGACAAGAACAATCGTCTCTTCCTTTTTGTTTTGCCTAAAACTACTACTTTTTCTTCACGATAGTCAAAGAATACATGGTTATTAACTCTGTATTTGACATGGTTAATCGCTTTTTCCTCTTTATTTTGGACTTATGCGGAGCATGTCAAGGATTTCAGGCATCTTCCACTCTCCAATTCCATTTACATGTATCTAGCAAAGATTATGGCCATCCACCTGAGTAGGGCCATTGATAAGGTGAGGGCCATCTGTCTAAGTAGGACGGTTGCAAGGCTATCTCCCTCGACCAAAGTGCTTTCATTAAAGAATACTCAATGCTGGATGGTTCTATAATAGTTTTTAAGATGGTTGCTTCATGGGAGAGGTCGAGGACATTAACTTCCAATTCAATGTGGATTTGTCAAAGGCTTAAGATACTATTTATTGATCCTTACGCTCAGAAAACGTAAGCATCCTAGAGTTAGGACAAACTTCAACGGCACATTGTGCCAGGACCACCTCTTTCTCGATCTCGGCTAATAGATAATCGACGAGGGAGGATGGATACAACCCAATAAGGTGTGCATCTATATTTCTCTGTTACTCGTAACTATCATTGTTTATACATTGGTCATTAATGTTGCAGGTGTCTGTGAGGTCAGGTTGCTTCTGGCTTCTCCAGAGACAAGATTTTGGATACTTGCTTCCCCGTTGCAGTCTGTGAATGCCAAAATCTTCTTCGTTAAGAGGGAGTGAAAAGAGGTGCAAGAAATCTCCTTGATCTTTTGATGAGGCATCTTGTTTGAGTCAATCTTCAAAAGTCATGCTTTATCCCTTCTACGTCGTTGATGTGGATTCGCGTGCGTATCAGATTGTATGATCGAGATTGCTACAATGAAAAATCTCAAACAAAGAAAATGTTTATAATCACAAGATAACAAATAATCATTCAAACCAAAAGGATCCAAGGATTTAACACGGAAACCATCATCAGGAAAACTATGATCATAATCTCCTAATTTGGACTTTTAACCTTGAGGAGAAGAGAGACAAATGGGATATCTATTCCATAGGACTAAGGTCTCTTATATATAGAGAAAACCCTATAGAGTACAAGAGGAAAAATACATAAATACCCCTTAGGGGTTACGGAACCCGATGGGTTAAAGGTTACGGAACCCGAAAGGTTACAAATATAATTGTAATATAATAATTCTAACACTCCCCTCAAGTTGGAGTATATATGTCGATCATGCCCAATTTGGATACTAAGTACATTAGGCGCTTCCTTGGAAGAGCCTTTGTGAGGATGTCTGCAAGTTGAAGTTCAGTGGAGATGCGTGGAGTGTTGATTCGTCCTTCTCGTACTGCATCACGAATAAAATGGCAATCAACTTCAATGTGTTTTGTCCACTCATGGAAAACTGGATTGGTGGCAATGTACATGGCAGACTTGTTTTCGCAGTATAAGGGTACAAGAGTGGCGACTGACATGACAATTCTGTTAGGAAAGAAACAAGCCATGTGATCTCACATGTGGCCTGAGCCATTGCCCTGTATTCTGCTTCCGCACTGGATCTGGATACCATTGCTTGCTTCTTGCTTCGCCAAGTGAGAAGATTATCCCTAACAAACATGGCGTATCCTGTAGTGGATCGGCTGTCCTCAGGAGAGCTAGCATATTCAGAATCTGTATAGTCGGAGATATTAATGTGTCCATTCACCTCATAGAAAAGTCCACGTCCGGGAGATTCCTTCAAATATCGAAGGATCAAAAGAACATCCTACCAGTGATTGTAAAGAGGCTTCTTCATATGTTGACTGGCTCTGCTCACAGCATATGATATATATGGCCTAGTAACAATGAGATAGAGTAATTTTCCTACTAAGCTTATATATCGTGTTACATGCTCAAAAGCTAGATCAGTAAATGCTGAATATTTTCTCACTTCTGCAGGGATGTCAGATGGCTTGCATCCAAGAAGTCCTGCCTTAGTCAGAATATCGAGGCAATACTTTCTCTGTGAAAGATGGAGTCCCTCTGTAGTGTGTATTACTTCGATGCCAAGAAAATAACAAAGTTGACCGAGATCTTTCGTGACAAAGACCTTCTAGAGGAAGGCCTTGGTCTCCTGAATACCATCTACATCATCTCCTGTGATAACCATATCATCAACATAGACAGCAAGGATGATCATGCCAGTAGACGAGTAGACCGTCGTCTGACAAAGATAGAGTAGTCAGATGTTGTCCTCTGAAAACCAAGCGTGTTGATCTCCGTAGTGAGCCTGTCAAACCATGTCATTGGGCTCTGCTTCAGGCCATAAATGGCCTTGTGTAGTCGACATACATGGTCCCCTCGACTACACACCCCGGCGGTTGCATCATGTAGACCTCCTCCTCAAGATCACCATAAAGAAAGGCGTTCTTCACATCAAGTTGATAAATGGGCCAAGCCTTGTTGGCAGTAACAGAGAGAATGATATGTATCAACCTCAATCTGGCAATAGACAAGAAAGTCTCAAAATAATCAACTCCAAAAGTTTGTGTGAAACATTTGGCAACAAGTATGGCTTTCAACCTGTCAATAGAACCATCGGGCAACTGTTTGGTCGTGAAGACCCATCGACAAGCCACAGGGCGAACTCCCGAGGGGTACGACACAATATCCCACGTACCCTGAGAGGTAAGTGCATCCATCTCCTCATCCATGGCCTGTCACCAACCATGATCTTGCATTGCACTGAAATGACCTCTTGGAACAGTAACAGCATTCGGAGCATATGCAAATCTCTTGTCACGGCTAGATAAACCAACTGTAGAAGTAAAATGTGACATGGGGTGATACGTACATTTCCTTTTTTGCTTGCATAGAGCTATAGGAAGCTCCCCAGGTACATCCGGGACAGCAGTGGTGAGAGCACTCGAAGTAGTCATATCATCTTGCATAAAAGGGACAGGCAAAGGTACAGACACTGGTGTAGAAGGTATACAGGTACGCTGGTGAGTATAGACGATTGGTAGAGGAGGGAGGTCTAGAGGAATGTCACTCATAGTCTGTGTGAAATAACTTGTTTGCTCAAAGAAGGTGACATCAGCAGATACATGATATCGACATCCAACAGGATCATAGCAGCGATAGCTTTTCTGGGTACAAGAATACCCAAGAAAGACGCATTTGATGGCACGAGAGGATAATTTGTCAGTTGCATGAAAGTTATGAGCAAAGGCAATACAACCAAAATTCGCAGAGGTGTAGGAAAAGGAGACTTGGTAGGATAAAGTAAGGAAAATGGAGTTGCCCCTTTGAGAACAGATGAAGGAACACAGTTGATGAGATACACTGCAGTAAGGATAGCATCTCCCCAATATTGTTTAGGGAAACTCATTTGACTAAGAAGAGATCTGGCAACATTTAGCAAGTGTCGTAGATTCCTCTCAGCTATACCATTATGTTGTGAGGTATATGGACATGATGTTTGGTGAACAATTCCTTGGGATGCAAAGAAAGAGGTCAAGACATTTGGGTTAACTCAAGAGCATTGTCGGTACGAATGATCTTAACAATGCTAGAAAAGTAAGTTTTAACATATTGAAAGAAATTTCTGACAATTCGATTAATCTCCGAACGCTCGTTTATTAGATAGACCCAAGAAGATCGACTATAATCATCAACGACAACTATAAATAGCGATGACCACTTAATGTGCGGATCCGACAAGGTCCCCAAACATCACAGTGAACAAGATGAAAAGCAGCAGTACTACGAAACTCAGTACAAACAGGAACCGAAGTTCGATGATGTTTTCCAAACTCACATGCCTCGCACTGAAAGGGCTTTAAAGCAGAGAGTTCAAGAAAGATCATGGAGATGGCCTTGGTAGAGGGATGCCCAAGGCGTGGATGCCATAAGAGTGGATCTTCTGAGATAGATGCAGCACCAACAAAATTGGAGTCTAGAGGTATGTCAAGGTAATAAAGGACGTTCTTCTCAAGATCCCCACCAAAATCTGCCTCGTCTGAATGTCCTGAAAATAACAACAAGACTCATCAACTATCACACGACAATGAAGCTCAACACAAAGCTTGTGAACTGACAGCAAGCTAAAAGAAAAATCAGGAGCATAGTGAACCCCTGAAAGTCGAAGCTTGGAAGAGAATTCCATAGTTCCGAGAGTAGTAATCTGTGATTGAGTCCCATTAGCGACTCGAATTGACTTCACAAAGGTAGATGGTATCGAAGAGGTGAGCAGACTACCTTCTCCGGTGAGATGAGTAGAGGCGTCGGAATCAATAATCCAAGCTGGAGTAGGAGTGATAGCAGAGTTGGCTATTGCATAGAAGGTCGTATCGCGATATATCGGCGATATATCGGTATCGAGGGTCACTGATATATCGCCGATATGGTCGATAATTGGCCTTCCAAGGCCATTTTATTCACAATCTCGGTTCGATGTCATCGATATATCGACGATATATCGTATCGACATGGTACCGATATCAATACCGATATCGATATGTCCTTCCATGGGCTATTGTACCTGAAGGAGTGGCTAGAGCAACAGTTGTAGTGTTACTAGTGGTGGTAGGCCCTGGAGTCTGAAGGATCTGCATTAGGCGGGACTAATCTGCATCATTAAGATGAACAGTCTTGCCACTGGAGGTAGGTGATGCCTCGTCCACATCATAGGCATCCTCATAAGCATTATTGGTGTGATAAGAAGGTACGCCAAACTTCTGCCAGCATCGTTCAGTCGGGTGGTTCCACCTACCACAGTGAGTGCATGGGGCAATAGAGTCTCGCCCACGACCACGACCAAAGTCACGGCCTTGTCCAGATTCCCATCCACTGCCACGACTTGGATCACGATCGCGTCCTCCTCGCAAGACGTATCTGCCTCCTCGCCTAGATGAGGCGACGTGTGCAAAGTTCTCTATGAAGGTAAGACGGGAGGCCGAGCAGCGAATGTCTCGAGCTCCTCAAGTCGGCCAAAGATGGCCTTCATTGTTGGCAGTGTGTCTGATATAAGAAACTGCTCCTTCGCTGCATGGTATCTAGAATGCAGGCCATCAAGGAAGTGGAATACCTGCCAGTCAAAACACGCTTCTATCTTTTTGGTGCAACATGAGGGCTGGAATATTGCAAGCTCCTCATACATGCTGGATAGATGCTTGTAGTACTCGATGAGGGTGGAATCACCTTGATATGCCGACCAGATTCGCCTGTAAATGTCTGCAAGGCGTGACTTCGTCTTCTTCTAGAAGTATGTTTGCTCGAGAACCTCCCACATTTCCTTAGCTGTATTTTTGTAAAGAAGATTTGAGGTAATGTGAGCCTCAACACTATTGGTCATCCAGTTGATAATCAAATAGTTGTCAGTCTGTCAGTTGTCGTATTCTTTGTCCTTTTCATCTAAAGGATCTTTAGTCAAAATGTAGAGTTTCCTCTGACCACCAGTGAACACCATAAAAGATCGAGACCAGAGCACGCAATTTTCTGTGCCCTTGAGTTTGATAGTAGTGCCTTGTGCCATAATATTCGTAGCCAAAGGCTTTGTCTTGGTAGAAGAAGGTGCCATGATGGTCTTAAAATAGAAAGACGGCCATGTGATCAATTAAGGATGCATATAAGAGCTAAAAAATGTCTTAGAACTCACGTTTACCCTTGAAGAAGGGCTGAAAACCCTCAATGGACAGCAGATCTGGATTCTTGGAAGCGGTCCTTGATGAGTGTTGGATCTCCAAAGAGTCCTACGATACCCGTGGAGGGTAGTTGTGGGGCAGACGACCTTCGTAGGAGGTCCTGAAAGCATAGAGTAGCGCTAGCGGGAGGGCTGTTGCACTGGAGGCGATTGGAAAGCCGTACGCGGGGCCCTAATTCAAGGAAGAGGGCCCACGCAGGTTTTGCGAGGCTTGAAGGTGGCGGTGGGGATTTTAGGTCAGAACCTCGATCTAGGACTATTGCTCTGATACCATGTGGAGAAGAGAGACAAATGGGATATCTATTTTTATAGGGCTAGGGTCTCTTATATATAGAGAGAAAATCCTAGAGAGTACAAGAGGAAAAATACATAAAAACCCTTGAGGGGTTACGGAATCCGAAGTGTTAAAGGTAACGGAACCCGAAGGGTTAAGGGTTATGGAACCCGAAAGGTTACAAATATAATTGTAATATAATAATTCTAACAAACCTGACCCAACATGGGTCTTTTTCACTCGCCTAAATTGCTTACACAAAAAACGTAACTTTATTACAACGAGTTGATGACGCGATCAACTCCAAGTGTTGGTAAACACTACAAAATCCTACAACCTCAATAGCAAAATAAATACGCAACAACATGAGAGGAAAACGCAGAACGATCTTATAAAGCCAGGAGAATGAATGTAAAATGAATTGTTGAAACAACAAACTTTTGGCATGTAGCATGTGGCAGAATATAGCTCCAAATTTCTCTCCTAAAGAATTAAAAAAGAATAGAGTATATGACTTGTGTACATTGAAAGGGTAGTACATTATCTTATTTATAGGCCTCAAAGCCTTCAAAGAGATGGTGGAGCTCTATAGAGTCGTTGTCCAAATCAGGAATAACATCAATTAAAAACATTCCTTTGAGCTTGTTAAATCTTCATTTAAGCTTGAGCTCCTTACGCTCGAGCTTCTTCTTGAGCTCCTTACGCTCAAGCTAAATACACAAGTTTTGTTATCATCAAAACATTTATGAAGGGCCTAAATTGGGATACAAGTTTCCAATATATGATACTACTGCTTTCACATACTTTGTTTTACTCTACACTGATCGAGAGACTCTCAATTACCTAACTAGGCGCCCCCTTCACATACTTCATTTTACTTTTGCCATTGATCGATAGTCTCTCTCAATTACGTAGATAAGGCTCCCATTTTTTACTTATGCATACATGCCAGTAGATAGGAACCAAATTATGGAGAGGGTAATGTGTAGATAAGGCCCCCATTTTTAACTTATGCATACATGCCAGTAGATAGGAACCAAATTATGGAGAGGGTAATGCAATGTCCCTTGAGGGGTAGTAAAACCAGTTGCAACCAAGAAGTGGATGATAAAACCTCTTAAATTCAGTGCTTAGGCTCTACAATTCTATTTCCTTCTTTAGCCACATATGTGTGTGGCTAAAAGAATGGACAACAGACATATTATATGGATGTGGTTCGAGAAGAGGAGTGGGATGTCCCTACTGAACTAGAGTGAGTTAAGATCTGTGGAAGTAGGGGCTGGAGGCCTTAGGGTGAAGGATTTGAAAACCATCGCATACATCAACAATGATAAAGTAATGGAATCAGGAAACAAACATCCACTCTTAAGCCTCCTATTCACCAACAAAGAGCGCAATATTGTTGCAACGCGTCTTCTTATCCAAGCATCCTGAACTCTAGAAATACATCTTATGATAAAGGAGCCAACAAGAATTTCAATCCACATGGTCATATGCCTAAAGCCTCCTATTATGCTCTATGGATCATAATGCTGGCATGTAAACCATAGACATGTGAAGAGAATGATAGTAGCAGAAATGAAAATGCTACGGGGATGTGTGGCCATACACGAAAAGATCGTATTCGGAATGACGTGATCAGAAGGAAAGTTGGTATAGCTCCGATAGAGGATAAGATTAGAGAAAACCGCTTAAGATGATTTGGTTATTTGCAAAGGAGATCTGTCGGTGCAACAGTTAGAAGATGCGAGATTTAGGATGTTGAGTCAGTTAAGAGAGCGTGAGGAAGGCCCAAGAAGTGTTGGAATGAGACTATCTGAAGGGAACTTAGTTATTTGGATTTAAGCCCAAGAGTGGCCCAAAATAGATCTGAATGGAGGCAAAAACTCCATGTAGCCGACCTTACTTAATTGTGGGAAAAGACTCTGTTGTTGTATGGTCATATACCTTCAAGCACTCTACCTTTCAGAAAATACCGATACTCTTACACCTCTTCCAGTTTGCTATTATCTTAGTTGCCATAACCACATTGTCTATCAACTAATGAACAGGAATAAAAGCAAATTGCAACGACGAATTGTTAAGAGAATTGTAAATTTGAACTATCTGTGTAGGAGTTGTGTTTAGTCTTACATTGTGGCGTAGTGGTACTTGGTTGTGTTGGTGTGGCTATATCTAGAGCCACACATCCCTTGTGCTCAATGAGAAGCATACTATATTATCTAGTCCTTTGTGGCTTTTATCATGTGGTTTTTTGGATTTGTTACATCGAGGTTATATTTCATTTTGATTATGCTTTTAGCCATTCCTCGATGTTTGGTTGGCCATGAAACTGAGCCATGTAGTCACGATCCGCAAGACACACCATTGATGATGTTGGGTTCTCTCTAGAGCCTTACATAACCCTCGAGTGATGGGGCAAAGTTACATGGATTGCAACATTCTACATGCTACAACGACCAAGAAAACGAGGGGGACGCGGAGGCTTCAATTCTCATGATGACAATGAAGCTTCACGGTTCCTTCAAATTTTCACGTCTCAAATCACAAGTCGTCACAAGCAACTTTACTGCATAATGATACCCTCCGGTCATCAAGAAATCCTATGCAAGAGCCCTAAGGCTTGTGCATTACCAAACAACATCATGTTTCATTCATGTGCACCAACTCCAAGGTGGTGAGTCATGTTCTCCATGATGGTACATACTAACGAGCATGCTAGAGTTGGGGTGATGAGGACCCACCACCACCACCACGGTCGCACGGGGAGCGACAAGCACCGACAGTTCAAGAAAATGATGATACCTGATGAAAAGGCAAGAGCACTGAAGGCAACCACAAGATGTGATGGTGCATGAGGAGAATGCCATCAACAACAATACTTGTGCATACAAGGCAGGATCAGCAAGGCACCATGTCACCACCCGCAGGAAGAAGATGACGATATAGTGGTGGTGCTTCGAAAAGTATGAAGAGATGGATCACCCACGTAGTGATGAGTTCCCCCAACCATAAATAAAAGAGGAAGAAGGGGCTTGATGCCCCTATCGGTTTATATAAATATGTAACTTCTGATTTGGACCAGGAAGCCAAGGCTTGTTATTAAAAAATAAAGAAAAAGGAGCAAGGTGGGGAGAGGATGCCAAGGTGGGGGATGCCACTATCGGGTTAGGCTAGAGATATTTCTAATGAAGTGTTTATCATCTAGGTCCAATGAACCACATCAATGAACTTAGATATAGCCTTTAAAAAATGAATGAAACAACAAACAAGAGAGAAGAGAAGTTGTGGAAAGAAAAAAGGGTTCATAAACAAGAAAAAGAAGACTAAAAAAAGTTGAATGAATGAGTTGGAAAAAATAGGAGCAGATCAAAAGGGAAAAAAATACCATAGGAATAAAGAAGGATGCTTGAGAAAAATAAGAGAACGAGAAGAACAAGAAGTTTTAGTATAATGCTACATGGATATGGGAGATGGGGAGGGGTGTGTGTGAATAACTTCATTAATGTACGAGTGCCTATACGTGTATTTTTGGCTTAGAGTCTTAATGTGGACCATGTGGTCAACCATGTAGCTCAAGAATCCATGGTATATGCTGGGTACAAAGATCTCTACATGGACTCCTCGATAAAGATCCTATTTTTGAGCTAATGTATGAGAGACAAAATTCAAGGCTTTTATGTGCCATTGCATAGGTTTCATGATGAAAGTCCATTGATCAGACTTTCATACAATAGCAGCACTCAGCCACTCATGAGGTCTCCAGTGAAAAGGCCAACTCCAGACTCCATATCAAGAGCGGCTAGAAGCCCAACATTTGGGATTCTCCATATCATAAAGCATGAGAAGATGAAATTTAGAGTTTTAAAGTTGTGTTTGAGAAATTCTAGTCGGCGTGTGTGTTGAGTGTATTGCATTGTCCAAGTTCAGCCTTTCATGCTTGATGCAGCATTGAAGTGTGGATTAAGATGAAATTTAGAGTTTTAAAGTTGTGTTTGAGAAATTCTAGTCGGCGTGTGTGTTGAGTGTATTGCATTGTCCAAGTTCAGCCTTTCATGCGTGATGCAGCATTGAAGTGTGGATTAAGACTAAATTTAGGATTTTATTAAATTCAGGTTTGTCATCCGTCCAATTATAGTCTAAATAAATTATAGTTTGGGTTAGTTTTTTTTGTCTGGTTTGAGTTGGTTGTATTTTTTTAATTTTATTTAAATAATGATATAAGCATGTGATCTCTAATTATTTAATAGAGTAAGTAGTTATGGAGTCAAATTAGGGATTAGATTCTTTTATCTTATTTCATAATTCAACTCCTCAATAATAAAGAGGCTATGGGCCTCAATATAAAGGGACTATGTGTCATTGTTTTGAAAATTTGAAATTAAATTAAATTTTCTCCATTATGCTCCCTTTTCTCTCTCTTTCTCTCACCACGTGTCTCCACACCATGGCCTCAAATTTCAGCGAAATTCAGTCGAATTTCTGTCGAATATCGATATCCAGTCGAAATCGAAATTCGACCGAAATGACCGAAATGACCGAAATATGGAGGTCCTAGTACAAAAAATGACCGAAATGATCGAAATTTCGGTCGAAATTCCACCGAAATTCCATCGAAATTCTGTTTTGGTCGATACCGAAATGGTGACCGAAACCGACATTTAAGGCCTTGCTCCACACTTCCCTTCAAAATCTCTCTCTCCAAAATTCGTCCTCGTCGCCTCTCCGAAATGGGTCTATGGGTCACAGCTGACGTGTTTCTTCTTCCTCCTCATCGCCTCTCCGAAATTTGTCTCCACCTTAAATCCCCTACATCAGATAGTATTAGAGAATGACATTTGAATCATCCATACGATTGATGATCTTGTCGAGTATTGGTGATCAAAGTATGAAGCATGTCATCTAAACTATGATGCATGTGTGTGCTCATCTCAAATGGTGTGTAAGACTCACTCTAAATAAAGTTTGAAAGTCCATGTGGTGTTGGAATCCTGATTTGAAAAAGATACGTTTGTTCAAGAAAACTTGCAACTTTCGCCACACCTAAATAACACGACTCCAGCAGCAACATGGAAGAAGTAAAAATGGAATGAGATATCGATGTTCTAATTGTCCCCCACGTAGTTGTCCAAGAGGCTTCATGGTCATCACCATCAACAAAGTCGCATGCACCTCCATCTTGTAACTATCTGATGCAATTAGAGGTTTTGGTGGAGAAAGAAAATTGTTGAAGAGCGGAGAAAGAGGAAGAACGCACATGTTGCACGGGATATTGGGAGAAGAAAACGCGGAGATCTGTGGGGGAAGCGTAGCGGAGATATGGAGAAGCTCCAATTTAAAAAAACAACTGATTAATACAATGACACATATCCCCTTTATATAGGGGGTGAGATTACAAATACCAAAACAAATAAAATAAAATCCTAACAAATTCTAATTATCCTCCTAAATTGACTTACACAATTAACTAGCCCGATTAACTAGCCAGAGATAGTAGATCTCATTATTTAAATAAAAATGGGAATTGCAAAGGACTTAATTAGACGATAAACAACAACAACATAGCCTTTTCCCACTTTAAGTAGGGTCAGCTAAACTTTAATTAGATGATACTAAAACTAATTCTAACCCTAATTTACATATACTCAAACGGAAAACCTTAATTTGATAAAATCCCTAATTTTAGCACCAGTTCCTAATTTTGGGTTACATCAATTTTCATTCGCTAGAAAAAACTCATCTTCTGATGAGTTGCTTTAACATTGTTGTTGGTTGAGTTGCTTTAACATTGTTGTTGGTTTTGTGGAATATCACTGGAATTGTTGGGCGAATTCCTTTCGGTTTGTCCTCTTTAATTCAGCATTACGTTTGTAATTATTTTCAACTAAGGAGCATAGATGCGATTATTCTACCCCTTTAGTTGAGATGTTCATGTCCACATAAATTTCTCAAGTTTGACCCCTCCATAAAGAATTTTGAGTGAGGGGTAAGTTTAAAATTTTCCCATGACAGCCCACAATTTTCCAGAAAAATGAGATGGAGTAAAAAAAGGTGTTGAAAAAAAGGAGAGGAAAAAAAGGATGGAAGGGGAGAATTTGAGCATTTTCTTGTATCTTCCACATGAATATGGGAGATAGGGAGAGTGCCTATGAATACCTCTTTTTTTGTTTAAGGCGTACATATGTGATCATTTATTTAAGAGGTCTCATATATTCTTGATTTAAGCTTAAGGTTTTCATGTCGATAGAGTGGACCATATATGACAAAGACCTAGGTAAAGGCTCGATACAGATAGATCCACCGGGACTTCAGAGTAGAGATTCCATTCTCTAAGCCAGTGTGGGAGAGGCCCAGTTCGAGGTTCTCGCAACGAGAGACCCATTACAATGGCTTCATGATTGAAGCCTTTTCTAGTCATCATATGGTGGCAGCGCTCACAATGGTTCTGTTGAAGAGATCCATTTTCAGTCCTCCATATCTCGAGCATTCAAAAGCCCGCAAGGATAGTTGCGGATTCCCCATATTGCAAGCGCGAGAAGATGCAATTGATATATGTACTCAGCTTGTGTGAGTTATATTGTCCAAGCTGAGCATTCCATGCTCCAGAGGGGAATTTTGAGAGATTTTTGTGGTTGGGCCTCTATGAGTTGGAGTTGTTAATCCAACATGGATGAGCGGTGGGACTTGTTAAGTTAGTGAGGCTATAAATGGAGTCTCGCATCCCTTGTATTCGATGAGAAACATAATGCAATAGCCAACTTTTAGTGGCTTTCTCCCATGGTTTCATCATGTTCCTTAAAGAGTTGGGTTCCACAGAAAATCAAGATGTTTATGTTTCAATTTCTTGTTTCTGATTCTGCTTCCATATTCCCCTTTTCTACAATTAACGGTGTACCGTTGTAGCTTAGTTGTGATCCAAGTTATGAAAAAAACTTTGAAGTGTGATCCAAAGAAACTATAAGTGATATGAGTTATCTACGGAGAAATGACTGTGATAATGGATTAGTTCATCATCAAGGTCAATTGGGTGTCCTATATCATAAAACACGGGTTGTTTTGACCTGATGGGATTTCGATGTTAAAATGGTCATCTCATGTGGATAAATTTGTTTTACCTATCGTGATTGTTATTTGCAATAATTGTTTAAAGGACTACTCGATGTTAAGAGTTAGATGTATTTTCCTATTTATTATGTCTCTCTTAATGTAGTTTGTCATCTAGGGTTTCTCCTCTCTATATAAGAGAGATTTATGGCCCTTAAAATAATCAAGCCATTCATTCTCTTCCACATGGTATCAAAGCGACGATCTTAGACTAAAGCCATGAGCCCCACGCATACCATCCCCACCGTCCAGCCTTCGTGTGTCGCCCCCCCCCTCCAATCGACGCACCCTCCACAACTCTCTCCTCTTTACTCGCCACTGCTGCCTGGAATAGATGGCCCCTCTCACACACCCTCGTTGCATGATGCCTCTACACGCTACCCAGGGCACCGCAGGGGCCCCATCCAATCGTCGTTTAGGGCCCTGCAACCACCATTCTCGGTGCTCCACAATGAAGCCCTACTCCTGCACCAAGCGAGGGGGTTACAGCTATCCTAGCCGTCAACAGATCTCTGTGCTACATCGTTTCGATACTGTAGACCATATCACGATCAGATTTTTTGCATCCAAAGTGATTTCAGACCTACAAATCATCTCGTCGATCCTAGAATGATCCCAAAGTTGATGGGAGATCAGGCCTCTCCAGCTTAGCTGGACTAAGGGTTCTCTAAGTCCGCACACACAACCGGTTCCCATCATGATTGTGTAGACAAATTTGTATCATTCTTCAATCACTTGTATCATTCCATGTACGATCAACCAACATTTATCAAATTAGAAAGAGTCGGAAGAAATGGTTAAATCCTTTATTTCTCGAACTGAGAGATCCACGAATCGAGGTCATGGTGCATATAGATACAAATGGTCCCATTGGAGCAAGAATACCTACATCAGCATCATCTAAATACGGGAATTGATATTTATTCCTCTAGTACCGATTGATAAAAGAGAAAGGTATATATAAATTGATATATAATTTTTTTGAAAGAGTCAGACTCGTAGGAATCGGACTCTTTTCTTCATCATGTCAAGAAGCAAGGTTGATCTTCCCTCCTCATGGACCTTCAAAGGTCGGCATCCATCATCAAGATGGATGGGACCAATTATGAGCTTTGGTCTATGGTTTATGAGCATTATGGAGTGCAACAACAAGGAGTACATTCTGACACAGTCCGACCTGCCCAACAAAATAGGGATGAATGTTTCCTAGAAACAACATGGCATGTATACGTGTTTATAGATATCTGGTACTCTTACCTATGGTCTCAAATTTCAACGAAATTCCATTGAATTCTCCAAAATTTCCATTTCTCTAGGTCATGTAAATTGAAATGCTATCTTAGTTTTCTTTTTCCAGAATTTCAATGAAATATCAACGAAATATCAACGAATTTTCATCAAAATTGCATGTCATTTTGACGAAACAATAAAAATAAGGGAATCTACCCTTTTCTTTATCAAAATTTGCATATATTAATAAATTTTCACTTATTTATTCGGCGACGTGTTGAGTTGTTAGAGTGCTTTAAATTGTTTGAAGAAGTTTCTTTAGTCAGTTTCTAGACTTTAGATCTAAATCCAAACCAAATCAATTAGGCACAAGATCTAAGAATTAAATTCAAGTTTAAACTAAAGAACTTTAATTTTTTTTCTTTTTTTACTTAGATATATATGTTTTGATTAGTAGTTACTGTATGTGTTACCTCATTCTTATTGACGAGGTGATTATCATGGCTTTTGCTTCCAGTTTAGCATGCAGTTCTGACTCTTGGCAACACGATGCTCTAAATATCAACATGTGATGATTATGGTGATACCACCACTTCAAAACTTATGTTTACAATTCTATTTTACAAATAAGTGTGTATTTATATTTTATTTATTGACTTAAGAATATTAAATACCTTAAATTTTGGAAAAAAAGTCAAGTTTTAGAGTCATTTCCCAGATTTTCGATGATTTCACCAAAAAATCCTGAAATTTCTCTTTCTGGACTTTTGGCCAAACAAAATCAAAATTCATAGTTTAAGGCTTTGCTTTCTTGCAGCATCTCTCTATTATAAAGAGCATTCGCAGCTATGCGAGTGCTAGGTCGTTAGCAACCTTTTGTGACTATAAGTATTTTCTTACTAGTTGGTTAGATATAGATTGTGCATGTGATTGATACACAATTTCTTGGTGTTAATTGATTTATTTGATCTTGTATAGAATATATTTTACGATCACAAGCTATACAATGCATCTATTAGACATACATGTTGTCAAGATTTGTGTTTGTGTCTTATTTTATTTTTAAAATTAAATATTTTTCTAAGTTGAAAGTATTTTGGTTAGATATAAGTTCTAAGATATCATTTCGATCTTCCATTTCTTACATAAGGTATCATTATGCCAGTACTCTTTGTTGGCCCATGTTTTTCTTTGTTATTATTGCATGTGTCACCATTCTCTTAGTGTTAAAGAGATGAAACTAATAGGTGATTTCGGTTCCAAATCCGATTCTGGTTCTGGTTCTGAGCAGTATGCTACTTTTTTTATTGTTGGAGCGATTTTCATGGAAATTTAATGTAAAATATCATGTTAATATCTTACTATTTGAAAAAAAAACTATTTATTTCTGTCTCATTTATTGAGTTAAAGAATATTAGAAATTTTAATTTTAGAAAGAAAATAAGTATCCACTTAATGGTCTAGTGGTAGTACAGTGTGTCTACCACACAAAAGACCATGGTTCAAATCCCACTCTTGCAGGGGTTGCGTTAGGTAGTCGACGGCCAACGTAAAAAATAGTCGAATCTTTCAACATGGATTTGAGCAAGAATCCATGTAGCTGACCCTACTTATAGTGGGATAAGGCTTTGTAACTTAAAGAAAATAAGTTTTCAAGTAATTTTCCCAATTTTTGACCATTTCATCGAAATTCCATCGAAATTCCAGAGAAATTCCACTGAACTTCTCTTTCCAATCTTACTGAAATGAAACTGAAATCCGATATTTAAAGTCGTGCTCTTACCACAGAGATAGCCAACGACATTATCTATCAGTCCACTACCAAGGCAATGTGGGACATCCTTACCTCTACATATTCTCAAACGAGGAAGAGACGAAGATAATGCAGCTTCAGTACGACATTTTTCACAGCCAAGCAGAGCGGTTGTTCCCTTCATGCCTTCTACTCCTAGCTCATTGGCATGTTTGAGAAGCTCTGAGCTTCATGCCTATCAACGCTTCCATTAAGCAAGAAAAGGTGTACAGGAAAGCCATGAAGGCTGGAGTATTTCTAGCAACACTTGATTCATGATACGATGTGGCATACACCTAGTTTCTCACAAGAGCTTCTATACCTCCCATGGAGGATGCCTACATTCGAGTGAGCAGGATCACGGTACCTCCTGCAACTACTCAGACCTCCTCTACGATGGTCGTAAATCGCGGCAGAGAAGGTTATGTACATTTCAGAGGACATGGTGTCCGTGGCAGAGGAATGGATGCTCCCACCAGTAATGCACTTACTACTACCATCCTAGCCACTCTGAGGACACTTGCTATCAAAAACATGGCTACTCTGCATCCGCTCGTGTTTGCTGAGCAGTCGAGCATGTTGAGCATGTTGCCATTTCCGTTGATCGGAAGTTCGATGATCTTGTCTCACAATTGATGAAGATCATGAAGCCCAACTAGTGCTTCTTTAGGGCCCCCTGATATAGGAGCCTCAACCTCTACTGGTACCTTATGCATAGCTTATGCACTTACTAGTTGCCATAAAGCAGACATTTCAGAGTAAATTATGGGTTCTAGAGCCTCTCATCAGCTCTAAGGAGATAGAGAGTTGTTTACTTCTTATAGATCAATACATCCGATCAGATATGTTGTCATTGCAAATGGGACACGCTTCCCTATTAAAGAACAAGGGGAGATTCATTAGACGCCATCTATGCATCAGCAGAATATGCTTCATGCACCTGACTTTTCTATGAACTTGTTGCCTACTAGCCAAATTACCAAGGATATACATTGGTGTACCATATTTGACTCCTCTTCTCTTGTATTTCAGGTAGGGATGCAACCGAATATGGATATATCGGTATCCGCCCGTCATCTTATCCGTTTTTAAGAGGATATGGATATGAATTTTTTATTTTAGCGGATACAGATATGGATATGAGATTTTATTTTTTTTTGCGGATACAAATAAGGATACAGATATCGTTTTCAACTTTTTTAAGGATATGGATATGGTTACATATTTTTTTACGGATACGGATATGGATATCTGCATTGTTGAATCTGTGTTTATATTATATATATACATACATCAACTTCTGTATGTATACATATCTCTAAATATGTTATATGATTAGTTGCAATATATTGTATCCGGGGTCATTTCAAATATGGGAAGAAAAATATACATCTCTATATTATTTAACCATTTATTATACAGTTAATAAACTTAGCATAATACTATAGTTTCTTTTGTATTTTGCTATCTTGTAATTTATTAATTTTTATTTAATTAGTTGTTAGTTTCAACTGTACCCACTTAATGGTCCAGTGGAAGTACAGTGTGTCTACCACAAAAAAGATCAGGGTTCAAATCACACTCTTGCAGGGGTTGTGTTAGGTAGTCGACGGCCAGCGTAAAAAATAGTCGAATATTTCAACATGGGTTTGAGCAAGAATCCATGTAGCCGACCCTACTTATAGTGGGAGAAGGCTTAGTACATTTATTTAGATGTTAGTTTCAACTTTACCAAACAATCCTACTAAATGTAAATGTTGAAAATTAGAAGGCATTTCTTCCGTAGGATAATCTATTTCCGTTCATAAAATATGTGCATCCGAATCGTTATTATTTGTTTCAATTTATTTATCCATATTTAAGGATATGGTTTGCAATTTTCAATATATGCAATGCATCCGTTTTCATATCTGTATTCGTATTTTAATATGGATAAGGATGTGGTTCGTATTTTAAAATGGATAAGGATATGGTAACACATATATCTATATATGTATCTGTCTGTTTACAACCCTAATTTCAGGATATAGTCACAGGTAGGGCGACCCGGGTTCATATCCAGACAATGGAACCATCTTTTTACAGCTTTTCTTGAGTTGTTAGATTTTTATTTTTATGCAATTAGTTAAAACATGGGATGAAACAAAAAAATGAAAAGAAATAAATAAAAAAGAGTTAACTACATGCATGAAATAATAAGTCAAAAATTAGTAAATATGTACAATATATAATTTGGTCACAAAATCCAAGTTTCACATATGAACTATGATTCTTTCAAATTTGATCTTGATTTATAGCTAATTAAGTGCATATTATTTCAAAAGTGAGTAGAGTGAAACCGGGCATTGTGTGCGGAAGTTATGCAATTTTATGGCTTTCTGTCATGAAATTAGGGTTGGGATTTTTACAATATTTTTCTGGGAGTATTTTTTGATATTATTCATGGGATGAGATTAGTAATAAGTACACAATCGAGTTGATTTTATTCAATTTGGAGTGAGTATGAATTAATTAAAAATAGGTGAATACAAGTGAATATGAAATGCAAATTTATACAAATTATTTACGAATGCATGAATGTTAATTATGAATTATAAACACCTAATTGCATTAAATTGCTAAAGAGGAAGCTCTATTTTCAGCTAATTAGAGTGACGAAACACATATTCATCAGCAGGGTGATTGGATGTGGTCGTGAGCAAGGGGATCTCTACAGACTGGTCCAATCCTCTTATGCAAGCAATTCTTCCATTTCCCACTAAATCAATATCTCCGTAAATGTGGCATCTTCGATTCGGCCATCTTCCTCTGCAAAAGTTGTGTAGAGTCCTCCCACAGATTCTTCATCAATCTACTTTTCAATACAAGGCTTGCCAGCTTGGCAAGCATCATTGTTCCAGTTTTCCTGGTCATCAGAATCATAACAGTAGTTCTTTATTTAAGTTAGTTCATTTTGATATATGGTGTCACAGTCATGTTTCCAATCACCAGGGGTACAAGTTCTATCTGGTTGTTATCGAAAATTTTCTAGCCTTTCTTGGATTTTTCTTCTGAAAACAATGCAAACAAGGAATTTCGTCGATACGGATAGAAAAAATTATTTGGTGGAAGAGAAGATGCACTGATTGTGCAGGATTTGTGAGGAGAAACATGTCGCAAGGAGGGAGAGGAGAGAATGGAGGGTGATAATTTGGAGAAAATCCAATTTAATTTCAACTTCAACTATTTAAAACAAACGACTATCAAATCCTTTATGTAGGAAGGGTGTGATTACAAAAATACAAAGAGGTAACATACCTTAATTGTACTCTAATTATCTCTAACCGACTAACTAATTTATCTAATCATTTAACTAATTGACTGGAGATCACAACTATCTCATTATTTTAAATAGAAATAAAAAGTTCAATGGGCTCAATTAACAATAAATAAAATTAACTTGACCTTAATTTAATGAGGGTCTAATTAATCAAAGGGACAACCTAATTGGACAAAATTGAAAGGACAAACATCCTAATTTTGCTTTAATTCTCCGTTCCACGATGCATTAATCCGTTATTCAAACTTTCGTTATTGAAATAAAGAACATTTTTCTGATATTGTTAAATATGTTCACTCTAGCAATGCCTTAGAGTTTTGTACATTCAGCTCTCTCGGATCTTCGGGTCCCTTAGCATCATATATCGAACTTCTTGTGCTTACACTTCTCAGCGGATAGGTATTGTTGAATACAAACATCAACATCTTCTTAATATCACCGAGACTCTCCTTGTCCAGAGTCATGCTCCCTACTCTACCTGGGTTGATGTAGTCCTCACTACCTGCTACATATTCAATTGTATGTCGCTCTCCATGTTAAGAGAAAAATCACCTTTTTCGATTGTGATAAAGACATTTTCTCACTAACACCTCGTTACTACATTCCCAAGCCCCCCACGATCCTATGCCTTCCCCCATCATCCAGCACACCCCATGTAAATTTTAAGCACTTGGTTTCAACGAATGGCACTGCTGGTTTGTACATACAACCGGAGACTCACTACATGCTACATGTCCTACCATATGTCGTTCTCCGTGTTGAGAAAAAAGGTACCTTTTTTATTGTATTTCCAATAAAGTCATTTTCTCACAAACACCTCGTTACTACATTCCCAAGCCGCCTAATGTATCCGTCTATGTACCTTCCCCATCATCCAGCACACCCCAGGTAAAATTTGAGCACTCGGTTTCTACTGATGGCACTATTGACTTGTCTGTGCAGCATAAGACTTTACAAGTTGAGCATGTAGCACCTCAAAAGAGTGTTATACAAGCGATAGTTCGTCCAGAGGATCTTGACTAGCACATCGCTCTTCAAAAGCGAAGGTTTGATTGTGCTACGTATCCTCTTGCTAGCCATATTTCATTGGAGTGCCTTTTAGAAAGATTTCAGGAAATTTGTGGCAAGGTTGTCAGCATTAGAGATCCTGATATTATGAGGCTACGCAAGGCATCCATTGGTGTCTCGTTCTGGAGGAGGAGATGGATGTACTCAGTCTCGTGGGCACATGGTTTAGCTACTACCTCAGTAGTGGTTGATTGCAAATGGGTTTTTATAGTGAAGCAGAGAGCATATGGCAGTATTGATTGCTATAAGGCTAGGCTTATGGTACGTGGGCTCACTCAAATATATGGAGTTGACTATTAGGACACTTTTTTCCTTGTGGCTCGTCATTCTACTCTCATGATTCTCCTCTCAATTACAATGGTACAGGACTAGTCATTTTTCGAGCTTGATGTCAAGAATATTTTCTTGTATGGTGACTTGTAGGAGGAAGTCTACATGCAACAGCCACCTGGGTTTATTGTTGCGAGAAAATGTTAGAAGATATGCATACTTCATAAGGCTATTTATGATCGGCCTTAAGCAGAGTTTCCGAGCATAGTTCAAGAAGCTATCATACTTAATAGAGCAGCATGGCTTCACGAGATCAACTGCAGATCACTCACTCTTTCTATACAGAACATAAAAAGGCATTATTATCATTCGGGTTTATGTCAATGACATCATTGTTATACCAAATGACTTACATGACATAGGTGAGGGTAAGGAGTTCCTTGGACAGTAATTTGTCACCTATGACCTTAGCGAACTATGATATCTCCTTAGGCTTGAGTTTGCCAAGTACCAAAGAGGTCTTGTGATGACTGATGAATTGGCAATTCATCATCTTTATTCCTTCATTTTGGCTTAAAATCCCTTATAAAGCACATGTAAATACCATTAATTCCCATCTATTAATAAACTAAAATCATATGTTGAAATTGTATTATTATCATTATTTTAATCCAAAATAAATGAATAAAGAAGAAAATAAAGAAAAGAATGATGAATATATGTACAATAGATACAGACTGAACCTGAGTAGTGACCTAATCAACAAGGAATGAAGTAGGAGATAGGGTTATTAATTTATAAACATCTCAGAAAACCAAGTTCACATTGTACATATTCATCATATTTTCTTTGTAAATATCTTGTACTATTTTATTTATCATTAAATCAATCTCAAATAAATTTTTTTTCTTCACGAAACTTGTACATAAAAATGTGTTTTCAACAATAAAAATATTAGCAAATATAAATCTTGCATAGAATAGAAGGTACAATACTCAGAAAAAGCCGTAAAACAAGAATTGAAAGCTCAATATCATCTTCATAGGAATTCAAAATGAATCGAACTCGCTTCATTATGTTTAAAATAATAATCTTCGAAATGAAAGTGGTTTCATAAAATTTGGAGTTACGATGTGAAAATCGGCTTTTTAAGGGTGTTATTGAACATGTACAAATGTATATTACATGTATAATTTTATTCTTGACATATTATATTTCAATATTTTATATAGGTATAATGTACCTATATTGTACATATCAGTATACATTTGTACCATAAAAATAATCTATAAAACTAAAATAAAAATATATTCATAACTTTTAACTTATTATTTAAATAAATAAAATATAAACGATATGTACATTTGTAAAATTACATATTAAAAATATGTATACAGTGTATATATGTAATTATTTATTTGTAAACACATGTATTTAATTATTTAACTATATAAATTAGCCTATTTAATTTATTTAAAATTACCAAAAAAGTTTATTAAATTATAAATATTTTTATTTTAATATTTTTCATTTAAGGTTATTTTTTATTTATTTAACATTTATTTTAATTTATTTCGTTTATTTTGTTGTTTTCCTCTTGGCAATATTCGAACAGGACCCTGATTGGCCTAGACCCGGATCGTTGGCCGACCCAGTCAACTACCTCCTCCCATCTTCAACCCGCCTCCATCTACATTTTCGTCAGCCCAATTTCCAAGACCAATCCACCAAATTCTTCACCCAATTAGCCATCGGTAATCCGTGATCCATGCACGTTCCTTACCACGCCCGTTCCACTTATCTTTCGCGCAACCAAGAATTCACTTGAAATTTCGCCTTCTCTTATAAATAAGCTCCCAGGTGCTTCTTTTGCCCCTAATTCATTTTCATCCATCTTCCCCGAGCTTGAGCAATCCTGAGTGTGCTCCTTGTGACTGGAGGTGCCCCCAATAAGCGAGAGAGTGCTAGATTGGGTGGAGACACGATCCACATCGCCGGCAAGCGAAGCTCCACTGTGCTCAACTTCTGCAGCACATTCCAGAGCAGCATTGAGGCGACTACCACCTGCATTTCATACGCAATCCATCCCAAGTAGTTGTAGAGTCGATATATCTTTAATTTAGTTTCAATTTTATCCCTTTCCGTTTGATTTTGGTTTCATAGCAGTAAGCTTCAAATCCACCTCCGATATGTTGGATCGAAGGTCGATCTCCCTTGTTTTGATCCAATCTGATCACCATCCACTCACCTTTGACCACCTCGGCTTCTTCAATCATCAATCCAAAACCTAATCACCTCAGGTCGTCAGATCCGAGTCCGATTTCCACCTAACACAGGAGATCCCCACCCATTTCCACCTTTTCTTGTCAATAAACCATGGCCGAAACTCGTCGAAGCTTCGAGCCTTACCAATAACCCTTGCAGGTTGATCTGGAGCGTGATCCGGACTTTGACAGCGTAGTGACGCAGAGCACGGTCGAGTCTCCGATCAACGAGACTTGGACTTGGATTTCACATCAAATCATTGTGGAATCATAGCAGGAATCGATTCAGCCCATCACAGCACGAATCCACCCCCAATCAATCGAGATCTGGGAGTCCGAAGTTTATGTCGGGTCTCCTTCTGTAGTTCATCCACTGGCCCCCTTTGCCATCCAATCAAAGAGGAGAAACCAAGATCCAATCAAAGCCATCTATCTACACCCAATTTTGGGACCGTCTGATCAGATCTAAAGAAGCAGATCTTGACCGCTCATTGCCTAAGCTATCCGTGTGTGACATGCACGCCTCGGTTGGTGAAATTGCATTATTTCTCCTCAATCTTTCTCTATTTGCATTTCCATCCTGACAGAGTAAATAAAGTTGTGAAATTAATCCTTCCGATTTATTTTATATCTTATTAGTCCAATTGAATTGCGGGCACGTGGGGAACCATCTGGTTTGTCGGGCTATTTTGCAGCCGACCTCCTGGAATCTATAGTTTTAAATAAAATGCTTAGAGGTTATATATAATTGCAAATTGATCCATACACTATTGTACATGTGATATCCTCACGTGATTACTTGGTCTCTTTGCAATATTGCACCCGAGATTTCTTTCATTGTTAATAATTAATTTGTTAACTTTCTTTTTATTGCATTTTGGCCAATGTTGTCGGTAGCATTTTATCTTTGCCTTTTATTGCTTTGATTAATTAGTTCACCTTATCCAAAAATTTCATAAAAATTAGGTTAAGCAGCTAATAACTCGATCTAACTTAGATAATTCAATTTTAAAAATTTATTTTATCTCCTATTTTAAAAAACTCAAAAACAATCAAATTTTTGAGATTTATAATTTTAAAAAAAATGAAAACTTCTTGAAAAATTCTAAAAAAATGTAACTTATTTTATTATATTTTATCGCATATCAAAAAAATCACATAAAAATACAAACAGACAATCCTAAAAAACTAATGTTTAAAAAATCTTATAAAAATCATATAAAATGAAAGAAAAATCATAAAAATATCTTTCTGGCCTTATTTTAAAGCTTAATAAAAGTAATTTTACATAAATTGATTTCCACTTTGTTTGAGTTTATTTTATATTTTTAAAATATAAAAACGGTAGCTTATTTTACCTTATAAATTGTTTTCAACTTTAATTCAATTTAAAATCCATAAAAAATATAAAAATATCACAAAAATCACTAAAAATATAGAAAGTTATATAAAACACAAAAAAAATATTTTTCCTATTTCTGATTTTATTTCACTTATTTTAAAAATATCAAAAAAAATTTTATTTCATTTTTGTATATATTATATTTATAAATTGTTTTGAAAGTTAAAAATATATAAATTTTTGTAAAATTAAAATCAATTAAAAATTAAAAGAATCAGAAAATATAAAAAATATAAACATTTAAAAATTATTTAAAAATATAAATTTGTTGAAAAATCATAAAAATCATAAAAAATATTTTAAAATTCCTTAAAAATGTAAAAAATCCTAACTAATAACTACACGCCCATACTTAGTTGAAAGTTTGCCTCCACAAGTTCGACACTCTACTCACTCATTACTATGCACTTCAGATTTGGAGCATAAATAAAAACAACTAAGTTTACCTCTCTAAGCTTGACACTCCACTCATTTATTACTATACACTTCAGTTTTGGAGCATAAATAAAAATCAAAAGAGATCTCTCTCTTGTTCTGAGAGACAGATTCGGACAACACAGCAACGTTGCTCTACTTATAGAGTAGTAGATCGAAATCACTGTTCATCAATGACACAGAAAATACGTTACAGATCTCATTGTAGAGATAGGGATGGCAGACTGCATACATCCACTACTCCTATGGATACCAACATGAAGCTTTATGATGATACATATGAGGTGGACAAGATGAGATACATGGAGCCTATTGGCAAGCTCATCTACATGAATATTAGCGGGCCAAATATCTACTTTGCAGTGATCAAAGTCAACCGGTTTATGGAGCAGTGACGATAGCTTGACATGGATATTGTTTACATGATCCTAAGGTATATGAATTCTTCTCCAGGTACAATGTTGCTTTTTAGCAGAGGGGCATCTCTTGCCATCATGATGTGTGCAGATGTTGACTATGCACAATGCCCTAAAGATAAGAAGTCTACCTCCGATTTTGCAGTCTTCATGGGGAGTCCTTTGGTCGCATGGAAAGCAAGAAGCAAACTGCGGTTTCTAGATCAAGTGTTGAGTCCGAGTACAGAGCTATAGCGTAGGGGAGCACTAAGATGATGCGGGTCAGATCTGCTCATAAAGACTTTTGACGCGCCTCTTCCCAAGCAGTTATTTTGTGATAACCAAGCTGCTCTATTCGTTGCCAACAATTAAATTTCACATGAGCGAACCAAAGACGTTGAAGTAGATTGTCATCACACATGAGAAATGATACAGAAGGGCTTTATTTCTACTCCCCACGCCAGTTCAAGGGAACAGATAGCCGATGTTTTCACCAAGGCCCTAGCCAGAAGGCCGTTCCAGAGGTGTTGTTTCAAGATGAGCATGATTAACATTTATGCTCCTTCTCGAGGGAGAGTGTTAAGAGTTATATTGTATTTTCCTATTTAGTATGTCTCTATTATGTAATTTGCCATCTAGGGTTTCTCGTCTCTATACAAGAGAGCTCTCTAACCATCAGAATAATCAAGTCACTCATTCTCTCCCACACTCGAGATATTCAAAACCACCCCTACAAAAAGATGGGAAGAAATAGTTGGCCAAGAGCATGAAGCTGCTACTATTACTGAAAGTAAGTGATGCTCAAGCTGCTACTATTATTGAAAGTAAGTGATGTATCAGATCACAATGAAGACATTGTAAATATAAGTCTAAGATAGTATATATTATGTAACAACCAGAATATGGGTCCAAATAGAATACTCAACATTTGGAAGACGAGTTATAAGAATAGATGTTTCCTCATATATGAAAATTTATGCTTTAATGGAACCAATTGGCCCGAAATTAACAAGTTGTGCCATGACCAATTTTCATCAATAATGGCTTGGATATTGTGCATGAGACATTACAAATGACTCCAGCTAAATCTCCACATCTCAAGAGTGCCCCTACAAACCAAAGATCATCAGCCCCCCACCCCCCACCCCCTCAAATCGAGAAATCATTGATATTGAGAACTGTGGGGGAAGAAAACCACCACACTACAGACTCCATCTAAGGTCATCCTTGCTCTAGACTTGTTGATCTGTACAGAATCACGAATCCAAAATACAACCACTATCCAGGTCTAAAAAGCCGTCATTACCAAACTGTCATTTTAGGTCATGCCCAGACCTGAAAAACAACCTTCCCCTCTAGTCTAAGATTCGAACAAATTCCAATCTTGCCTCCACCAATGAACTTGTCTCATGCTCCTCAGGCTACTCCACATCCAAAGTAGATCTTCAATCTAGACTTCATGCATGTCCTACCTTTCAATAAGTCTTTAAACCTAGGTAATCTTGTTTCTCAACCAACCATTGTTAAGAAAACCACCCCCGAAAGAAAGAATTCTCTGTATCCTCCACTTATGCATAAAAAGGGGCGACCCCTCCCCACCATATCTTAGCACCACCACCCTTTCACCTTCACTCTTGAACCAACGATGTTGCTCTGATTTTGAACCACCAACATCAGTTCCTGCACTAAACATTTGGATAATTAACCTCATGAACCCATTACCGGCTTAGTCACCAAGCACTCTACATGTCGGGTGAACCCCAGTGGTCTCATAGCCACCAACCTTCACCACACCACCCTTCCCCCACCCACTATTGTGCCCCACCTTATTCGACATAGCCATCACCTTGTCCCTCATGTGCTACCACCACGAAAGGCCGACCAACCCACATATGCTCTACTAGAACTCTTATCTTGACCCCTTCCACCACCACTTTCAACCTCATTGCAGACGTATCGCAAGGAAACAAACCCAAATACACAACTTCTTTAATAGCCCCAAAAGGACAAAGTATTAGCTCGAGTGCCTCTCGGAAGGGTCCCGTCCATCTTTACCATCTCCTCCCACCATAATGAAGGGCCACATCCAAGCTTGAAAGAATCATTTTGACTAGACTGACTAGCCGGTTCGACTAGTCGGGTCGTTGGGGGTGACCAACTAATAATTAATTACTCGGTCAATAGTCGACTTAGTAGGCCGACTAGTAGCCAACTTTTACAAGCTTGCCACAAAGTAATGGCTTGTTTTTTTCATTTGTACTGGTTATTTAAGATGCACGGTATTATTTTATCTAAAAAGCTGCAGAACAATTTGATAAATTTCAAACTTAAGATTATGATGTGTAACCTATCTGGAAAAAAACTTTCTATCGCTTGCCACTAACAATCTGAGCAGTAAAGGTTGACCTGTAATATATTTCACAATAGTTTGAACTAATACGTTGGCTCCGTTCAACATGACAGTAACCTGATATTTATGCAATCTGGGCTTTTAAGCTTGCAAAATGCTTTGGCATTATTAGCTTGTGAGTCATTCTTATCCATATACTTGTTAGGTTAATGGTATGATGTCCATAGAAATAAATATACTAAATTTGGAAACTGATTTGGGTATATGACTCGACCGAATGTATACCGAGTATCGACTTTTTACAATTTTGACCCCATTAACATCATGTGTAGATTAATAGTAAAATGAAATTAAAAATTTTAGGGAAAAATCACTCTCTTCAAAGAGAAAAATATACTTTTTTAATGGATACAATTATTATTGCTACATTGCAAATCGAAAAGAGGTTATATGCTAGCAATGATCTTATTAAGTAATAAAATCACTTCTAAGCTAAAATAAAATATATCAAACCTGAAAAGTTAAATGTAAGCATCAATCATCTTGTAAATATTATAAATATGTTGGGAAAAATAGAGAGAATATAAGCCTTAGGCTTTCTTATATAGAAGAGAGACCTATGGGTAAATTACATACGATAGACAAGAAGAAAAGAAAATAGAGAAAGGGGTAATGAAATATAGAAAAAGACATATCTCTCACTCCCTCTCAAGATGGAGCATATATATCTATCATGCTCAGCTTGGACGAACACTTTTGAAATGATCATCTGAGTAAAGCCTTGGTGAAAATGTCGGTTGTCTGGTCTCCTGAGTTGACATGAGATGTTGAGATGAATCCCTTCTGAATCATGTCACGTATATAGTGACAATCAACCTCAATATACTTCGTCCTTTCATGAAAGGCGGGATTATTAGCAATGAATAGGGCAGCCTGATTGTCACATTGTAGCGACATGGGAAGTGGTACATCTATATGTAAATCTGTAAGGACTGCTCGAACCCACATCATCTCTGTACAGGCTTGTGCCATAGCCCTATACTTTGAATCAGCATTAGATCTCGCAACTACAGTTTGCTTATTGCTTTTCCACGAGACAAGTGAATCTCCAACAAATATAGTGAATCTTGTTGTGGACTTCCTATCATTGGGGCATCATGCATAATCTGCATCTGTACATGCTGAGATAGTAATGGTGCCACCTCTTTTAAATACCAGCCATGTACATGCAGATGAATTAAGATACATTATCATTTGTATTGCATCCATGTGTACCTGACGAGGTTGTTCTATGAACTGGCTCACTCGATTGACAGCAAATGAAATATCGGGTCTGGTAATGGTAACATAAAGGAGCTTTCCCACCAGCTCTCTGTATCTCCTCTTGTCAACCTCATCAGTATCATCTTCATACAACTTCATGCTTGGATCCATTAGCGTGGTAGCAGGTCGACATCCAAGCATACTCGTATCACTCGGCAAATCAGTGACATATTTTCTCTGAGTCATCACTAGCTCATGTTGATTTCTGGCAAACTCCAGTCCCAGAAAGTATCTAAGAAATCCAAGATCCTTGGTAACAAATTCACGGCCCAGAAATTCCTTTGCCTTCTTTATTCCTTGTTTAGCATCTCCTGTAATAAGTATATCATCAACATATACTATAATAGCAATCATACCTCTGGAGGTTTTTTGTATGAAAAGTGAATGGTCTGCATTCGACCGTTTGAATCCCTACTTCTCAAACAAATCTGAGAGATTCTGAAACCAAGCTCGTGGGCTCTGCTTAAGGCCATAGATTGCCTTATGAAGTCTACACACCTATGAACACTCCCCTTCAACAGCAAACCCAGGTGGTTGCTGCATGTAGACTTCATCATGTAGATCACCATATAGGAATGCATTCTTGACATCAAGTTGGAACAAGGGCTAATCTCGAACAACATCAACAAATAAAAGAATTCTTAGGGTAGAATGTCGAGCAACAGGAAAGAAGGTTTCAAGATAATCACCCCATATGTCTGAGTAAAACCGCATGCTACTAGTCGAGCATTGTAACAATCAATACTGCCATCTGCATTCTGCTTCACTGTAAAGACCCATTTCCAACTCACTATAGATGCCCCAGCAGGGGGCGAGACCAAACTCCAAGTGCCTATGGACCGGAGTGTCGCCATCTTCTCCTCCATAGATACACGCCACCTGCTATCTGTCAATACCTCCTGGTAAGTTCGTGGTATGACCATGGTGTTCAATGCCGCTACAAACTTCCCAAAATCACCCTTTAGATGCTCAAAGGTGACATGAGAAGCAAGTGGGTAGGAGGCACAGGAACGCTTCTGCTTCCTAATAGCGATTGGTAAATCAGGTCATCATCATCATCATTTCTGCCACCAACCTGATCATCAACCTCCTGAGATAAACCCTGCTGAGAGACAATATTAATCACATCATTAAAAGTAAAGCTATCAGAACAAATCTGGGGCTCGCTAGGCGACGAGCGATGAGCAGAAGCAGATCGTCGACTGTAGTGATGTGGTAGTGGTGGACGATGATGATGGAGGAGGCAGTATTGGAGGTGGTGAGGAAGATGGTTGACGCATGGGTGGAGGCGGAATATAGACCTCATTATCTGAATCTGAAGGTGTTAACATGTCACCTGTAGGAGAAAAATACATGACAGACTCAGAAAATGTCACATCTGCACTGACATAATATCTCCTATGTAACGAATCACAGCAACAATAGCCCTTCTGAGTTCTGGAGTACCCAACAAAGACACATTTGACAACCCTAGGAGAGAGCTTGTCAATCCCTGGAGACAATCGATGAACAAACGCAATAGATCCAAAAACACGAAGGCTAAGAGAGAACAACTCCTTGTCAGGAAAGACAAGTGAAAAAGGAATTTTCTCCCCTAGTACCTACGAGGGCATATGGTTGATGAGATAACATGCCGCAAGAACTGCATCACCCCAGAATGAATGAGTTGCACAACTCTGGATCAGGAGAGTACAAGTGACATCAAGAAGGTGACGGTGCTTTCGAGTGATATCAAGAAGGTGACGGTGCTTTCTTTCAACAACACTGTTTTATTGAGACGTATAAGCACATGATGTTTGATGAAGGATATCATGAGACTGAAAGAAATGAGAAAGCACATGAGTGCAGAATTCAAGCGCATCATCCGTCCTTACAATTTTGACAGAGGTAGAACACACATTCTGCACTTCTCTAATGAAATTTATTATAGCATTTCCAGCTTCAGATTTATTCTTCAACAAGAAGACCCAAGACAGACGACTAAAATCATCCACGGCAACTAAATAAAATCTGTCCCTGATAATCGGGAACACGACTTGGACCCTAAATGTCAACATGGAAAAACTCAAAGGGAGCTACTACTCCGACTCTGACGACTAGGGAAGACCGACCGATGGTGCTTCCCTAACTGACACGCTTCACAGTTGAATGATGAGCGAGGTGAAATCTGGGGAAGAACTTGACGCATCTTCTGAAGCGGGAGATGACCGAAGCGCATGTGCCAAAGTAAGGGAGAAACTGGACTAGTGGACTGGGATGATAGACCAGCATATGATGTTTGAACCAGACGATAGAGTCCGCCCTGCTCACGACCACGACCAATCATCTTGCCCGTAAGAATGTCCTGAAACACAAGAGATGATGGGTCAAATATTGTTCGACAATTTAAATCCTTAATAATCTGAACTGATAGATAGTAAATTCATTGAAAAATCAGGAGCATGCAGCACATTCTGTAAGTGCATAGATAGTGTCAAGGTGATCTCTCCATGTCTCGTGATAGGAGAATGGGTTCCATCAGCTATGACCGCAGTCCTTCCTGGAGGAACATGCCGATAGGCTACGAATTGATCTCTATCTCCACATAAGTGATGTGTGGCTCCAGAATCAATTATCCACTCTGATATATCTGAGCCAGCATAAAATGTAGATGTATAAACACTACCTGAGATATTGGCTCCTGCAGTAGCGGTAAAATCTGAGTTGTTCTACAAAGTAGGTGCCAGTATACTAGATAGTGGCATAATGTCTCTCATTCGAGACACAAGGTCATCACATCTCTGATCTGATGTGGGTGGCGCAGCTTGCTGATGATGGGTCTGCTCTGCTACACGTGTTGATGCTGAAAAACCATGCTTAGAGTAGCATGTGTCTTCCGTATGTCCAGATATGTGACAATAGTTACACGGTGGTCCACGACTACATCCACCTCTACCTCGTGATACTCGTCCACGAAAGTGAGATGCACCGCCTCTTCCACGAGAGGATGTCATAGCAGAAGAATTTGGAACTGGAGTTGTAACATTGATCCTGCTTAATCTCCGAAAGGCCTCCTCCATGGGAGGAATGGTAGCATCAGCCAATATCTGGGAAGATGCTACATCA
The DNA here is from genome assembly GCA_037367405.1 of Ottelia alismoides. Taxonomy (NCBI): domain Eukaryota; kingdom Viridiplantae; phylum Streptophyta; class Magnoliopsida; order Alismatales; family Hydrocharitaceae; genus Ottelia; species Ottelia alismoides. The sequence goes on from JAZKJV010001709.1 coordinate 1,389,142, forward strand.
TACTAAGAGTCAAGAGAGGCCAGGAATACTCCAACCATCGTAGCAGTCTGGAATGTCTTCATCAGTTCTGGAGTCACCGTGAGAGGCACAAAGCTATGAAGCATGCAAGGTGATATAGTGTGCATGTAGTAGTCGACCATTCTACTTAATGGTGAAGATGTCATAGTGTAGCTGTAGAATATTCGTCTCATTCTTGGCATGTGAATATGTGGCAGCAAGAATATCCCACATGGCTTTTGCTGTAGGCTGATGCAGAACACCATTCGCTATATCAGGTATCAAGGTACTAAACAACCAGACTCGTGCATAGGCATCATCAGCCTCCCAAGAGGCATACACTTGTGTCTTCTCCGTCGGCTCTTCTTAGGTAAAATATGTTTCTTACCCATTGACTTCATTAGGCTCATGAATTGCATGGCCCGCAACTCGTAGTTTGACTCATCCTTCTTGATTATGGGCGTTGGACCTCTGAAGGCGCCCATGGTGGGGATATCAACCTTGGTTTCTGACATCTTGCCGATTAAAGGAGACGTGGATCGTAGACTTCGACCAAAGAAACGTCTACACGAACATACATAAGGTTGATTGCATCGGTAGACTTAAAGTGCACCCAATTCCTTCAAGAAAAAAAATCGCAGTGTTAAAAAGGCAGGGGTGGGAGGCCACAGATGTTGGGGCCCGCAGATGCAAGGGGCCCGCAGATACCGTAGGGGCTATGGGATGCGGCTGGGGTCGCAGATGCAGGGCCCGCAGATGCGGCTAGTTAACAGCGAGGCGATGGGGGCCCAAGGGCCTGGTGAGCCACGAGGCGATGGGAGCGGCGAAGGGCCATTGGGGAGGCGGTGAGGTGGCGAGGCCCGGGGCCTGAAGCGACGAAGGCCCGGGGCCTGGAGAGGCGAAAGGCCACCGGGGAGGCGGGAAGGTGGACGGGCCGTCGGGGGCGACACACTAGGAGGCGCTCAAGGAGGCTCGAGGTGGAGGGGACTAGGGTTAGGGTTTCGGTACAAGAGCTCCGGTCTAGGTCCGTCGCTCTGATACCATGTTGGGAAAAATAGAGATTGTTTATTCCATAAGCCCTAGGCTCTCTTATATAGAAGAGAGGCCTATGGATAAATTACATACGATAGGCAAGAAGAAAAGTAAATAGAAAAAGGGGTACTGAAATATAGAAAAAGACATATATCTCTACAAATGCAAGCATCAAAACCAAAAAAATCATCCAACTGAGATCTCCTTCGACCCAAAACCTAAGAGGGTCAAAAAGAAAACCAATCCTATAGACTTCGCTATGAATTGGAGCAGGTAAGAACCCTCTAAATTCTTCACACTTAGTCAAGGGATCTCGGATTCAAACATTTTAGCCAGTTCTAACCACAAGATCCAAAATATCTACATAGAAAAAATCAATACTTAATGTCAAGTAATACTTCTTAAACCCTTTGTGAGCAGTAAATCAACAAGATTCGCCATTATCTGTTATTTAATAGAACCTGGAAAGGACATACCAGCAGTTTGACATTAATTTTGGAATGAAACCATACTTATGTTGGTAATAGAAAAATTACCAAAATATTTTAGGCAGTTATAACCACAACATCCAAATAAAATATAACTGCCTAAAATGTCGATTACTTAACATTTTAGGCAGTTCTAACCACAACATCCAAAATATCCAAGTAGAAAAAATTAATACTTAATAAGTCAGATCATACTTCTTAAACCCTTTGCGAGCAGTAAATCAACAAAATTCGTCATGATCTGCTACTTGATAGAATCTAAAGCATACCAGCAGTTTGACATAAATTTGTGGAGTGAAACCATACGGTCCATACTTATGTTGGTAATAGAAAGATTACCAAAAAAAGATAACTGCCGGAGCATGCACAAGCCAAAAAATACCAGACATTGCCAGAATAGTGCTTAATGCAAAAAATACAAGGGTCGGTGCAAATTAAAGCCATATTGACATGAAATAATGCCACGGTTTTTTTTTCAGAAAAGCTGCTATAGTTAACTATATATGTATCCACATAGGTTGCAAACATTTAACATTTATTTGAAAACCATTTTTTTATTTTTAGATTTTTCCTGCACTGAAAATGGGAACAATGAAACATTTGCAGCATGAAATTACTTTACCAAAAAAATCAAAAGAAAGAATCTTTGCAAAAACAATTTAAAGATATATAGATCATAAAGAAACAGAAGGCTCATTTTACCAAGGTGCCCAAGCATGTTACATAGGAAGTTCGAAACCTTAACTCAGAAGCTTACCATATGTCTGCAAGGTAGGACAGTAGTGTCCCGCGGTTCAGAAAGACATATGACACATTCCTTCCCAGGATCATTACCATCAAATTCATTGTCAACCGAATTTCCTATTCCATAGATCTCCTGTAGCTCATACCTAACACCAGCAACCCATAATATCTGCTTCACGACCTTGGCATGATATTCACCGTTATCCTTCTTTTCAAAGACAGCTTGTGTAATTTGGGAATTCGGGGTTCCAACCTGCTGGTTGTCCCGAGTTGAACCTTGATCATCGGAACATGTTTCTGCCTTCACAGCAAGAGGATAAACCTCCATTTCACCCTCTTTTGATAACTCGGTTTCATCAAAGATAGAAAAGTCTATTCCAGATCCAGATGGTTGACGAAACTTCTGGCTAAGACCTTTTTCGAAAGATACTGAAACCGGTGGAAGCAAACTTTCTTTCATTGGCATCAAGTTACATTCAATACCTTCTTTTGCGAAAAACACAACCGTTATGCTGTTTGCACAAAAAAGGAAAATATAATCATATGCTTCTTATTATTGTGAGAATAAAAATACAGTAATGATAACTAGCTAAATAGCATCCATGCCACGCCAATCAGAAGTAGCAAAATAAACTCAATGCAAATGGTTTCAACCATTCTGGAGGAAATAGCACAAGTAGATAGCAAAACTATAGCAAAAGAAACTTAATACAAATGTTTCAGCCATTCTGGAGGAAATAGCACAAGTAGATAGCAAAACTATGAACAAATAAGCCACAGCAACAACAAGTCTAGTAGTAGTATTTCCGACAAAAAACAATAATAGAAACCGTGTAAAAGTATGCTTTCAGCCTTTAATAAAAAGCAAATGTAGAAATCACCTGGATGTATGGAAGTGCATACACAACATATTCCACTTTTTCAAAGGAGGATTATATACAACATCTGACTTGGTGAAAGGTTTCATTGTGTCACTTGTTTTTACAAACCTTACATGACAAGGAGAAAAATACAACTCATTTAAGCTTCTATACTTTTTTACGAAAGGAAAAAGGTGCGCGCTGAGGAGGCTCCCACCCAAAACTTTTTGTATTCACAAGTTTAGGTATCAGAATTACGAAAATCGGGAATCTTTTAGGTAGGGTTCGGTTGGTGGGCCCCTTAACCCACCCACCCTCTCTCTCATGTGGGCCCCACTTTATTCCTTTTTTAAAAAATTAAATAAATCAATTTTACATCATCAATCCTATCAAAAAATAATATATTACACCATCATATCATATAAAAATTATAAACTACTCTACTTCTACTCACTTTTTCAAACTTCAATACAATCACATCACAATAACTACTCACTTTTTCAAACTCCAATACAATCATATCACAACAAACCCACTTCTAACTCACCCCCAGTTTAACCCTCTATCCAAACACCAAAACTCAAAAACGGGTTACCCTCTACCAGTTTAACCCGTCTTAACCCGCGTGCCAAACACACCCTTAGGATTCGGGCATGTACAAGCACATTCTCTCCATAGAAACGCTCTTTCTGAAAAAATGACATCATTTCTCAACAGCCGGAACGCCCCCAGCAATAAAGCCTGGATCTTCTCACTTTCCAGGCCCACAGCCATGACACGTCAACGAACGCCCAGTATGTGGATCTTCTCACTTTCCAGGCCAACAGCCATGACACGTCAACGAACGCCCAGCATGCTCATAACTCACTGGAAACAACCTTCACCCATCAATCAATCTCTCGAGGTTACATGAGTAAAAAAAGATGGTCATGATCCTCCAAACCCTCGGCTCACTGCTGACAAGCATCGTCTACTACTGGAACAATCTGGCCCATCGAAAGTCCAACATCATATGATCATACCTCAGCAACCAGAGGAAACTCTTCACTCATAAAGGGACCATCCATCCCTATATCAACTTACATTATGCATTACTAAATTCATGGATCAAAAACAATCGAGGCCTACGATATCTTATATGCCTTTTAAGAAGTTCCCATCTGCCCTGAGCACAACAATCAACCCTGCTAAACGGCCTCCCACCAACAAAGGAAAGAAGCCCCAACATCACCATAAATTCCATCCCTCTCTTCTCAGATAGATTGATACGGAAAAAGGGGACCAAACCCATCTTACCAAGCATCACCAACACAAATGTCATTATCTGCTAGTAGTGCAAGCAGATGAGAGAATCTGTCACAAATGCCACATTCTTGGACCAATCTTCCTTCCAGAAGCAGAAACCACCACCATCATCCAAAACAAGACATAGAAAGGACAAGAACTCTACCAATATTGTAGAAAACAATAATGCAGAAGCGTATCAGAGATAAAAAGATAAAGAACAGTGGAAGAACATCGGGATTTAAAGTGGAACCCAGCTCCATAAGGAACGGAATGAACCCACATGAGAACGCCACTAAGGGCCGATCCTCTATTCATTTTCTCAACTGATACAATAGGTGTGGAGCTTCTTATATTAGCTCCAGAGATAGACCGGAGTCCCACTAACAGTAAATGCAGGACTAAACTTATGGAATTGGTAATTGGACCCTGGAGGGATACAATTACCCATCTCTACATGTGACGCATACTCTAATACTTCCCCTCAACCTGGAGCATGCAATGCTCAGTTTGGGGAAAAAGAAAGAAATCGCTTCTCACTCACAATAGAAGACACTACAAGACAATATCAACTCAAAGCATCCTCTATTGGGGATGTTGCTTCTCATATCGTACTAATGAGAAGGAACTGAAGGGCTGGAGTGTAATCCGAAGTGGGTATCCTCGTCGGAGAACGTATGCTCTGTACTACGTCTATTAAAGTCACTGAAACCGAACTGAGTCTCCACCTAAAGAACTCTGACTCGCAATTGTTCTATCTCTCTGAAGGGCCAAAATAGAAAAAAATGTGGAAACATCCTCGTCAAAGTCCACAGTCGTTGGAGAATGGAGTCTGAAGGTCTCCTCATAGGAGAACTGTGTCTCTCCCATATTGGCTCAAAAAATGGGATCTCTAGTCTGGAGTCCCTATGAATCCACATGAAAACATTGAGCCCACAATGGTTGAGAGAATGTGATCTCTACTTTGGAGTCCTTATGGATCACATGAAAACCCCAAGCAGACCAGATCAAGTATGGGGACCTATCAAACAATGAACGCACACATATACACCTTGAACTGTAGACTTTGAAACAATATGTAGAGTTGTGAAATCTGGCATCTAAAACTCTACATAATACTCCCCATTTTTCCCATACAGGTCGAAATAGATGGCATCGACCATGTTGGGAGAAGACAGGAAGATGGGTCGAACAAAAACACAACAACAACAACATAGCCTTTTCCCACAATTAAGTAGGGTCGGCTACATGGATTCTTCGCCTCCATTCAAATATCTTGGGTCAATCTCGAGCTTATATCCAAAAAACTAAGATCCCTTCGTATAGTCTCTTTCCAACACTTCTTGGGCCGTCCTCGCCCTCTCTTAGCCGGCTCAACATCCCAACACTCGCATCTCCTAACCGGTGCATCAGCTGACCTTCTTTGCAAATGACCAAACCATCTTAAGCGGTTTTCTCGCATCTTATCCTCGATCGGAGCTACACCAACTTTCTTTCTGATTGCATCATTTCGAATCCGATCTTTACGTGTATGTCCACACATCCATCTTAGCATTTTCATTTTTGCTACAGCCATTCTCTGCACATGTCTATGGTTCACATGCCAACATTCAGATCCATAAAGCATAGCAGGTCTCACGGCTGCTTTGTAAAACTTTCCTTTAATTTTTAAAGGAATTTTCTTATCACAGAGAACAGCGGAGGCTCCTCTCCACTTTAGTCGGCCTGCATTTATTCTATTAGTAACATCTCCATCAATTTCCCCATCATGTTGCAAAATAGATCCCAGATATCTAAAAGAATCTCTCTTCTGAATGTTATCGTCACCAATCTTCACCTCGATTCCTTCACCATTGCTTCCATCAAAAGTGCATTCCATATATTTCGTCTTAGCCCTACTTATAAGAAAACCTTTCTCCAATGCATGTCTCCAAACCTCAAGCTTCTCATTTACTCAATCTCTAGTCTCATCAATCAACACAATATCATCAGCAAATAACATACACCAAGGTAACTCATCCTGAATGTGACTTGTCAACTCATCCATAATCAAAGTAAAAAGAAATGGACTCAAAGATGAACCTTGATGTAAACCAATGTTGATATCAAAATAGTCTGCCTTCCCTGTCAGGGTCCTTACACAAGATAAAGCCCTATCATACATATCCTTTATGAGATTAATGTATAGGACGGGTACTTGTCTATTCTCCAAAACTCTCCACAGTATCTCTCGTGGGACGGAATCATAAGCCTTCTCCAAATCAGTAAAGATCAAATGGATATTCTTCCTTTTAGCTCTATAAATCTCCATTGTTCTCCTCAGCAAATGAATGGCTTCAATAGTTGAGCGACCTGGCATGAATCCGAATTGGTTTTCTTTTACTTGGGAAACTTGCCTCAACCTTCTTTCGATCACACGTTCCCAAATTTTCATAGTGTGACTCATCAGCTTGATACCTCTGTAATTTGAAGAATTTTGAATGTATCCTTTGTTCTTATAAAGAGGCACCACGATACTCCTCCAATCTTCAGGCATTTTCTTGCTTCGCCAAATAACATTGAATAGATTCGTAAGCCAAGTCAAACCACGCTCACCTAAAACTTTCCATACTTCTACAGGGATGTCATCCGGTCCTACACCTTTCCCAGGTCTCATAACCTTCAAAGCCTCCTCTACTTCATTTCTTTATATTCGTCTATAGCATGCACGATTCAAGTAACTTTCACTACTATCTAGATCACCCAAAGTGATCTCTCTATTTCCTTCCCCAATGAAAAGTTTATGGAAGTACTGCTCCCATCTAGTCTCTATATCCTTCTGAGTAACAAGCACGTGACCTTCCTCGTCCTTAATGCATCTCACTTGAGAAAGGTCTTTGGTCTTTCTTTCTCTTGCTTTGGCCAACCTGAATATATCCTTCTGGCCCTCCTTAGAGTCGAGATTTTTATACAAAACTTCATAAGATTTTGACTTAGCTTCGCTTACAGCCTTCTTTGCTTCCTTCTTTGCTATTTTATAGCATGTGACAGTTTCCTTTGTTTTATCCTTAGACATAGCTTTAAAGCAAGTTCTTTTAATTTTTAGCTTCTCTTGCACCCCTTCACTCCACCACCAAGCCTCCTTTTGACCCGGAGCTCCTCCTTTTGACTCGCCTAGCATCTCTTTGGCTACCTTTCGGATACAAGATGCTACTGCCTCCCACATCTCCTTTGCACTACCGCTACAATCCCAAGATAAGTCTTCTAACACCTTCTCCCTGAAGCTTGATTGCTTCAGTGAAAGATTCCACCACCTACTTCTAGTGATCTTAGGAACCCTCCTTTTCTTTACCAACCCTTTTATTTGCAAATCCAAGACTAACAAGCGATGTTGGGTTGTCAAACTCTCTCCAGGGATTACTTTGCAATCTTTGCAACACAACCGATCTCTTCTCCTCAACGTAAAGTAATCTATTTGCGTTCTAGTTGAGCCACTCTTGTAAATAACTAAATGCTCCTCCCTCTTCTTGAAAAGAGTGTTTGCTATGAAAAGATCATATGCAATTACAAAATCCAGAATGACTTTTCCCTCTTCGTTTCTATCCCCAAAACCATGTCCTCCATGCGCACTTGCATACCCTGAAACATCTTTTCCCACGTGTCCACTAAGATCTCCACCTATGCAAACCATCTCTCTTTGTGGGATTCCTTGTAAAATCTTATCCAGATCCTCCCAAAAAGCTTGTTTAGTCCTTTCATCTAAACCAATTTGCGGTGCATAAACTGAGATGATATTCAGAATTTCTTCTTCAAGCACCAACTTTAGCAAGATAAACCTATCCCCAAATCCTTGCACCTCAACCACACAATCCTTCAAATCTTTATGAACAACCACTCCAACACCGTTTCTGCCTTTATCTTTACCTGAATACCAAAGTTTAAAGCATGTCTTCTCGATCTCCCTTGCTTTCTCTCCAACCCATTTAGTCTCTTGAAGACATAATATATGAATCTTCCTTCTTTCCATCGTATCCACTATCTCCATCAATTTTCCAGTTTAAGTACTGATATTCCAACTACCAATCCGTAACTTCCTTTGCAATCTCTTTTGGACTAACTTCTTTACTCGCATGCGTCCATTATGCGAGAACCCTTGTAAATTTTGGACTGCATCCGGGCAGTGACGCGGCGGAACTAGCTTATTTACCCGCATGTGTTCCTCATGCGAGAACCCTTGCAAATTTTGAACTATATCCAGGCTGCGATGTAGCGGCCCTTGCCAATTTTTCATTGCATTCGGGAGATGCAACGTGTCGCAAGTAGGGAACGCACCAACGAAATCTGTATGTTTGCTTAAATCTATGTTTAAAAGATCCGAACGAATTCGAGATAAATTCCTAAAAAGTGTTCTTAGAAGAACACTATTTAGGAATTTATCCGAACGGTTTCGAGACAAATTCATAAATAGTGTTCTTAGAAGAACTTTAAGAACACTATTTAAGAATTTATCTCTCCTGCGCTGGCTGTCGGCTATCTAACGCGCAACCCTCCTCATTTACCCGAGCTTGGGACCGGCCATGGCTGAGTTAGGGTCAAACAAAAACCAATCTCAACAAAAATTAAAGCCACTATTTTTTCTTGGATTTCTTTTTTTTAAGTAGTTCTCTTTTTTTTATTTTCCTTTCTTTTGTTGTACATTTTATTTGTATGATACCTCTTTTTTAAACAACCCCCCTTTTTCCTTGTCCCTCCTTTTTCCTGGGCCCCTTTTTTAACCTGGTCGGCCCAATTTGGCCTAGAAACACCCTTTTTTACAAAGTTGTGGCAGCCTAGATGGGTCCCTTCTTGGGCCTTACAATATTTGAAATAAGTAGGCAGAATATGTGCCCTTGGACAAGCTGTTATTTATTGTTCTTGTTGAACCCTTCCTTTCATTCATGTTAACCCCACTATAGGGCTCCTTGTGCATGTACCAGTCAAGGCAGTAAAGGTGTCGCCTCCTGGAGATCCTTATAGGCTCATAGTCGCTACCTGGATATGATTTTAGAGAAACAAGGGGGGCGCATCGCCATCACCTGGAGGGTCTTCAACTCTTGTAGTAAAGAAAGGAGCGATAGAGAGATGTCGTCGCCTGGATTGGAGAAGCAATGCCAACACCGCCACTGCCTAGAACTCATGCGCGGAGGTGGTTCCGCCTGGAACTGTGTGCCACTGGAGAGAAGATAGTGCGATGTTGGGTTGCGCTTGATTGGAGTTTTACCTGTGGGAGTCAACACCACCCCCGACCCTTCTTTCATACGCAGAGTTGTGCATGCACCTGGAGGAGGCAGAGGAGGGAGCTTCACATGAGGAGGTGTCACGCAGAGGAAGAGGAGCACGAGGTTGTTGCATGGGGATCCCATCATGCGAAGGGTTACAGCGTGAAGATGGAGATTATCGCCACTTGCATCTGGCGACGCGCGCGAGAGCTCCGCCTGATCGGAGTAGGCCTGGATTGGGAGGTTGTTGATGGGTGCATCGTCGTTGAGAATGAGAAGAACCCTAGAACATGGTGATGCTAGTGTGTGCATCCTAGGTTAGCATGTTGGAGGCATTGTTACTACTTCTTCTGTGCATATAAGACATCCTCCAGGTGGGATGATGTGGTTGTTTTGCGTAGGGCATCGAATATAGGGATGATCCGGACTCACGCGATATCAGGGCTCTATATGCGCAGCTTGTGCACATGAAGATCATGCATGAGGATTTTGACGAATATCAGAATTAGGGTACCAGATGAAGAACTCTTGCTCAGAATGGAGTTGCCCTATGGAATTAGGGGTTCAAAATCCCCATCTTTTGCCTAGAGATTGCAATCGATTAAATCGGCATTATCGATGACGATCGTCATATTATGCGCAAAATAAACTTCCAGAATTCCAAAATTTGAATAGATAAACAAACAATCAACATAATAAAAGATCTTCATGAATAAACTCTTGAATCAAATCAGTTCTAATAACCAAGGTTCGAAAAAACGAAAGGCGGAACGAGGCGTTTTCCCTAGAAGCGAGGCGAGGCGTAGCCTCGAGGCGGTCGAGGCGTAAGCCTCAATTTTGTATAGAAAATAATTATAAAATATATAATAAATATATTTATTGGTGCAATAATATAATCTGACAAATATATAGTATATAACAATGTAATATATGATGATATTATGAAGATAAGAACATGAAAAAATGATATGTCAATGACTCAATGCCATAAACCTTTGTAAATTTCTACCTAATCAAAAGGAAATCATTGGTTATAACTTATAACTATCACGAAAAAAATATCCAAGTTGTCATAAATATCCAAGTTGTTGATATGAATCATATGATTTGAATCCTAACTATATGTTCTACTATCCCCATGTGAAGAACGGTTGTATGCATCCCCCCTATTGCACCATACCCTACCAGAACGGGGGTGCAGGAGGCAGCGCCCCCGTCCCAAAAATTTTTTCTTATATGAGTATTCGAATTCGTATACACTTTTTTATATGTTTCAGAATGTAATAGTAAGCGTTCACTAAAATAATTTGGCATGTTAATGGTAAATATGAATATGAAAGAGGTCAAATTCAAGCATATGAGTATGAAAGAGGTCAAATTTAAGCATTCATTTTGCATAAATTAATAGTTAGACATAATTAATAGTAAATATGAAGCAGTTTGCTGAAATAGCTACACATAATTAATAGTAAATATGGAGTTATGGGTACGAAAGAAACATCAGATTTAGACATTTAACTTGTATAATCATTATCCTAAACAAGTATATATTTATAAGCTTCTCGAACCACCATGTAAACTATTAAAATCGTAAAAAAAAATCTTAAAAAACATAAAAACGCCTCGGAAAACGCCTCGACCGCCTCGAGGCGGAACGCCTCGAGGCTACGCCTCAGCCACTCGAGGCGCACGCCTCACTGGACAAGGCCGAGGCGTACGCCTTGAGGCTAAAAAGGCCCGCCTCGCCTCGAGGCGTACGCCTCGACCGCCTCGAGGCGCGCCTTTTAATACCATGCTAATAACCGAATCTTGAATAATCACGAACATAAAATAAATCCTCGAGAATCAAACCCGCTATGATACCATGTAGAAAACGATATCACATAAGCATATCAGAGATAAAGAGATAAAGAACAGTGGAAGAACACCAAGATTTAATGTGGAACTCTACTCCATAAGGAGTACGATGAAACCCCAGGAGAACGACAGTAAGAGCTGATTATTCTATTCATTTTCTCAATTGACACAATAGGGATGGGGTTGCTTATATCCAAAGACGGTCCAAAGTCCTACTAACAGTAGATGTCGAATTAAACATGTGAGTATAGTAATTGGACCCTGGAGGGATCCAATTACCCATCTTTACAATACATGTGACGCATATTCTAACAAATACAGTATAAATCCCCTTCCAAATATAGATGATAAATGGATCACCTCCGACCAAGCAAACAACTTAACATTGACCTTGTAGTTGCCTCGAATTTCCATGCTTGCGACGCCAACCGCTTCATTGTTTCTGCCCTAACATTACATAATGTCATTTCAGGATATCATCAGGGTTATTGGTGGGACACTAATCCCTGAGAACATGCATGCCATGGCCTCAAATTTCAGTGAAATTCGATCGAATTTCTATCGAATATCAATATCTAGTCGAAATCAAATTTTGACCAAAATGGCCGAAATAACCGAAATATGGGAGCCCTAGTACAAAAAATGACCGAAATGACTGAAATTTTTGCCGAAAATCGACCGAAATTCCTTTTCGATCTGTCACCGAAATGGTGACAAAAACCGACATTTAGGGCCTTGATGCCTGCTAATATCGCCCCCAAATTAGGGAGCAGACACCAGACCCATGTGCAGAATATGGTGGCATGTGTTGACTTCTGATACAAATTCCTTTACGTGGGGGCAAGGTGGGAGGGCTCAGCCGGTGACATGAAGGTGTTGAGTAATCATTGGGCAAGCAGAGTCTTGTTCACCTGCCTACCCTCAACACGCCACCTCCACAAATAGTCATCAACAAAGTGCAAGATAGACATCAAGAGATCAACAAGCTTAAAACCTTGACAAATCATACCCACACCATCCAGAAGAATAACCTAAACAATGCATCCGCAATAAAAAGAAAAGGAGAGGTGTCTACATGATACCCCTCTAGGATTGAAAGAAACCCCCTTTCTATCGTCGTTGTTAGCACCTCCTATCCAGAGAATTCGTTCATCCGAGAAGCTCCATCGAGAAAGGGATGCACAAATGAATCTCCAATCAACATAGGCATAAGCCTTGGAGAAATCAACCATCCAAAACATCCACTTGATCTTTTTTTCTTCAAATCTACAATAATCTCTGATGTGATAACCACATTATCCATAACATGACAACCTGAAATGAAGAACAATAAGGTAGGATCAAAGATGGAACCCAGTCTAGTATGAATGTTGTTTTTTATTAGTCAATAATATGAATGTTGTTAGCAAGAACCTTCATCGCAACGAGATAAATAGCACTAGACATCAATGGAGGTCAAGGGTCGTCCACTTGAAGAGACATGTTTGGCTTATGAATTTCTTAAAAACTCCTCCTTATAGTGGATTAGCTTTCTCTTAATGGATTGTCGATTCTCATAAGAAATAACAGCTAGGTTCAGCTTTTTGCATGGTCATTGAGGAGCAAGAGGATTGCTACAAAGGCCTTCATTTAAAACTAAAAGACTATCTGTCAGCGTCATTTTTTCTTCCAGTGTAACTATTTCAAATAATATGGGCATTGATTCTTCTATTGCGTGTATGATAAAAGCAATCATCATTGACTTGGATCGCTCCTCGAATTTGTCTTTCCAAAACATTCAGGAAGGAAGATTTCATGATAGCATTACCACACCCAATGCAAGAAAGGCATCCAAAATGAAATTTTCCAGAATTTAATGGCTAGAATAAAAGATAATGGTCTTTTCAAAAGGGAAAGTGAGAGAGGGTCAATCATATTGAGTTTGGGAGCTCCAAATCATAAAAAATGTGGTCCTTGGTGCTCGCCCCTTGTGGTTATGATTTTGGCAGCAAATGGGCATGAAGGCATTCGGTAATCTTCATTTATGCATATCTCTTAACTCTGTATCAATCATGACTATATCGTCCCTTTATTTCTTAAAAATAATATCTGACGTCAACAAAGTGGAAGAGTATAATAGCTTAAGACTTGTGACACATGAGTAGAGTTTAGGAATGCAAACAGATATGAATGTATCCGTGTCTGACCAATTACCGTGCCTATTTTATAAAGATTTTGACATCTATATCTTAGTCGCTTTAAACTAGTACAGATATGGATGCACTTTAATATCCATTGTTGGGAGAAAACTGAGATTTTAATTATTCAGAGAAACCCTAGGCTCTCTTATATAGGGAAAGACCTTAAGGGTAAAGTACAAAGTAGTCCAGAGAAAACAAAGAAATAACAAACAGGTACATAGCATAATAATATCTATCTCTACACTCCCCCTCAAGGTGGAGCATAGATGTCTATCATGCTCAGCTTGGATGAACATCTCTGAAAAGGTCCTCTGAGCAACGGCTTAGTGAATACATCCGCAATCTGATCCCCTGAGCTCACGTGAGTTGTAGATATCAATCCTCTCTGGATCAAGCCTCTAGTGTAATGGCAGTCAACTTCTATATGCTTGGTTCTTTCATGAAAAGCTAGATTGTTGGCAATGAACAAGGCTGCCTGATTGTCACACTGAAGCTGCATGGGTAGAGGTACGGCTATATGTAGATCCTCTAGTACAGATCGAACCCACATCATCTCCGTGCTGGCTTGCGACATGGCCCTATATTCGGATTCAGCACTAGACCTTGCCACAACAGTTTGTTTCTTGCTTTTCCAAGAAACCAGAGAGCTTCCAACAAACACTGCGAATCCTGAGGTTGATTTTCGATCCTTAGGGCATCCTGCATAATCGGCGTCTGCATATGCTGAGATAGACAAATCTGTGCCCTTCCGAAACAGCAACCCTGAACTTGGAGAAGACTTCAGATACCTCAGTATCATGTGTATAGCATCCATATGAACTTGTCTTGGCTGCTCCATAAATTGACTCACCTTGCTTACTGCAAAGGCAATATCAGGTCAAGTTATGGTAATATAAAGGAGCTTACCCACCATTTCTCTATATCTCCTTTTATCCACTTCAGCAGTATCACCATCATACAACCTCATGCTTGGATCCATGGGAATACTTGATGGTTTGCATCCAGCCATGCTTGTTTCAATCAAGAAGTCTGTAATGTACTTCCGTTGGGTCATCACAAAACCCTGTGCATTCCTGGTAAATTCCAACCCCAGAAAATATCTTAGGGTTCCAAGATCCTTCGTAACGAACTGACGGCCTAGGAACGCCTTCGCCCTTTCTATGCCCTGAATATCATCTCCTGTAACCAGAATATCATCAACATAGACCATGATAACAACCGTACCTGCCGACGACTTCTGAACAAACAATGAGTGGTCTGCATTTGACCTCTTGAATCTCTGTTGTTCAATAAGATTGGAAAGCTTCTGGAACCACGCTCTTGGACTATGTTTGAGGCCATAAATTGCCTTGTGAAGTCTACACACCATATGCTTCTCCCCCTCAGCAGTAAACCCTGGTGGCTGCTGCATGTAGACTTCCTCCTGCAGATCTCCATACAATAAGGCATTCTTGACATCCAGTTGAGATATACTCCAGTCACGGACCACGACCACAGATAAGAGAATGCGAAGGGTAGAATGTCGAGCCACTGGAGAGAAAGTGTCCATATAGTCCACGCCATAGGTTTGTGTAAAACCACGCGCGACCAAACGTGCTTTGTACCGATCTAGACTGCCATTTGCATGATATTTAACTGTGAAGAACCACTTACAGGTCACAATAGATGCATCAGGAGGAGCAATAACCAAAGACCAGGTGCCACGAGACTGCAATGCACGCATCTCTTCTTCCATAGCCAATCTCCAGCAATCAATCTTCATAGCTTCCTGGTTGGTCAGTGGTATATCCACGGAAGACAAGGCTGCAGCAAATCTCTGAAAGTCGCCAGTGAGACGGTGAAACGACACCTGTGAAGCAAAGGGATAAGAGGCACACATCCGCTTCTGCTTCCGGATAGCAATAGGAATATCAAGATCATCTTCTGATGTACTAGATGGTGTAGTTTCCTCCTGCAATGAAGAATCCTGCACATGTACCATATCTAACCCGTCAGTAGTAATGCCATCTGAACATACCTGAGGCGTGATGGGTGGCTGATGTGTAGCCTGAGCAGGACCTGACCGACGCGTATAGAATTTTGGTAGAGGTGGAATGGGAGGTCGTGGAAGAGGTGGAGGTGGAGGTGGTGGTGGTGAAGTTGATGTAGGGGCAGGAACAGGAGGAGACTCAGGTGAACTCCAAGTAGGAGGTGGAGGAACATAGACATCATCATTGGTAGTGGATGGTATCAGTCTGTCACCTGCATGGTTATTAAGGCGGCAAGGCGACAAGGCGTTGAAGCTGGGCGCCTAGGCGCGCTTAGGCGCGCCTAGGCGCGCCTAGGCGTTTTCCTGAGAAACCCTTTTTTATCATTATTTAATTATCAGTCTAACTAACATAAAAGTTTTTTGTAATTCCTGGTAATGATCTGTGCTCTGCTGGAAACTCTTACGAGGTTCTCTCCGGTTATCGATAAGTCTATTACCGATACCAGATTTCCATATGTATTGGGCTCTTAGTATTTTAGTACAGCTGTTAAAGTAAGTCTTGAGATATACTTTGTTCTGATATTTTTTCACGGTGAAATTTATGGCCGATTAGAGGCTTGCATATATAATAACAGTATTTTTCGTTGCTTATAGAACAGCTCCTTCTTATCTTAAATGTTACTTTCCATGATTATCGTGAACAGACAAGTTATCTCCTTTGTCAACTCCGATGAGAGGAATATATATGGACAATGTGCAAGAGATGAAAAATAGTACTTTACCGTGATTCTCATAAAAGATGACATTCATTCTCAGTAGATTGTATAAAGCATTCTTAGAAATGTCGTGTTGCTTGTATAGACTTTCTACATGTCGCATATAATCTTTTCTTCCTGGGAATGCGAAAGAAATGTGGGCAATTGATAACACATTAACCTATGTATACTCCCTGGAAGTTCCCGACAGCCCCCCCCCCCACATCAGCCTGAGCTCACCACATCAGCCTGAGCTTTATGCCTGGGCGCCTAGGCGCCTAGGCGTGCCTAGGCGGCCGCCTAGGTGGCCCAAGGCGTCGCTTCTTTTAATAAAAGCAAGGCGCGTGTTCAAGGCGCACGGGCTAGGGCGCCTGGGCGCCTAGGCGGCCGCCTAGGCGCGCCTAGGCGTGCGCCTTAACATCTATGGTCACCTGCAGGAGAAAAATACATAACATACTCAAAGAATGTGACATCAGCACTAACAAAGTATTTCTTGTTTATGGGATCATAACACCGATAGCCCTTCTGAGTCCGAGAATAACCAACAAAGACACACTTGACAGCTCTAGGAGAGAGTTTGTCAAGTCCTGGAGACAGAAGATGAACAAATGCCACAGTACCAAAGACACGTGGAGTAAGTGAGAATAATTCCTTGTCAGGAAAAATGATAGAGAGAGGTATTTTCTCACCAAGAACAGAGGATGGCATACGATTGACCAGATAGCACGTGGTAAGAACAGCATCCCCCTAGAAAGAAATAGGAGCACAACTCCGAATCAGTAGGGTTCGAGTAATGTCAAGGAGATGGCGATGCTTTCTTTCCGCCACACCATTCTGTTGAGATGTGTACGCACAAGTGATTTGGTGAATAATGCCCTTTGATGAAAGAAATTGAGAAGGGGACCGTGTGCAAAATTCTAGGGCATTATCTGTACGAACATATTTGACCGTAGAAGAGAACACATTTTGCACTTCATTAATTAAATTCTTGATCACATCTCCTGCTTCAGATTTATTCTTTCAAAGAAAGACCCAAGATACACGAGAGAATCATCTACTACCACTAGATAAAATCTGTGCCCCTGATGATCGGGTACACGACTAAGACCTCATATATCTATATGAAACAACTCGAACGGGGAGCTACTGCTCTGACTCTGACGATTAGGAAAGCTTGACCGATGATGCTTTCCCAACTGACATGCTTCACAGCGAAAAAGGACGAACTGGGAGAAATCTGAGGTAGAAGATGGCGCATTTTCTGGAGCGGGAGGTGACCAAAACGTAGATGCCAGATGTACGGAGAAACCGGTCCGGCAGAATGAGAGGAGACGCCAGCATAAGAATTCTGAACCAGCCAATATAGACCATTCTGCTCAGAGCCACAGCCAATCACCCTGCCCGTTAGTATGTCCTGAAAAATAAGAGAAGACGGGTCAAATATAGCACGACAATGCAAATCCTTCGTAATATGACTAATAGATAACAGATTCATCGAGAACTCAGGAGCATGTAGGGCATTCTATAGATGCATAGTAGAGGATAGGAAGACCTCCCCCTGTCCAACAAGGGGGGAATGAGTACCGTCTGCGATCTGCACTGAGCGGCCGTGAGGAATGTCCCTGTAGGACTCAAGTCTATCTCGATCTCGGCAGAGATGATGTGTGGCACCCGAATCTATAATCCAATCAGAGATATCATGAGACGGTGTAAATGCAGTAGATCTACCTGAGGTACTAGCAGCAGCAGATGAACTGGCGGAGGCTGTAGCAACAACATCTGAAGGTCCACCAGAAGAATCACCAGATGATTGTGGCATAAAATCGGGGAGACGTGCCACAAGTTCCTCAAAACGGTTGTCTGCAGTAGATGCCAACTGGGACTGAGAGTGCTCTGCAACACGTGCTGATGTTGGGAACCCATGCTTAGAATAGCATGTCTCCTCCGAGTGTCCTGTGCGGTGACAATAGGAACATGGCTGACTAAAGCGACCACCCCTTCCCTGGGGTCCACGTTCACGTCCATGTCCACGTCCAGAAGACGGGTCACCTCTCCCACGCGAAATTGCCATCGCCGATGGGAGTGGAGTGGAAGAACTGGAAGAAACTGTAATACGACTGAGTCTCCTGTAAACATCCTCCACTGGAGGAATAACTACATCGGCTAAGATCTGAGAACGGGCGGCGTCATATTCAGGATCAAGGGCCGCAAGTAGGACGCCCACCATGGTGGCATTCCGAAATGTCTTCTGTTGTTCAGGAGTCGATGTGAGTGGGATAGTACTGTATAACTTCTCAAACATCCCCCTCAGGGATGTGTATAAGGAGTGAAGAGGTATGCCGCTCCGCTTCATCGTAAATATGTCATGCTGAAGCTGTAACATCTTGGTCTCATTTCGCACCTGCGAATATGTAGCAGCTAGGATATCCCACATCGCCTTGGCAGTGGGCTGATGGAGGACATCGTTGGCTATCTCCATCGTCACCTGACAACCAGACCTTTGCATAGGAGTCATCAGCCTCCCACGAGGCATATATCCCTGTCTTCTCTGTTGGCTCATCCTCGGTAAGAAAGTGCTTCTTACCATTTGACTTCATGAGGCTCATGAACTACATCGCCCAGAGCTCATAATTCGACCCGTCCATCTTGACTATTGGTGCAGGACCTTTGAATGCGCCTATGGCGGGCATATCAACCTTCGATTCTGACATATTGCCGCTGGAGAAGAACTAGGGTTTGTAGATTAGATGTCTACACAAACTGCATAGGATTCGAGTGCGTATGTAGACGTTACGCACTCAAATCCATCTATCCGGAGAAAGAGACGAGTACGGGTCACCGAGAATCGGCTAGGGCACGCCGGGGATCGCCGAGGATCGACTAGGGCACGCCGGAAGGTCGGCTAGGGCCGCTGAGGGGTAATGGCAGCGGGACTAGAGGGTCGCCGGGGGGGTTGGTGGCGGGACTAGGAAGCCACAGGGGGGTTGGCGGCGGGACTAGGGGGCCGCCGGGGGGCTGGGGGCAGGACTAGGGGGTCGCCGAGGGGATTGGCGACGGGCTGGAACCACCGGGGGGTTTACGGCGCTGAGGAACCACCGGGGGGGCTGGCAACCACCGGGTGGCGCTGGGAACCGAGCCGGCAGCAGCGACGGGTTGAGAGAGGAGAGAGGGCGGCGGGTGGGGAGAGGGAGAGAGCCCTAGGGCTTGGGCTCTGATACCATGTTGGGAGAAAACTGAGATTTTAATTATTCAGAGAAACCCTAGGCTCTCTTATATAGGGAGAGACCTTAAGGGTAAAGTACAAAGTAGTCCAGAGAAAACAAAGAAATAACAAACACGTACATAGCATAATAATATCTATCTCTACATCCATTAATACCATATCTGAATCTGAGTATCTATTTTATATGTACTAAGCCTTCTCCCACTATAAGTAGGGTCGGCTACATGGATTCTTGCTCAAATTCATGTTGAATGATTCCACTATTTTTTACGTTGGTTGTCGACAACCTAACGCAACCCCTGCAAGAGTGGGATTAGAACCCTGGTCTTTTGTGTGGTAGACACACTGTACTACCACTAGACCATTAAGTGGGTATCATAGTATCTATTTTAATATACAAATATAGTTATAGATTAATTTGTAACTATCTCAAACAAAATTTTATGCATGCTCTCACCAAATTTGATATATGCAGTATGAAATAAGTCCATTTAGTATATGTGTTTCACGTGTAAGCCACTCAATACATCTACACTGATCTATAAAGTATTCCTACTATTATCCATATGTGGTCTGCATCCGTTTGGTATTTATATCCACTTTTTAGGATATTGTAAGACATTTTTCAAATCTGTCAATATCTATATATGCATATGTATGCACATTTTAGAATGAACAAGGATATGATAACAACTTTATCCGTATATACTACCAATCGTGTGCATCTCAACCAGCGTTACATACTTCATTTCACAAGTAGACTTCCTAAGCAAAAGGATTCGGAAGAATAACAAATATTTTTTTATTGTAAATGCTAAAACATGTAAATTACGAAATAGATGCTTCAAAAATCCAAAAAACTCTACTCAACAAAGTAATATACAAAGAAAAAATTAAGGTATTAACAAATGGACCTAACATGAAATCCATTGCAATAACCCAATCAGCAGCGTCGTCTTAGAACTACTCTATGGTATAAGAAATTCTGCAAGTTACACAATGTTAGTAGCAGAGAAGTCATCAAGGAATTTTAAAAAAAAACTATTTGGTATACATAATCTTTCTTTTTGAAAGTCTCATGTATACATAAATGATTGACTTCAAGAAAAAGTATACATAAATGAGGATGTGTACCTACAGAAGTGAGGATGTATACACAAATGAGGATGGTCAGAATGTGTCATTCATGTGTTTAAAAAAGGGATAGAGAACGAGAAGGAGAAATCTGCAAGACAACAACAACCCAAGGAATACCCCAATCTATTTATTTATTTTGGAGAAACAATGCTCTGGTCTATGTTGACCATTATCATGTGCAACCTTTCATGAACATATTCAGAATACAA
Organism: Ottelia alismoides; assembly: GCA_037367405.1. Classification (NCBI taxonomy): domain Eukaryota; kingdom Viridiplantae; phylum Streptophyta; class Magnoliopsida; order Alismatales; family Hydrocharitaceae; genus Ottelia; species Ottelia alismoides. The sequence goes on from JAZKJV010001709.1 coordinate 1,410,114, forward strand.
TGAATGCAGCATCAAGCGTCCGCATTGATAACTCTCTGTCTGACACTTTTTAAGAAGAAGAAGAAAAGGGTGGGCACCCAGAAATAGTGGTTCCATTTTGGGAGCTAATGCAAAAAAAAACGACCTTCAAATGATTAGGTACGTACTCAGTACGTTAAAGATTGTATCCTCCAGTCACTCAAGAGTCAAGACAGACCAATACTACAAACCACTGCCAAGGATATTTTCATTTCCTTGGTTCCTAAGCAACCATCGATGCTATTCCAATATATTCAAAATATTAAGAATGTAAAACACAGTTGTTTTCCCATGTTCTCACCACCAAGAACTTCTTCAACAATCCACACTTTGAAGTCTCCCAGCCCCGATAAAACAACAGCTAAAAGTCTCGAGTATTATATATGACCATCATCTGAAGATCACAGATTCATTTTTCAAAGACATCCTAATCAAACCAATCACAAAATAAAAGTTGAGATAGCCATCGCAATCAACTTGCGTGTCAAAGTCAGATGCTAAGGCAGACCAAATATAGCTGCATCGAGCACACACAAGCCTCTACCAAATTTAAAACTGTTCCCCACAAACAAAACCTTAGAAGAATAAGCGTCAGCAACAATTGCCACATACAGATCACAACGAGGCCATTTCAATCGAGAAAACTCGTACCTCCCAGCGATCGTCGCGTCGAACGTGAATGCCACGAGGAACTTCCCTGGGCTTCCCTCGTCCGGCTCCACCCGCAGAGTCTCCTTCTTGACGTTAACGTCGTTCCTTATAGTAACCGCCTCCTGGTGCTCAATATACGGCGGCGGAGGCTGAACCGGGGCTGGCGGCATACCGGGACCATACCGCCCCCAAGGAGGCGGTGGTGGCGATAGCACGTGGGGATCGTGCGGGCCGCGATGGAGGAACGGCGGAGGCGGAGGCGGCGCGGGGAAGTACCCAGGGTAGTGGTAGTACGGCGGCGGCGGTGGGTTCGGGTACTGCGGCGGGTACGGCGACGCCGCGGCGAAGACGTAGCGATTACCGCCGCCACCGGCGTCGGGCTGCGGCGGCGGCGGCGGTGGAGGGAGGGCGTGCGGCGGCGCGATCGCGTGGTGGTCGCCGTGGACGGAGTGGGTCCGTCGGCGGCCGCCGCCGTTGCTGCCGATGTTGCCCATGCGAAGCCCTAGAAACGGGGGATCGGAAGGGGAGCGAATATAGGGAGAGGGGCGATAAGCAATGCGTATGCGTTAGTTATGTGTGGGAGACGATTGTGGTATTTTGGTTATATACAATGGGACGATGGTAGTGCGGGTGGAGTGGGATTGGCGGTATTGGGACGGAGAAGGGAAAGGAAGGATGTAGTGGAGGTTGATGGCGTAAAGCTCCACCGAGAAGAGGGAAGGGGAAAGGGCGGGTGGCAATGAGGTGGGAGGGGGACAAGGGTACCGGGGAATGGAGAATGAAGGTCCGTTGGATCGACATCTGATGGACGAGCTCCACCTCCTCCGGTTGTTCGCGATAATCACGAGCTTGCATGTAGTGAAGGGCATTATTACACGCATGCGTACGTAACGAGGGCATTTACTCCTCCAATCTCTACCGGTGTCAGTACATTAGTAAGGTTCACTTCACCTTTACCGTATTCAGATGTATTCGTATAGTGCACCCCTCCATTAATCCTCTATCATCAATAAATAACTTGTTGATTGATGTGTCAAGATCCATACGAGAAAATTTTTGCACAGTGGAATATGACGCGTTGCCGAGGCATTTATGTAAATATAAAGATTTCAACCTTGTGCATAGATGTGTTATCAAGCGCATAAAAATCCAAAAAAGGGGGAATATGAATACGGTTAACTCTCATCACATATCTTCAAGTCGGACAAGGAAGTGTCTCGTGGATTACCAACATAATTTGTAAACAGTGTAGTAAAAAAAACAACTACGTACTTAACTCGTCATGTGCGTGAGAGGGACTTTGAAGCATCTGATATGCGTGATACAAGATATACTTTGAGATTCTTTAAAACGGTAATACAATTACAATTACATGACTCGATAAATGAAAAGCCTTTGAGTTCGTCTTGAGCTTGAAATCTTTTCTTAATCTTGAGCTTTAGTTCTTATCCTTGAACTCCTTTGAGCCTAAGTTCTTCATGCTTGAGCTTCTTCTTGATCCCTTAGTCCCCCCCCCCCCCGCCCTCACACTAGATAAGCTCAAAACTTTGTTACGGATGTGCTTAGATGATATATGCTCGCTTAAATTCATTTCTCTTTGTACCTTTTGTTACAACTAGAATTGTTAAAAAAAATAGAGATAACAAAGTAACATTAATGTAGGAAAGAAGGGGGGCATACCTGCAAATTTCTCCAACTTTAAGGTGATGGGGAAGATCAACGGTTACCATTCCTCCTGCATTTCCTTCGTCACTTACACCCAAAACAGTGATGAGAAGGAGAGAAATAGAAGAAGAAGAGGAGGAGGAGGAGGAAGAAGAATAGAAGGAAGATAAGATCCTCATGCAAAGCTCTATTATATTTTGATTTTTTTTCTTTGTTGACCTAGTTCATGGTTGGATATGAGATTTTAATTTTTGTTTTAGAGGTTATGGTATAATGGATCTTCTTTGGTAATCATGGATATTCTTGCTTACTTTCAATGGGGATAATAATATTAGAAACAAAAAAATAGTGGAAAGTTTGTGTTGTTAGAAAAAAATGGTGGATGAAGATGGGATCTTGCTTTGCATATAAAAATATGTGAGTAAGGTGTATATTTGGAATAGAATGTGAATGGTAATGGAGATTTGATTTTGTTGTGGTGGGCGATTTGATTGTTGGAATAACAAGGGGAATTGTATTATGGTTTGGATTTAATTGTGAATGTAATAGATATAATAAACGATATACTCAAACCTTGTGGATTGCAAGTTGGCAACTTATTACATGTTGATTTCTTTTTTCTAATTTAGTGGATGTTGTTAGTACAATGGTATTCCCTCACTTTTATGTTATGGTTCCTAAGTCTATGAATGTTGTATTTCGAAGGATTGGATTTGCCATTCAAAAGGGATTGGCGGTTCAACTTGTTGCCCGTCTCCCATCAATTTCTATGTAACTTCCATTAGTATGAAATAGAATATTAGGACATTGTTGTTGGAAAGATTTAGGGTAGTATTTAAAGTAAAGAAAACGATAGATATTTATTTTTTAAGAAATGGAAAATAAAAGAGAAGAGGATTATGAAGTTGACGATGTCTTTTAGGGGAGAATGTGAAAAAAAATGTGTAGATACATTTAGAAAAAAAATGTTAATGATAATAACAACATATAGAGTGCACATGAGTTGATTAAAAGCGATAAATTGATATTGATGATTGTCCACCATTGTACTTTTTTAGTTGTAAGAAAGAGTATTACATGATGTGGAGTTAATGTATGGGAATAAATATCATATGTGTGGTATTAAGTATTTAGAAAAAGAGAAAGAGTGAGATCATTGATATTGAAAAATGATGGAAGAAAAAAATGAAAGAGAATAGGGTATCCTAGATAAATGTAATGTGTGTAGACGTAAATGATAGCAAAGATTATTTAGGTGTGAGTTGGGAGAGAAAAAGAGATAAGGGTTGAATGGAAAAGGTGATGGATATATTCTCATACGGACCTAGTAACCGTTGATTTCTTATTCTCCAACCGATAAAAGGAATCCATTCTTAACAATCATTTATACTTGTTGCTATGTCAAACTCGGACGAAATATTTATGGTTTTGGGTGATGAGGCTGCACATATCATAGGTGATGATTTTGTTGATGTAAATATATTTTCACATACCTCTTGCTGAGTTGGTTTGCTATTAAGTGATACACCTTAAGATTGTGTGAAGAACTTACTTGTTGAGTTAATATTAGGATATATGGGGAAACATCTATGAGGATCAGATACATCAGGGGATATAGTTGATTTAGGAAACAACTGTGGAAATTAAAATACAAAAAATACGTGGAGAAAGAAAATAAGAGAAAAAATGATATTTTGGGACATGGTCCCTAATGGTCAGTGTAGATCCTTTGAATCGATACTCATGGTATAGCACAAGATGAGATGATCGATCGTATATTAATACATGATATGTCGCAAGTAAATTGCATGCCTGGAAAACAAATGAGAATGTTGTGAATAGTCACTTGATAAGTGGTAACTTCTCACGTCCAAGTAATGTGCACGTGTGATACATTCAAGTATTAACGAATAAAAGGACCACTAATTGGTTAGGGTGCCTGCTAGCTACAAGTAATCTTAAACAGTAGGAATTCCTTAGAGGAGCTGGACAATAATAACAATAATAATAATCACAGTGATAGTATTATGTTGGTAGTGAAAGAAAACTGAATGGTGAATGATTAGAACTAGAAGAAGGGAAAATGAAGAAAATTTCCACCACTTGTAGAATACAAAAACTACTACTTTTTATCCTATTTATATCTTTTCCATATCCTCATGATGAATACGTGATTTATCAATTTAAAAGCTGAAAATAGAGTGTTATTCACAAGTAATTAATTGCATTTAGAAATTAACACTGTACTGTTATCATCATGCATGTGTAAATAATATCTATACATTGTCATTTATATTTTACATTAATAAGAAGCTAATAATTATGACATAATACTAACATTAATAGAGGAAAATCTCACTAAAATACTAACTTCTATATATATATATATATATATATATATATATATATATATGGGTAACATGGGGCTACCCTGAGGAGCTAACTTGGCTCCCCCGCATATTTTTCCCATTTTTATTTTTTGGAAAATTAATCTAAGGCAGTTCAACACTATATCCCTATATTATGTCATTCAAATTTTGTGTGAAACATAGACTCCTACGGCATCCATCTAACGGTCATAAATTACTGAGATTGACCCCGTCTAGATGGAGGTCGAAGGAGTCTCTGTTTCACACGAAACTTGAATGACATATTATAGAGATATAGTTATGAAAATCCACAGAAGTATTTTTCAAAAAAAATAAAAAATGGAAAAAATGGGACGGGGGAGCCAAGTCGGCTCCCCAAGGGGACAATCCCGTTTTACCATATATATAGAGAGACAGAGAGCACTTGAATTGTGGCGGAACCTTTCCTTGATTATGGAAAGGTGTCATCTTAAGCCGTTGAATGATGACTGTACGAATGAGATTGAAACCAATAGGTGATTTTCGTGCCAACTAACATCCTAATATGGTGATGGATTAAATTACTGGTAATTTGGTAAATTACACGTCATTGATCATTCTATATTTATGTATATATCGACTGATGTACGGAAATTTCCAGAAATATCCGATGAAATAAATGTTCACGTTTTGAAATAGTCGTTAACAGTTTACAAACGATTGAGATATTTTACAATTTCGTGTTATAAATTACAAACGAGTAAAAATTGATATTCGCAAAAAGTTCGAAAATCTGTATTTTTGTGTAGATGTGTTTCCTGGAATATAAGGTGCTTTGATCATGTGTTAATAAATTGATATACGCATGAAAAAAAATCCTAAAACAATGGGATTTTAGTTACAGCTATATTTCCTAATATATGCAGATTTTTGTGTAGCCGTGTTTCCTAAAATATAGGATGCTTTGATCATGTGCTAATCAATTAATATACATGTGGTCGGTGCAATGTTTGTAAATTGTGATACTTTTTCGTAAAATTTATTTCTTTTTTGTAAAATTCATGTAATTTTTGTAAAATAGATTGCTTATTAATGTGTAAATTGTTTTATATGTCCATCCAACATGTTTTCCTATGTCGTGGGTCCATCAAAATTTGTCATCCATTGTAAATTTTGTGCACATTTTGTAAAATCCACGCTCTCATTGTAAATTTATATGTTGATCTGCAAAATAAAGCCAATCAGTAATATTCAATTGGACACATGGAAATAACTGTAGGAAAATGTTAGATAATTGTGTAATAACTGAGTTAAATGTAAAGCATACTTTACAATTGTAAAATATATTAATGAAATAATGTATCTATGTACTGTGAGTCTTCATTTTGGGCGATGTTAGTCATGGGTTTGAATGAACGTAAAACTTTGCGAAAAGAATGTAAAATAAAGTAAATGAAAATGAAATATGTACTATTTGTTTAACATGGATAGCACATAAACGTAAAACTTTGTGAAAGAATGTAATATGGATATTCAGATTTAGTCCAAAAATGCATATTTCAGGAACATGTATAATAGAAATGAAAGATTAAAAGTAGCATAAATGAAACTAAAAATAACATATTTTTTAAATGCAATACTTATGTAGATATCAAATCATAAATGAATCAAGAGAATGCATTCATCATGATCTTAATATATGCATTTATTATTAATATCTAAACACAAATATATATTACGCATCATATAAATGAATGACAAAAACAAATCAGATCAGTTAAAACGAATCAGAGCTGAATCATAGTGATTTTTTAATAAAAACATGATAGAAATAAAAAAATATGAATGATTTCGTAAAAAATGATATGTACATCTATAATGTCAAGATCAAGCAGGGATGTTGGACGTGTCATCGTTGCTTGGACAAAGAAACAGGAACATCTCTTGAAACTCATTAGAAGAACGAAGGCATATGTTTCGAGAAAAGAATAACCTCGATTGTGAGAGCTGCTATTTTTAGTATGTTCATTTTTGGTAATTAAATGAATGTGTTATTCTACAGTGTGGAACCTGAGATTCAAATTGAAAGAGAGATTCTAATCTGATAATTACATAATATAGTTTCTAAATATAAAATTATGGCGTTATCTCGAATGGTGGGTTTGATGAAATAAGGTGGTTTTAATGACCACCATAGGTGACCATCAAACGGTTGTTGTGTGGTATCGTACGGTGAATGAGGAAAGGTACCACCTCAATTCAAGATTTTTCTATATATATATATATAGAGAGAGAGAGAAGGGAGCCTACTTCATGAAGTAGGTAACCTTACCTACTTCATGTCTATTTTTATCCATTTTTTATTTTATTTTCAAAAATACCACCTTAGATTTTCATTGTTGTATCCCCTAATATGCCATTCCAAATTCTTAGGAAATGGAGACTCTTACACCCTCCATCTAGAATAGGTAATTTTAACGGTCGTATAATTATCTTGATCAACATGTTCTGTATGGAGGGCCTAGGAGTCTCTATTTCTAAAGAAATGGAAATGACATATTAGAGGGATATAGTTCTAAAAATCCATGATTATACTTTCCAAAAAATAAAAAAATTGGCCAAAAATGAGCGTGAAGTAGGTAAGGTTACATACTTCATGAAGTAGGCTCCATTTCCTCATGTTTGTATATGTATATTGAATAAAACCAAATCCTAGTTTTGAGATAAAAAGTCATAAAGGTAAATATCTCCCACATACAGTCTCTTATGAACCCGTGCTCATTTTGAATTAATGTCCATTCAATTATCTACAAATCAAGACCAAATTCAAAATAATCGGACTTCATATGCGAAACTTGGGTTTTGGGATTGCGTTGTTTATTATGTGTATTCATTAACTTCAACTTATCATTTTATGCACATAATTAACTCTTTTCCATCTGTTTCCTTTTCATTTATCTTCTTTGATGTATGTTTTAATAAAATGTGTAAAAGACCCATTTTCAAAATACTAAGAAAATAAAAGAAAAAGTGGTTTTGAGTCTGTATAAAAAGTCTATACATAAGTCTCATTTATTTTAGTTTTTGTTCTCTTTATTATTAAAAATCTCAACAAATAGATTAGCATGTATATATTTATATTCTATTCTATTTTGATTTTATTTTGAATTTTTCTCCAATTAAAAATCATAAAAAATACAAAAGATAATACATGGTATTTTAGATACCTAGAATACCACCAAAAAATGAATTTGTACAAATGATGTATTTTGCTCTTGGCCCCTTCACGAAAGTTGTAGATCTCATTGGGACGGACAACTTTCATGGGAAAAAATTGAATTTGAGTCTATTTGTCATTTTATTTTTTTTATTTTTCTTCTATTCATTTTCTATGGAGGTAACACGTAGCGGCTCCTGGAGCTACCACAAATCACCCCCATTTATTCACTTAGCCATCCCTTTTTTGGATCGTTGGATAAAGCACCCTTCATCCAAAGTCTCTGATCTATCTTTAATTTTTTTACATTATTTTTATTCCTGTAAAATCTTTACGTCACATGTACTCTTTGCATGATAGTTTGCTCTCGGTCGATCGTACGACCACGACTCCGTCTTCCACCTCCAATTATTCTGATCCACGCTGAGCCTGATGCAGTTGTCTTCCCCTATCCATCGACCGACACAAGCCTCATCGCTCCACGTCTCCCTCGATCGCTCTGCCTTCCTCGCCCTCTCCTCCAACTCTGCAAACCCTAACGAACCCCCATCAAAACCTCATCCTCCGCCATTGAGTGAGGGCATCATCCATTTTGAGTGTACCCAAATAGGAGACATAAGCTCCAGCCCTCGCCCTTTCATGGTGACAGCACGAAGGTCGTGATCGGGCATGATGAGACCCAACCTCTATCACTCTAGTATTGTAGGAGTATCTTCTTGAGGAAAATATCCTAAAGAATTTCTATCACTCCATGATCGGATATTGTTGTTTTTAGTTTTCTAATATACTTGTTTTTATTCAAAGCATCCGAAAATGGAACAAAACATGAATCACTATTTTCATTCATATTAAAATCGACATAACAAAATCAGCATGTACAATTTACAGAAGAAGGAAAAGAAAAATGAGCTACTATGTGATGACACGCCTGAGCACTCGGGTATAAGGTACTAGATAGGTCGTTGCGACCCAAGCGATCAGACTATGTCAATCAAGAAAAATGAACCACTAATAAAGATAAAATCGATCAAATCACGAAAGCGGTCCTGCTATTGGATTAACCTGGTATAGCGACCAGGGTCGAACTCAAGGAGCACCGGTTGGCCTCTCGGCCTACGAAGTAGTAAAAAAAAGAAATAGAATAAAAGAAGAAACTTTTTTTAGTGGTTTTTAATTTATTTTATATATATTTTTTAATGCATAAAGAAAATAAGAAAAACAAGTAAGCACACACTTCAACAAATTATTTAAAGCACTAAAAATCAACCAAAAATTCAAACAAAAATATTTTTATGTGTTTTATAATTTTTAGTGTTTTTGTTGAATTTTTGAGAATTTTCTGCTATTTATTTAATTTTCTAAAAATCAAAAAGCGACTGAAACAAATGGTACTGTCCAGCCGAGCTAAATAGGCCTAGATAAAATATCTAAAAGCCCTAAAATAGCCGGAAGGTAATTTTCCTGTAAAGAACGCAAAATAAGGAAAATTTAGGCACCAATGTTATTATTTTTGGATTTTTGGATTAATTACTAGAATTTTTATAAGTTTTAAGTGTTTTTCAATTTTTAGTGGTTTTCAGTAATGAAAAATAGCCACAATTGGCTAGAAAATCAAACTAAGCAAAATAGACAGTAGCTAATTTTTGTGGAATTTTTAAGTGAGTTTTAATATTTTTTTGGGGTTTTTAAAGTTAGACAGTGACAAAAATGAAGGTTTTTGATTTTTTAAAAATATCAAATGAAATCAAAAATGTCTTCAAAAATCCATGAAAATTTTACACCATGGCAGGAGCCATGTATCCAATTTTCGTTGGATTTGGAGGTGTTTTGCTATTTTATTTAAAAAAAAGAAGGGGCACTGTACACAGGGACCAAAGTGCAAATACCCAAGAGTCTGGGGGGTCTGGTGCAATTTACCCAGCAAAACACGCGCCACGCGCGTGCTTGGGGCACTCAGGGACCCAAATGCAAAGAAAATAAGTCCCGAGGACTTATTGGTAACACGTACCAAAAGTCCAAGGGCTTATCTGCAAAATACCCAAAATATCACGATGTTGAAATAAATCACGCACAGGGGTATAAATGTAAATAGATAAAAACTTTCATTCATTCAAGAACAACAAGAACTACAGGGGCCTCTATTGCAAATAAACCAGACAAACACGTGACGAAGCACGTGGCATACAACGCACAGGGGTATATAAGCAAATAAAATAAAGTACGGGGTCCACTATGCAAATAACCCTAAAACTAAACAACTGAATTCAATATTTACAGGACTAAAACGAAATGAAAGAAAAGACGGGGCCTAAGGGTAAATTACCCTTTATTAAGCGGACTGCTGGATGCGCGCCACGTGGAGGATCGGATGGTGGCTAACGGTGGCCGCTCCAGATGTCGCCTCCTCAGATCGGACGATGATGGTTGCTCCGGAGATGGACGGCTCGGATTGAAACTGGAGCGGGAGGGGCGATCGAACGGCGTCTCGAGGTCGTGGAAGAACAGGTGGCCGGCGAACTTCGCCGGCCCAGTGCGAGCGCCTCCGACCTCCTCGCGGGGCGCTGGGGATCTAAGAAGGTCCGGTGTGAGCCTCTGCATCGAGTGGGGGTCTCCGATGACCCAGCCGAGCTCCGAGGAGCTTGAACGAGGTCGGCGGAGCTGAGCCTCCTGGCTGGAAGACGAAGGACCTCAGATGGCCGTCGTTTGACCTGAAAAGCAAACCAGAAGACTCACGGGTCGAGGGCAAACTGCCTCGACCCGGTTAGGCGAGGTGACGGTGGTCTGTGGGTCGCAGAGGACGAGCTCGCACATGCGAAGGGAGGACGGTGAAGCTCGACTCCCAGATCATGTGCGAGCTGGGTTGGATGGGAACGTGGAGAAGGTGCGCAGGAGGAAGGCGAGGGCTATGGCGATGCCCGATGATCAGATGGTGGTCGGAAGCGATGGGAATCGAAGATGAACGGCGGCGACGCGATTTGGGGGTAAATGGAAATCAGAGAAAAAGATAAGCTATCGGAACTACCTGGGTGATCGGAGAGACTGGGGAGGAGCTGGGGAAGCTCCTGGTCGTCGCCTCGAGGAGCGTCTCCCTCCGAGGCTCAAGCTCCAGCTGATGGCGGAGCGACGGCGGCGTAGCTCGCCGGATCGATGGACTCGCCTCCTCTCCTCGCTTCGACAGGTCGAGGCGCAAGCTGTCACTCTCGCGGTCTCTCTGGAGCTCACAGGAGGAGGAAACAAATGGCCAAAGATGGAGAAATGAGGTGGCGGAGCTCGAGCTAAATATGGGCGAGGGTCCGGGAAGATGAGGTCGGGTAGGGCGTGGAAGCGCGCGGATCCCGAGGATGCAGCTCCGGCGAGGGTGTCGGGTGAATCGCGAAGAAGTCGGACCCGGGGTGTGGGTGAATGGGATCCAGGTTTAATCGCTAAAAATCCGAGAAGCGGGCTTACCCGCTAAGAACCGTGCAAAGTGGTCCTGGGGGGGGTAGTTGACCGGGCGGTCAACATCCCCAGGACCCAATAGAAATCGGCCACGTGGCTGGATCTTGGAGTGTAAATTAAGGGTAGCTAGGGGCCGATTTAGCAAAAACTCAAAACACAAAATATTTTTCTTTTATTTTTTTTCTATTTTTTAGTGATTTTTAATTAATTTTTAGAAATAAAACTAAGGTATATACATAGTATGTACTATATAGGTATATGTACACTATTAGGGTTTTTGATTTTTGATTTTTAAATTATTATTTTTGTATAATTTTATTCCTATTTTATATTTTACTTATTTTCATTATAAAATAAGGAATAAAAAGGTATTTTTATTTTATTTTAATTATTTATATACATAGGTAAAATAAATATGTATGTACATTTATATACATGGTATATGTACAATGTATTTTTGTATTTTTAATCTTGCTATTTTTATTTTGTTTTTGATTTGATTGTTCTTATTTTATTTATTTACATTATATAATATAGATTATTTACAAAAATTAGAAAAGTTAATTTTATTTATTGAAAAGACTAAATAAATATATAAGAGTGGTTTATATACATGGTGAAGGTGATGTTTTTGTTTCCTTTTTAATTTTTATATTTTTATCTTTTGTTTTAATATTTATAAATATGTACAAATATTTACAAGCATATTTTTGGTGAGGAAAATATCTTTATTTATTTACATAAATATTTACACATGATCCCCTATCTCCCTCTACTTTGGTTTTTATGCGGTCAGGCCCATGCTGAGCCCTCCCTTGGGTTAGGTTGCTCAATATTTATTCTAAATATTTCCCTCTTTTTCTTTTTAATCTTTATTATTTTATTTTTGCACAAAAACATGCTAATTATAGGTTTTTACACAATGCATGCTTTTGGTAATTATTCCTATTTACACATATCTACATGTATTTGCAAAGGTTTTTGTAGCTAAAATATAAGAATAAAGAGTGATGAATGAGTATTCATCACCCCCCTATACTTAACTTTGCAAGTCCCTTAGCAAACACTTATTTGAAAAAGAAGTGAAAAAGAAAGAAAGAAAAAGAAAAAGAGGATGTACATGGATCAAGGTTGATTATTAAACTTGCCTTCATTAAATTGGGGTATGGAGCTCGATCAGATCTTTGGATTATTAGTGTGTCGGAACCTTATTTGGACTTAAGTCTAAAACTCAACAGCCTCTAAGTTCCACTAATCTATAACCAAGACTCCTCAATGCTCCAGATCAAAACAAGTCATCAACCACAAACCCTGAAGACCATGAATCTTTTCTTGTCCTGTGAAAGTGAGGTCTAAGCTCTCCACCTCAGAAATGGCAACTTGACAACCCTCCCCAACAAGGTAACTCTATGACCTCAGTCTGGCCACTCTTTCCACGAGGAGCGGGGTATTCCCTTCTAAGTTCAAGTTCAACCGGCTCAAGAAGAGGAGGAAGAAGAGAATGGGTCAAGGCCAGTGTAGCCAAGTACCCTTGGGAGCTTGACCAGTGTAGCCAAGTCTCCCTGCTGCAAGCTACAACAGGTGGATCATGAAACTCAAGCTTTGCTTATTGCACTCTATATACATACTCCTGTGGGATTATCATTTTCTATCAGACCCACCACTTTTTTGGAGTTATTTTCTTTTTGCACTTTTTTTTTCAAGTGCATCTGTACAACATATACATGTGCAACATATATACAAGGAGTTTTTCCTCTTGAGCCAGTAGACTATCCCTCTTTTGAAGCTTTATTGCAACCCACAACTCCCGTCGTTAGACCTCATGGCAACCAGACCAAGTTGAGACACACTTCCTTCAATAAAAGAAGAAGAGAGGTTCCGCCTAGAAGTACTACCCTCATATGCTACCCCAAGTCAAGGAAGACTGCCTCCTCACCACCTCATCCGTAGAGAGCTCGGGGCATAGTGCTGGTGTCTAAGTAAAGCCATTGTCTATATGAGTCATGTGTTGTTGTTAAGTGCTCTACTTAGGCTCATTGAGATGACATGTGATCATAGCCTAGTGGACTCAAAGAATTAGGTCAACATGGACCTGAAAAAGCCTTAAACCTAAGCCCTATAAGGTTCCTCTTAGAAGTTAGGTGGATTAAGATCTTAATCAAGCTCCGTTTCTCAATTTGATTCCAGGCTAGTTTAAATATCAACTATCATCCAAAAAAACTATATACATATGTACAAAAAGATGCTTATTTACACAAATTTTACAATCATGCAAAATTTTTGAAAAATGTTTTGAAATCATGAATGGGTGATGTATGAAGTGCAAGTTTTGCAAAAAGATATTTACACACATTTACACAAGATTTTTGCAAACTTTTGATTTTCAAAACATTTTGGAAAAATTTTGTACTATATACATAATTTTGATAAGAAAATATTTACACAAGCTTTACATAAAAGATTTTTGAAATCATTTTTACAAAAATAATTTGTACACTAGCCATTTATGTGCAAATAAAAGAAGTTTATGTACATGAAAATTTTTTAATTTTTGTGATTTTTAGCCATTTTATTTATTAACACACTCACACAAAGTACGAGTTATGGCTAAAGTATATATGAAATATATACACACCCCCTATACTTAGCTCGAACGATGTCCTCAGAGTCAAGAGCGATGAAGAAGACATAACTCGTGCTAGGTATAGGGAAGTTAAAAGAAAGGCTATATACAAAGAAGAATGAATGGAATAGAGAAGTCAAGAGGGTCTCGAGTCTTCCCCCTATACTTAGGATTAAATAATCCTAAGTATAGCAGGCTGTACACTAAGGGAAAACCGAGTGGAGAATGTACAGGGTCTACCCCCCCTATACTTAGGGTAAAATATCCCTAAGTATAGGCAGCAAAACAGGGGTAGGCGGAAGCAAAAGGAATACCCAAACGGTCTCTCATCCCCCCTATACTTAGGGTAAAGTGCACCCTAAGTATAGCATAATCACAAGATGAAGAAAGGGATGTGGGACTAAAGAATGTAGCGATATGGACAGATGGATCTATACAAGGCGAAAGATCAGTGAAACTCAGGCGTGAGATGCATTAGATGTGAGTCAAAGACCACATCTCACGCAAAATGAATAGGGGCAAGATCAGCGACCCGCGGCTCATGATCTAGAAATGGCTTGAGCCGCTGGCCGTTCACTCGAAAGGTACTCTCAGAGGACAACTCAGATATGTCAATGCTACCGTTGTCATGTACCTTTCTGACCAAGTAGGGTCCCTTCTATTTGCTCTGTAGCTTCCCTGGAAATAAACGTAGCCTCGCATCAAACAGCCATACTCTCTGTCCACTCTCAAAATGCTTGTGGCTGATATGAGAATCATGCCACTCCTTCACTCTCTCCTTATACTGTAGGCTGTTTGAGAAAGCTGTATCTCTAAGCTCCTCCAGGGCGGCTAACTCTGCCCTCCTATGGTCTCCCATACCATCTGGATCCATAAGAATGTCTGTAACTTCCCAAAGTGACTTGTGCCTCAGCTCAACAGGTAAATGGCACGGCTTGCCATATACGAGGCGAAAGGGAGATGCGCCCAATGGTGTCTTGAAAGACGTCCTATATGCCTACAAGACCGAGTCCAAAAGCTGTGACCAATCCTTTCGGTCAGGGCGGACGACTTTCTGCAGTATAGTCTTGATCTCCCTGTTCAACACCTCGGCTAGACCATTCGTCTGTGGATGGTAAGGTGTAGCAACACGATGGTCTATACTGAACTCGCTAGCAAGGGCCTTCACCTGGTCGTTGATGAAATGAGACCCCCCATCAGAAATCAGAACTCGTGGAATCCTGAACCGCGTGATGATGTGCTTCCTGGGTGATGATGTGCTTCCGCGTGACGATGTGCGGCGCGATTTGGGGGTAAATGGAAATCAGAGAAAAAGATAAGCTATCGGAACTACCTGGGTGGTCGGAGAGACTGGGGAGGAGCTGGGGAAGCTCCTGGTCGTCGCCTCGAGGAGCGTCTCCCTCCGAGGCTCAAGCTCCAGCTGATGGCGGAGCGACGGTGGCGTAGCTCGCCGGATCGATGGACTCGCCTCCTCTCCTCGCTTCGACAGGTCGAGGCGCAAGCTGTCACTCTCGCGGTCTCTCTGGAGCTCACAGGAGGAGGAAACAAATGGCCAAAGATGGAGAAATGAGGTGGCGGAGCTCGAGCTAAATATGGGCGAGGGTCCGGGAAGATGAGGTCGGGTAGGGCGTGGAAGCGCGCTGATCCCGAGGGTGCAGCTCCGGCGAGGGTGTCGGGTGAATCGCGAAGAAGTCGGACCCGGGGTGTGGGTGAATGGGATCTGGGTTTAATCGCTAAAAATCCGAGAAGCGGGCTTACCCGCTAAGAACCGTGCAAAGTTGTCCTGGGGGGGGGGGGGTAGTTGACCGGGCGGTCAACATCCCCAGGACCCAATAGAAATCGGCCACGTGGTTGGATCTTGGAGTGAAAATTAAGGGTAGCTTGGGGCCGATTTAGCAAAAACTCAAAACACAAAATATTTTTCCTATATTTTTTCTATTTTTTAGTGATTTTTAATTAATTTTTAGAAATAAAACTAAGGTATATACATAGTATGTACTATATAGGTATATGTACACTATTAGGGTTTTTGATTTTTGATTTTTAAATTATTATTTTTGTATAATTTTATCCCTATTTTATATTTTATTTATTTTCATTATAAAATAAGGAATAAAAAGGTATTTTTATTTTATTTTTATTATTTATATACACAGGTAAAATAAATATGTATGTATATTTATATACATGGTATACGTACAATGTATTTTTGTATTTTTAATCTTGCTATTTTTATTTTGTTTTTGATTTGATTGTTCTTATTTTATTTATTTACATTATAGAATATAGATTATTTACAAAAATAGAAAAGTTAATTTTATTTATTGACAAGACTAAATAAATATATAAGAGTGGTTTATATACATGGTGAAGGTGATGTTTTTGTTTCCTTTTTAATTTTTATATTTTTATCTTTTGTTTTAATATTTATAAATATGTACAAATATTTACAAGCATATTTTTGGTGAGGAAACTATCTTTATTTATTTACATAAATATTTACACATGAGCCCCTATCTCCCTCTACTTTGGTTTTTTTATGCGGTCAGGCCTATGCTGAGCCCTCCCTTGGGTTAGGTTGCTCAATATTTATTCTAAATATTTCCCTCTTTTTCTTTTTAATCTTTATTCTTTTATTTTTGCACAAAAACATGCTAATTATAGGTTTTTACACAATGCATGCTTTTGGTAATTATTCCTATTTACACATATCTACATGTATTTGCAAAGGTTTTTGTAGCTAAAATATAAGAATAAAGAGTGATGAATGAGTATTCATCACTATGTCTACTACTGAGGAGGATGGATCTGCAACGGGTGCACCCTCCTCCAAGGCTGACTCGGATCTTAATCTCCCGTTATCTTTTTACGATTTTTGGTTTTCTTCATTTTTTTGATCTTTTCTAATGGTGCTCCTCCATCGACTACTACATTGATCCAGGCTCACTAGATGATGAAGATGAAGCTGGAATTTGATTGGTAGCTTTATTCCCCAATCCATGTGGAACATATTGCTGCAGGCTCCTACCGCTCCTGAAAGTGACAATGTTAGATAAACATGAAAAATCACAAGCCATATATACATGTCTCGGTAGTGGAAGGATCATGACAGGCTACATGCTCCTTATTGCAGCGAAGAATGTTGGGATTGATCACTTTCAAATCATCTAACCTCTGATTTACTTCAATCATGTTATTCATCAACTGTGTCAAGTAGTCAAGTGTCGGGTTCTTCGAAGGTGCCTCTGTTTGCTCAACAATTGGAGATCGTTGAGACTGGAAGTGTGATTGAGGTTATTGTTGGTACCCATGATATGCAAAATGGAGTGTCTAGTGACGAATCCCAAATTCCCCCTTTTAATTAAGTTATCTTAAAATGCGTTGTAGTCGGGCAAATCTGGATTTGTCAAAAGGACCGCTTAAATGGATTATCCAATTAAAGCGAGTGGTCAATTTATTTGTTTACTTGGGTAAGCTCAAGGTCAAACTCAGGGAGGTCGTTGTCTCCTTAGGATGATTATCAGGCGATCTAGAGACTAGGTTTTCAGGGAATTTTTTAATATTTTTAAATGCAATTAATGGATAGAATGCAAATTTGCAAAGTTCGGGGACTAAAATAAAATTTTCATTCAAACGATGTCTAAAAATTATGAATTTAGCCAGAAGATGAAATTATTGAAATTAAGCTACTGTATTTTTTTGAAATTTTCTGATGCAACATGATTACTAATAAAAAATGCAGACTATGTAATTTCTAGAAAATTAAATTTAATAAATATCAAACATCAATATTTTCCATAAATTAAATTATCCTAGATAGGACTATATGAGAGATATCCATAATACTTTTTAATTCCTTAAATACTAAGTGTGGAATTAATTAAAAATCAATTACTCAAATCACTAATTATTTTATTAAAACCACGATATGCGTGCAAATGAATGAATATTGAGCATAAAGTGGAACACAATAAAATCTATTTAATGTGATTTTTTGAGAATTTTTTGGAGCAACAGATAATTTAATATCAATTAAAGAGCACACATAGGGCAAAATATGTATTTTTTCACTTAAATATACATTATAAATAAACCATGCCTCCTAAAAATCAAATCAAACATCTAAAAGATAGAGCATCAAGTATTCTGCAATATGCAATTTTTAAAATAAAAATTTGACACGAAAATGATGTTCAAATAAATATGCAAACACAAGGGTTTATATGCAATATAAAATCAAAATAAGAAAAAGAACATGTTGATGCAATTACCAATGCTTAGTGGGGTGTTTGCAATTTTTTTAGGATGTCACGTGCGCTCACGTGACTCTTAGAAGGTTGAATCGGCTGGTGAATGCAGAGAAGGAGGGTACATCCTTGCAATATTTCCAAAAAGGAACGTACCTTGCATGTGCCCTAGCTCAGCAAGAGGCTCGGGCAACCAAACATCGAGCCGCCGCGTGGCAGATGGCAGCAGGCTCGGGTGGTAGAGGCTCAGCCTCGGGAGGTGATGAATCCACAATTCATCATCTTTATTCTATCATTTTGGCCTCAAAAACCCTGACAAATGCTTGTAAATACCTTTAATTCATGCATTTTAGCATTCATGCATGTGTGGTAAATAGTGTATAAAATACAGTTTTTAAAGCCAAAATTATAGAATAAAAAAAAGAAAAGAAAAAGAATAAAATATTGTAAATATTTTATGACCCGAAACCCCGAGACCTAGGCATCTAGATGAATAGGTCGACAAGGAATAAAGTAGGGAGAGATAAAATACAATAAAAAATCATTTTATTTAATTCAATCTTTATTCATTTTGGGACCTATTTTTGGTTCCACTTTGTATACCTCAAATAAAGAAACTTTGTACATGAAAGTTGTAGATAATTAAATAAAGAAAAATACAAAAGTGATTTCACTCAAAAAAATGTACAGATAAAAAGTTATGATCTGAATAAAATTCCAGAATCCCAACTTCCCAGACTTGTATCTCTCAAATAATAACTCGAAATGCATCAAAACCACCTTTAATTGTATATAATTTTCAATATGCTATTTAATGAAGGTAGTTTCGCATTTTGTGGAGCTACGGTTTGAAAGTTGAGTTTTGGACCCCTATTGTATACTTGTACCGATTAAAATATCCATTTTATTTATTATTCATTATTTTTATACTTTTATATTTTTATAATTTTTTAAATATTATTTATATTAGATGTGTGTATTAAAATTGAACTAAAAACAAAAAGAAAACACAAAAATAAAATACTTGTATATATAACATATAGGTATAATACCTGTACATATACCTATATAATTAATTCTCCTATTTTATTAAGTGTACAAAACACTTCAGAAAAATAAAATAAAAATATCTTTAAGTGTATAAAAACATTTATAAATATATAAAATAATAAACAAAATAAATAAAATAAAATATACAAAATAGAAATAAAATATTAAAATATATAGATATGTATACCTATATAGGCCTAAAAAGGCAACTTGTATTTTTATACCTCATAAAAATAATTAGAAATCATAAAATAAAAAATTCATTTGCTATTTTTAAATGAATTTTGAAATAATTTCTTCAGGGTTTTTCCTGGTTGGTCCACGTGGACCAATCAGGTGCTTCTGACAGTTGACACTCTCACCCTGTAGCAGCGTCAGACCTCATTTTTGCCCCATGTTTGTGGATTTTTCGAGGTCAAACCATTCCACTTTTCGTGTCGACTCCTTCACGACTTTTGTTCCTCGATAATCCATCTTTCACGCCCTAGGTTTTCCTAGGGAAGAGGAGCGTCGATTTAGTCGATCCCTCTCGATCTTTGGAGCCTGGTCGTCAACCATTCAAATAGAACCCGACCTTTTAACTCGGTTTTTGAACCCCATTTGACCCAAAAACATCCCGCCTCTCGTGCTCTGGTGAACCTCCGGTGATAGGGGAGTCTTCGCCCACGATCAGCAAGCCCAGGCGCCGTCTGTGGCGGTCTCCACCACCTCCGCCAACTCCGGCGTCGAGGTCTTCTTCCTCAGGTGATACACACCTTCGAGACCTTGTTTTTCCTTTATTTTCTTTTCTCTTTTTACTCGTCGTAGTCTTAAGATTAGATCCCCCCAGTTAGTGTCGCATTCCGTCCATTGAATCGCCCAACCATAACCCATCGCCAGAGCTCGTTCCGGCCACCATCTCGCGCCGTCGTTCCACGCTTCCATTCCGCCACCACGGGGTCGAGGCATTTTTCCTTCGACCCTCTCACGTTTCTTGCAGGACTTGCGCGCCAAAGGATACGCCTGGGGCTCGTTTTGAGCCTCGCCGGAGACACGAGGAGCCCGTCAGCTCCGTCGCGCCCTCCCGCAAGCTCTGGCCACCGCCGGAGTGTTTTGGAGCCGCTAGGAGCAAGAGGGAGATCCCAGGAACCCGCCGTCCAGTTTTGAGCCTCGAAGACCGCCGGAGGATCGAGATTTGGAGCGGGGAAGCTCACCTCGCCGGCATTGCCTCCCTGTTCTTCCTCCACCCTCTAGCATCGTTGGATCACGTCGTAGCTCCAGCTCGTGTCCCAACCATCCGATCCTCGCACGTTCCAGCCGTCCGATCACCCTCGAGGATCTGATATGGGCCGATCATTGCCAAAGCGTCATCGGCCATCCGCTGCTCGCCACATGGATAAGTGAAGAACGTCAGCTGTTGGATCGCCCCGCCTGGCTATTTTGCACTTTAACCCCGACAATTTTTGTATTTAATATTTAGCATTAAATCTTTCATTTGCAGTTCAAAACTTTTGTAATATTTGCATGGACACCTCAGACTTTGAATATTTGCATCCATGTCCTGTCCACGCCACCTCACGTAGTGGGGTGGTGGGAATTTTGCAAGGAACCCCTGTGGGTTTCATTATTTCGTTTTAGTCCAGGAAAAGTTTTATTCTATGTAATAGTTTTGGACATTTTGTAACTAAGCCCCTAAGGTTTTTGGTAACTACAAGTAGGTCCCTATCAGGCGCGTGTGTAGCATGTGCGTAGGTGGGATTTTTGCGCTTGTGCCATTGTGGGTTTTGAAATTTTTAATTGGTCCTAGAACTTAATTATTAGTTATATATTTTGTGGAAAAATTACACTGTGTCCCCTATAGTTACGGATATTTACATTTATACGCCTGCCAACAGTGTAGTTTCTTTTTGTTACTAGTATTTGTTTCATGCATCTATAAAATTCTAAAAATAACCAAAAAATTAACTTAGGCTCATGTTTATCTACTCTTTCACGCTATATTTTTAGTTTGCATTTTTATTGCATTTTCATATTTATAAAAATTCAAAAACATGCATTTTTGCTACTATTTGCATTAGAAAAAACCAAAAAATATTAAAAAACCCTTGAAAAATTCTAAAAAAACCACCTTTTGTTTGCTTCTATGTGTTTTAACTTCAATCCAAAAATCACTAAAAAATTCAGAAGAAAACCCCTAAAAATAACAAAACCCCTTAAAACTTCATAAAAATCTTAAAAATTCCAGAAAAATCCTAAAAATCTATTTTTGTCTCTGAATTTTCTTTATTTTATTCTCTTTTTAAAATTAATTTGAGGAATTTTTGAGTCTGTTTGATATTTTCCATCCTTATTTTAAGTTCAGCCAGCAACTTTGTTCCCTATTTTTCAGTATTTTTGCCTTCAAAAATACCAAAAAAATAGGAAAAATATAGAAAAATCACAAAACACTACAAAATATAAAAAGCACAAAAAGATTTTTTTCCTAAATTTTGAGTGTTTTTACCTCTTTTTATAAATATTTGATCTTCATTTTCTTATATTGTATCCTTGTTTTTTAAAAGAAAAGAAAATATAAAAAATACAAAATACAAAAAGAAAATACAAAATCAGAAAAAAAGAGAATATAAAAATCATAAAATTAAAAAAATAAAATTAAAAAAAAATTAAAAATTAAAAATCCACTAAAATAGCACATTTGTAGGCATTTGATCACATTCACATTTTTATGCATTTTGCCCCTATCTATCCCATCTGCTCCCTGAGTTCGACACTCTACACACTTGCACACTATACACATTTTTGTAGAGTTATAATAAATTTTAACTCTACATATTACTTTTCATTGTTTGATTGTTGTTGTGGGTTAATTGCTGACTTAATCCGGATTTTCGTGTGGTCGACTCAACGACTGAGTTTCCGCTTTGTGTGGAACTTAAGACCACCGATTTTCTGGTTAATCAAATGGCGCCGTTGCCGGGGAACAACAACGTATAGATTGGCTTTTTGTTTGCGATTGCTTGCCTACCATTTTCACTTCATTTATCTTCATTATTTTTTGATATATATTCTTGAGTTGTCTAACCACTCTCTTTGTTGACTTCGTGCGAGGTATCACGGATCGAGGGAGGCGCATTTCCCTAGGCGCCTGTGCACCCACGTGAAGCCAGCTTCGGTCTGCTACCCCTACACGAGGAGGACTTAGAGATTTTTGCAGATTTAGCTCTAGTTTATCTTCTGTCTATATTTGTAATTTAAGTGAGAGAATGACTATAACTTGTAATATTCAGGACACTCAGACACTGCTAAACTTCACGAAGTCCAATGCCTGAGGGTTTGCTCCCTTGGGGGCCTCGTCGGCTTTTGCAGTTTTTGCTGGTTTTGATTTCTTCGATTTTCTTTTATTTTGATTCACGAAGATTTTGGCCCCTAGACTTAGGATTTTATCTTAATTGTGACGTAATTGATTAGGACCCCACACCTAATATTTTGCATGTGCCTATAGATCGCTAAGTGGACCTAATTAATAACTCACAAAAGAAAAAGCTAATTTGGTCACTTGAGGAGTCACGTGCCGCTAGAGGTCGTATACAACGCTGGCAGGATCCGTTGTGGCGGACACCGATCGGCATCAGAGATCGGACTCTGACTCCTCTTGTTGACCATTTAGCTACTATTCTTCTTGTGTAGAAATTCTTGTCTAAGGCTGATTTCTTCTTGCATCATATAGATAGTTTAATTTCTGTCTTTAATTTATGTGCGGATCACCCTGCATGTAGAGTGCTAGAGCAAGGTACGTATTTTTATCTCTACATGCATCATTGTGTTTGATCGCGCATCAGCTTTTCCGACTTCCTCCCTCGTTTTATTGGACTTTAAATAAATCATGAAATCGGAAAATTCGTTAGGCGTTGTGTTTATTCAGAAAAAGACTAAAAAGGTGAAAATCATAAATTTGGGACTGCTAATGCAAATTTGACCATAAAACTCACCTCATCCAAAAATTTTGTTCTTGGGGAGAGTAATCCCCTCCTTGGTTGATTTATCTGCAGCGATAGAGTGACCCGCACAATAGGTTAGAGCCATACCTGAACTCCTCTCAGACTACTATTCTAGGGTTAGTCGTTCTCCAGTGAGGATCTCTCCGGTAACCGATAAAGCGGACCGTGACATCCTTTGCATAGTGGATTGATAGGGTAGCCGGTAAACGGTCCGCAATTCATATTGGTTGGGAAAGATCTAGCTTTAGAGCAGGAAAATCTCCTAGGAGCATCGGGTTCCTACCAGCTCGCTTAATCGCTCTGATAAATTGATTGATCACCTAATTAAACTTGAAAAGATAAACGACCGAACTTTCACGGTCATCAGCTCAGAGTTGCGTAGGTGAATTGGGGGTTTGTATTCACATCTTGTTTGCATCCGCCCTTCTCCTGATCAAAATGATGGGAAGGAGATCTCTTAGTCCACGTGGCACCGCTATCGAGCACTCCTTCCTATTCATCTAGGTCAGCTTCGGGGAGTCCAGACCCACTCTCCGAGCCTGAGTTTACGTCTACCCTGTTCCCCCTCGACCACCCTTCTTCTTCTATCAATCCAGTGGTGTCAGAATTTAGTGCAGCACAATCAGAACATTTGACGGCACCTGAGATGGGTTCTTTTGCCTTTGCAGAGGCCCAAGCTATGGCTGGTAGAGATAAACACCCAGATGAGCAGGGACCGCCTCCATTCATATATGACCAAGATGCCATCAACAATTCACTGTTAGCATCCCTGGAGACCATGCAGAGAAAGATTAGAGACCAGGTATTGTTCATGGGTGATATCATGAGGGAGCCGGCGTAGATGCGGGAGGGTAGAGATGACAGACCTGAGGGCGGTGGAGATATCCCAGAAGCAGGCGGCGGTGGAGGAGAACCTAAGCAGGAGAGGCCACCACCGATGACGATGAGGCAGTTGCACAACCCAGCCGTGACCCTCACTCACCGATGGATCCAGCTTCCTCCCATTGTCGGGAACTTCGAGCTTCGCCCGCAGACCATTCAGTTACTGCCCAAGTTCCATGGGATAGCCACCGAGGAGCCTCATCTCCGTCTGCAGGAGTTTGGGATGATTTGCAGCACTGTCCATGATAGACTGATGGACGAGGACATGATTGAGATGATTGCCTTCTCATTCTCCTTAGCTGACAGAGCAGCCTATTGGCTGAAACATCTTGGGAGGTATGTCACATCTTGGGCACAGCTCCAGACCGAGTACTACAAGTACTATCCACTTGGCCGGGCGAATGCAACATGAGCGATGATCAACAACTTCACGATGATCCCGAATGGGCAGTTCCATGAGGCTTGGGATCGATTTAGAGAGCTCATTGACCGGTGTCCACATCACGATATATCCAAGCCCAATCTGGTTCAAAGTTTCTTCTGTGGGCTGACACCAGAGCTGCAGGGGCTTGTAAATGCCTATTGTGGTGGATCTTATTTCTCCAAGGGAGAATATGCGGTTTGGGAAATCTACGAGGGAATGGCAGAGAACTCTACAGTCATGGCCCAGGCTCGCGTCTACACACAGCCGGAGATTCCACCACAGGCAGTTGGATATCAGAGGATTGCACGCATCGATGCCGGTATACACACTCCGTCAGCAGCCGCAACTCAGGCTGAATCCACCACTGCTGACATGGGGATCATCATCAAGAAGTTGGACGGCATCGAGATACTTGAAAAGAAGTAGAGTCAAGGTCTTGCCTAGATGGACCTTTTGATGAAGACCATGAGTGACCTGAAGATGCAGATCCTTTGCATTCAGGAGGCACAGATGTCCACTCAGCAGCCTCCCAAGTCACGTGCTGATCCTAGCAGTAGCAGCTCCACCTAGCCCTCTGCCACATACTGCTAGGTTCACCACATCCAGGCAGAGCTGGTCCAACAGCTACAGCACTAACCATTTCCACCACCATCTCAGGACACTCAGATGGTGGTCTACCAGCCGGATCAGCCACTGACAACTCTTCCTCCACCACCCGTTGAGCAGGAGTCATTGATGGAAGTCAATGGGATATGGTACGACCGGTACCCACAACAGCCCGGGATTCGTCGTGATCACCCCAGATTCCGTTGGACCACTGGTGGCACCTCATCCCTGCTGCAGCCTCCCGCTCAGGGCCATCAGAACAGGCAGCAACATCAACAACCCCATCACGCCCACCAGCAGTACCATCAGAGTCCTCATCCTTCTATCAAGGACAGCAGTGGATGCAGCGTCAACAGCCTCACCAGACGTACTCCCAGCCCCCTCCTCACTTTTCACACCAACAACAGCCTCATTTCCAGCAAGGGAACACTTCCGGTTCTCAGGCGTCAGCCTTTGAGAATCCAGCTTTAGATGACCTCGCCCGCTTGCTATCTGAACAGTAGGCATCCTTCCGGCGGGAAATGGATGAGTTCCGACAGGAGATGAGGGATATCATCAAGGGCAAGGACACCATACCAGCACATATTGAGCCGAATCCGAACAATCTGAAGAGGAAGTCTGAACAGGTATAGTTTACAGAGGATACCTCTCCTAGTGACTATTTGAGTGACATGTCTTTTTTTGTGATGCTGATTTCGTGACTACTAGGAGTGGTAAGATGCTAGATGGCAGCGCCTCATCTGAGCGACAGCCACACGAGGAACCAGGAGCGCCAGATGAGGAGAGTAGCGGTGCTGATGCCACTGTCGATGATGTTGATGACAGTGGTACTGATGCCACCAAGGATGGAGATCCAGATGACAGTGTTGAGGCCGTCGAGACACCAGATGCAGACGATGGTGCTGATGCCACCATTTCACATGATGCTGAGCCAGAGCGTGGTGCTGATGCCGCGAAGTCAGATGTCGTTGGTGGTACTGAGGCCGCCACTTCTACTTTTGTTGAGCTTCCACATGTTGTGTTGCCACCTTTTGTATCTCAGGACTGTGGTAACAAGAAAAAGAACAAAAATATGAATAAAGGAAAGGTTTCTGTATCCACTTCGAGTCCATATGTGTTGCATGATGATCATTGTATGGATTCCATTCCTTCACATGCGCAAGAACCTCTTCCTAGTTCTCCATCTGAGGAGGCCCCTACCATCCACTTCCCTCAAACACTTCGCTTGGCGAAGGGGAATAAAAAAGAAAATCCAAAAAAAAACTCACCAGTTAGAGTTCAGCAACCAGATGATCAATAGATTTCAGATTCAGCTGACTCTACAGGAGGAACTTGAGCACATCCCCCTCTTCCAAAAGAACTTGAGAGAGAAGACTACAATCCGTAGGAAGAGGAGGAACCACAGAGATGAGATCCATGTGCTCACCCGTTCCACATGCTTTGCCATTCAGAACCGATTGCCAGCCAAGAGACCTGATGCAGGAGCTCCCTATGCCAGGTGCGAGATTCAGGAGCAGTAGTTCGACCGTACTTTATTAGACAGCGGCTCTTCTATCAACCTCCTTCCGGCAGCCTTACTTGATTGATTCGAGTTTGGCCCTCTCCATCGGAGCAGGACCGTCCTTCAGTTTGCTGACAGGTCAATTAAGAGGCCGAAGGGCTTGTTGAGAGACGTGGTCGTTACCATTCAGGGCCTGAAATTCCCCATGGACTTTGTTGTACTGGACATGGAGATCCTTGAGTCAGTAACATGTACCCCCATCATACTTGGATGCCCATTCTTGCCCACTGCCAAGGTGGTGACCGACCATGATAGTGGGAAGATGTACTTTTGCATAGAGGGTGAAAGTATACAAATAGAGATGATCGACGAGACCAGAGCAAGAGAATCAGCATGCTCAAAGCAGTTCAACGATACAGAGCAGATGACAGAGGCTGAGCTAGACGTCCACCAGGAGTGTGATTTTGTGATGATCGATAATGAAGCCATTTGGACAGATCCTGTAGAACAAGCCCTCGCCTTGCCCGCAGATTCAGCGTACTTACAGCTTATGGCAGTCGAGAGTTTGGATAGCGCACCCCTGGCAGAAGACACATTAGAGGCTGATAGTTGTGAGATGAGTGGTAAATCAGAGTTTCATTCATGTTCTTCTAGTCCAGATCCCTCGGATCCAGACATTGATTGGGATGACTTTGATGATTACTTGCCATGTTTGATCCCTTCTGAGCCGACAACTAGGACGGAGAGTGAGCCAGCACAGTTCACAGAGATACCAGTAGGGTTCCCTTCGTCAGATTTTCATGCATAGTGAGAGTTCTCACATGTAGATTTGGTAGCCTTCACACAGACATATCAGAAGCCAGATCTACCACCTCCCAGTTGTGCAGAATTGAAGCCCTTGCCGTAGTCGCTGAAGTAGAGATTCCTTGCGGGTGAGCCAGATATGCACCCAGTCATTATCTCGACAGATTTGACTGGAGAGCAAGAATCTCGTCTGATGGAGGTTCTTGAAAGAAACCGCAAGGCGATAGGATAGAGTATAACTGATCTCCAGGGGATTAGTCCGGCTCTGTGCTCCCACCATATCTACCTCGAAGAGGATGCTAAGCCCTCGCGTGAGTTCCAGCGATGGCTGAACCTGAATCTTCGAGATGTGGTCATGAAGGAAATATCAAAATGGTGGAGCACCGATTTTATCTACCCCATCTCCGACTCCAAGTGGGTTAGTCCATTACATGTGGTACCCAAGAAGACGGGTATCACTACAGTTGTGAGTGAGTCTAGAGAGGGGATAGCTACCCGAGTACCCACTTCTTGGAGGGTCTGTGTGGACCTAGACGATTGAATGAGGCCACCAAGAAGGATCATTTCCCACTGTCATTTATTGATTAGATTATCGAGAGGCTAGCTGGGAAGAGTCATTACTGTTTCCTTGACAGATACTCCGGTTACAATCAAGTGGCCATTGCGCCCGAAGGCCAGGACAAAACGACATTCACATGTCTATTTGGGACTTATGCTTTCAGACGGATGCCTTTTGGTTTGTGTAACACCCCGATGACATTCCAAAGGTGCATGTTGTCCATCTTTTCGGTTATGGTGGGTGACTGTTTAGAGGTCTTCATGGATGACTTCTCGGTCTATGGCGATGGGTTCGATGCTTGTCTTGACTGCCTAGACCGTGTGCTTCAGCACTGCATAGAGGTCAATCTTATCTTGTCTTGGGAGAAGAGTCACTTCATGGTGACTTAAGGGACGGTCCTTGGTCATATCATCTCCAACAGGGGCATGGAGGTTGATCCGGCCAAGGTGGATGTCATTAGAAAACTCAATCCACCGTCCAATCTGCGTCAATTGCGGTCTTTTTTGGGGCATGTTGGTTTCTACCGACGGTTCATTCAAGACTTCAGTCGTATTGCCTGACCGCTTACTGATTTGTTGATGAAAGACACCGAGTTTGTTGTAGATGATAAGTGTCTTGCGTCTTTTGAGACTCTCAAGAATATGGTTGTCACGACTCCTGTCCTTCAGCCACCCGATTGGTCTCTCCCATTCGAGATCATGATGGATACTTCTGATTTCGCCGTAGGGGTTTTGCTTGGACAGAGGAGGGATGGATTGCCGTATGCCATTCACTACGCTAGCCAGACTTTGGATGCCGCTTAGAGGAATTACACCGTGATTGAGAAGGAGATGCTAGCTGTAGTCTTTGCTTTGGATAAGTACCGATCATATATTATGGGATCTAGAGTGACTATCTTTACAAATCACACCGCCAACCGGTACCTCATGGCCAAGAAAGATGCCAAAGCTCGCCTTACCAGATGGATTTTTCTGCTCCAGGAGTTTGATATTGAGATTAAGGATAAGCTTGGAGTTAAGAATGTGGTGGCGGATCACCTCTCCCGCTTAGAGAACCTTGAGGAATCTGAGCCCAGTGCACCTATTACAGAGACATTTCCAGGTGAGGCGATCCTGGCTATCACCTCGCTTCCATGGTACACCGACATTGTGAACTATCTTTTCGCCAAGATAGTTCCACAAGGTTGGCCCATGCAGCGACTTGAGACCTTCCTTACGAAGTCCAAGTCGTACCATTGGGAGGATCCTGTCCTTTATCATGAAGGAGGGGATAACATCTGGAGGAGGTGCATTCCTCAAAAAGAGCAGCATAGCGTCCTCACCTACTGCCACAAGCTTGAGGCAAGAGGACATCTTTCTGGGAGACAGACAACACATAAGGTGCTCCAATACAGCCTTTGGTGGCCTACTCTCTTCAAGAATTCCGATGAATTTGTGAAGAGATGTACTGACTGTCAGAAGATGGGTACTTGCAGACAGAGAGATATGATGCCCATGCAGCCCATTCACTTTTGTGAGATTTTTGACGCATGGGGTATTGATTTCATGGGCCCATTTCCTAAGAGTCAGGGGTTTGAGTACATTTTGCTTGCTGTGGATTATGTGAGTCGTTCGGTTGAGGCCATCCTCGTCCGAGCCGCAGATGCTAAGACTGTGTGTCGATTTTTGAGGAAAAATATCATTTCACGGTTCGGGGTACCTAGAGTTCTGATTTCAGACGGGGGGTCTCACTTTATCAACGACAAGGTAAAGGCCCTTGCAGATGAGTTCAGCATTGACCATCGTGTTGCCACTCCATATCACCCTCAAACTAATGGTCTTGTGAAGTATCGAATAAGGAGATCAAGACTATTTTACAGAAGGTAGTCTGCCCAGACCGAAAGGATTGGTCACAACTTTTGGACTCGGTCATGTGGGCCTATTGGACTTCCTTCAAGACTCCATTAGGAACATCTCCCTTTCATCTCGTCTATGGCAAGACGTGCCATTTACCAGTGGAAATCAAGCACAAGGCACTATGGGCAGTTACAGAGTTATCATTGGATCCTGAGAATATAGGAGAACAGAGGAAAGCAGAGTTGGCAGCCCTGGAGGAACTGAGAGATACAACCTTTTCAAGCAGCCTACAACAACAACAAAGCCTTTTCCCACAATTAAGTAGGGTCGGCTACATGGATTCTTCGCCTCCATTCAGATCTATATTGGGTCAATCCCGGGCTTATATCCACAAAACAAAGATCCCTTCGTATTGTCTCTTTCCAACACTTCTTGGGCCGTCCCCGCCCTCTCTTAGCCGGCTCAACATCCCAACAATCGCATCTCCTAACTGGCGCATCGGCTGATCTTCTTTGCAAATGACCAACCATCTTAAGCGGTTTTCTCGCATCTTATCCTCGATCGAAGCAACACCAACTTTCTTTCTGATTGCATCATTCTGAATCCGATCTTTACGTGTGTGTCCACACATCCACCTTAGCATTTTCATTTATGCTACAACCATTCTCTGCACATGTTTATGGTTCACAGGCCAACATTCAGATCCATAGAGCATAGCAGGTCTCACGGCTGCTTTGTAAAACTTTCCTTTAATTTTTAAAGGAATTTTCTTATCACAGAGAACAACAGAGGCTCCTCTCCACTTTAGCCAACCTGCATTTATTCTATTAGTAACATCTCCATCAATTTCCCCATCATGTTGCAAAATAGATCCCAGATATCTAAAAGAATCTCTCTTCCGAATGTTATCATCACCAATCTTCACCTCAATTCTTTCACCATTTGCTTCCATCAAAGGTGCACTCCATATATTCTGTCGTAGCCATACTTATACGAAATCCTTTACTCTCTAACTCATGTCTCCAGACCTCAAGATTCTCATTTACTCTATCTCTAGTCTCATCAAGCAACACAATATCATCAGCAAATAACATACACCAAGGTAACTCATCTTGAATGTGACTTGTCAACTCGTCCATAATCAAAGTAAAAAGAAATGGACTCAAAGCTGAACCTTGATGTAAACCAATGTTGATGTCAAAATAGCCAGTCTTCCCAGACGGGGTCCTTACACAAGATAAAGCCCTATCATACATGTCCTTTATGAGGTTAATGTATATGACATGCACTTGTCTCTTCTCTAAAACTCTCCACAATATCTCTCGTAGGACATAATCATAAGCCTTCTCTAAATCAATAAAGATCATATGGAGGTTCTTCCTTTTAGCTATATAAATCTCCATTGTTCTCCTCAACAAATGGATGGCTTCAATAGTTGAGCGACCTGGCATGAATCCGAATTGGTTTTCTTTGACGTTGGAAACTTGCCTCAACCTTCTCTCAATCACACGCTCCCAAATTTTCATAGTGTGACTCATCAGCTTGATACCTCTATAATTTGAACAAATTTGAATGTCCCCTTTATTCTTATAAAGAGGCACCACGATACTCCTCCTCCAATCTTCAGGCATTTTCTTGCTTCGCCAAATAACATTGAATAGATTCATAAGCCAAGTCAAACCGCGCTCACCTAAAACTTTCCATACTTCTACAGGGATGTCATCCGGTCCTACACCTTTCCCAGGTCTCATAACCTTCAAAGCCTCCTCTACTTCCTTTCTTTTAATCCGTCTATAGCTAGCACGATTCAAGTAACTTTCACTACTAGCTAGATCACCCAAAGTGATCTCTCTATTTCCTTCCCCAATGAAAAGTATATGGAAGTACTACTCCCATCTAGTCTCTATATCCTTCTGAGTAACAAGCAAGTGACCTTCCCCGTCCTTAATGCATCTCACTTGAGAAAGGTCTTTGGTCTTTCTTTCTCTTGCTTTGGCCAACCTGAATATATCCTTCTGGCCCTCCTTAGAGTCGAGATTTTTATACAAAACTTCATAAGCTTTTGACTTAGCCTCGCTTACAGCCTTCTTTGCTTCCTTCTTTGCTATTTTATAGTTTGTGACAGTTTCCTCTGTTCTATCCTTAAACATAGCTTTAAAGCATGCTCTTTTAATTTTTAGCTTCTCTTGCACCCCTTCACTCCACCACCAAGCCTCCTTTTAACCTGGGGCTCCTCCCTTTGACTCGCCTAGCATCTCTTTGGCTACCTTTCGGATACAAGATGCTACTGCCTCCCACATCTCGTTTGCACTTCCACTACAATCCCAAGATAAATCTTCAAAAACCTTCTTCCTGAAGCTCGATTGCTTCAGTGGAAGATTCCACCATCTAGTTCTAGTGATCATAGGAACCCTCCTTTTCTTTACGAGCCCTTTTATTTGTACAACCAAGACTAACAAGCGATGTTGGGTTGTCAAACTCTCTCCTGGGATTACTTTGCAGTCTTTACAATACAACCGGTCTCTTCTCCTCAATGCAAAGTAATCTATCTGTGTTCTCGTTGGCCCACTCTTATAAGTAATTAAATGCTCCTCCCTCTTCTTGAAGAGAGTGTTTGCTATGAAATGATCATATGCCGTTACAAAATCCAGGATGACTTTTCCCTCTTCATTTCTATCCCAAAACCATGTCCTCCATGAACACTAGCATACCCTGAAGCATCTTTTCCCACATGTCCATTAAGATCTCCATCTATGCAAATCATCTCTCTTTATGGGATTCCTTGTAAAATCTTATCTAGATCCTCCCAAAAAACTTGTTTAGTCCTTTCATCTAAACCAATTTGTGGTGCGTAAACTAAGATTATATTCGGAATTTCTTCTTCAAGCACCAATTTTAGCAAAATAATCCGATCCCCGAATCTTTACACCTCAACCACACAATCCTTCAAATCCTTATGGACAACCACTCCAACACCGTTTCTGCCCTTATCTTTACCTGAATACCAAAGTTTAAAGCCTGTCTTCTCGATCTCCCTTGCTTTCTCTCCAACCCATTTAGTCTCTTGAAGACATAGTATATGAATCTTCCTTCTTTCCATCATATCCACTATCTCCATCGATTTTCCAGCCAAAGTGCCAATATTCCAACTACCAATCCGCAACTTCCATTGCAATCTCTTTTGGACTAACTTCTTTACTCGCATGCATCCATTATGCGAGAACCCTTGTAAATTTTGGACTGCATCCAGGCAGTGATGCAGCGGAACTAGCTTAATTACTCGCATGCGTTCCTCATGCGAGAACCCTTGCAAATTTTGAACTACATCCAGGCTTCGATGTAGCGGCCCTTGCCAATTTTTCATTACATTCGGGTGATGCAACGCGTATGGTTGTTTCATTCTAGGATGAAATTATTTCCAGGGAAATTACAGAGTAAATGGAAAGGTCCATATGTGGTCAGGAAGGTATATGACAATGGTAGTATTGATATATCCGAGTTGTAATCTTCCTCTACCTTTTGGGTCAACGGTCAGCGCCTGAATCTATATCTAGACCATGATCCTATACTTGTCTATACTTAGGGATATCTTACCCTAAGTATAGGGGGAGACAATCTGAGTTCAATCTGTTCATTCCCACCCTTGACCCTCCCTGCTTTGTGTACAGTCTGCTATACTTAGGATTATTTGATCCTAAGTATAGGGGGGACGGTCAACCTCTCATTCATTCATTCATTCATCGCTTATTCGTTTATTTATTAGACTTGTCTATACTCAGCACGAGTTATGTCTTCTCTTTTCTCTCCGATCTATAAGGACATAGCTCAAGCTAAGTATAGGGGGGTCGTATATACTATGTATATACTTTAGCCATAACTTGTACTTTCGTATTTTCTTAATTAATATGGCTAATAACTCTTTAAAAATTCATTAAAAATATTAATAAAAAATGTAATCATTCCTCAAATTCTTTTTATACATATTGATTAATAAATCAGGTGAAATTTATTTTTGCAAAATGTTTGAAAAATAGTTTGAAAATCTTTGTGAAAAATCTTTTGAAAACTATTTGGAAAACATTTTGTTACATGTTTTAAACCATTGTAAAAACTTTTTGGTTTGTAAAGTTTATTTTCTTTGTGTGAAAGAAAATTTTGAAAAATTATTTGCAAATGGTTTGAAAAATGATTGCAAAATATGTGAAAAATCTATATATATTGTTTGGAAAACCTTTACAAAATGATTTTCATATGTGTGTACATGTTTGTAAAACTATTTGTAAAAATTATTTTGGACTATAGTTTTTCAAAATTGTTTGAAAAACCCTTTTCAAATAAGTTTGAGGAGTATATACATCGCACTAAAATTCCTTACATATATATTTATAAAATTGAGCACTTACCTTGGTAAATTCTTAAAATCTACTTCTTGTAAATATAAGATGCACTCCTGTGTAAATATTTTTAACCTAGTTTTTATCCAAAATCTTTTGTTTTAAAAAATCCCAAAAACATTTGAAAAACTAAAATCCAAAAACATCTGAAAAATCTTTTTGAAAAAACACAAAAAATGCATATGCATCATCCTTTCAAAAATCCATAAAAAGTTCAAAATCTTTGAAAATTGCATCACAAAAATATTTTCTGCATTTTGCATAGCATGAGCATTTTTCGGATTGAGTTTGATAATTGAACAAGTCTAAGCAAAATCCGGAGATTGGAGCTTGGTTGGATCTTAAAATCTACATAATAACAGGAACCTTATAGGAGCTGGAATTGAGGTACTTCAGGTTTAGTCGACTTAATTCTTTGAGGATCACAGGACTTGGTTCAATGAATTCTTGACTGTCTAAGTAGAGTATTTCAGGGCACACGCACAACTCTTGTTGATAATGACCTAACTTGGACATCTGCACCTTTCACATGGCTCAACTCAGTTGGAGTGGTGAGGGGGTTGGATTTGCCGGTATGAGACACACACAAGTGGAAACATTTGTCCTCCTCTAGGGAGGGAAGTGCACCCCAACCCGTCCAGTGATGAGGAATTCTAAAGACAAGAGAGTGTGGGTTGCAATAAAGCTTCAAAAGAGGGATAGTCTACTGGCTCAAGAGGAAAAACTCCCTATGTAAATGCTGTTGTATATAGTATTTCAAAAAAAAAAAATGGACAGGCCTGCACAAAAATAAAATGCCTGCAAAAGTATGTGAATATGTTGTATAGTCAATAAGCAAGCTTGAGGTCCAAAGTCAAATCATGTGAGCCTGCAGCTGGATGACTTGACTACACTGGTCTTGCATCCTAGGATAGGTAGCTACACTGGCTACCGCCCATTCTTCTCTTCACCCCCTCCTCTTGAGTTGGTTGCCACTTGAACTTAGAAGGGAATACCCCGCTCCTCGAGGAAGGAGTTGTTGGATTGGGGAATCATTGGGTTGTCATATTGGAGAAGTCAGTTTCTTTGTAATTCTATTTGGGGAGAGCCACTATCACTTACATTGTACGAGTCAGATTCATAGTCATAAGGGTTTGCGTATGAGTTGAGATATTTCTGACCTGGCTATTGAGGAGATTTGAGCAGAGTTTTGGGATTCTCAAAGGCTGTTGGATTTCAAATTTGGTTCTTATTAAGGTTCCACCTGCACTAAAATTCCAAAGGTTCGACTTAAGCTCCAAACTTTGATTTTGTGAAGACAAGTTTGACAATTAAATTTAATCCAAATTTCTTCTTTTTCTTTTTTTTGTTTTTCTTTTCTACACTTATTGCATAAGTGTTTGCTAGGGACTAGTAAAGGCAAGTATAGGGGATGATGAATCCACAATTCATCATCTTTATTCTATCATTTTGGCCTCGAAAACCCTGGCAAACTCTTGTAAATACCTTTAATTCATGCATTTTAGCATTCATGCATGTGTGTGTAAATAGTGTATAAAATACAATTTTTTAAGCCAAATTATAGAATAAAGAAAAGAAAAGAAAAAGAATAAAATATTGTAAATATTTTATGACCCAAAACCCCGAGACCTAGGCATCTAGATGAATAGGTCGACAAGGAATAAAGTAGGGGGAGACAAGGGCAAGAATACAATAAAAAATCCTTTTATTTAATTCATTCTTTATTCATTTTGGGACCTAGTTCTGGTTTCACTTTTTATACCTCAAATAAAGAAACTTTGTACATGAAAGTTGTAAATAATTAAATAAAGAAAAATACAAAAGTGATTTCACTCAAAAATAATGTACATATAAAAAGTTATGATCTGAATAAAATTCCAGAATCCCAACTTCCCAGACCTGTATCTCTCAAATAAAAACTCGAAATGCATCAAAATCACCTTTAATTGTATATAATTTTCAATAAGCTATTTAATGAAGGTGGTTTCGCATTTTGCAGAGCTACGGTTTGAATTTGGACCCCTATTGTATACTTGTACAAATTAAAATATTTATTATATTTATTATTCATTATTTTTATACTTTTATATTTTTATATTTTTTTAAATATTATTTATATTAGATGTGTGTATTAAAACTGAAATAAAAACAAAAAGAAAATACAAAAATAAAATACGTGTATATAACATATATGTATAATACCTGTACATATACCTATATAATTAATTCTCCTATTTTATTAAGTGTACAAAACACTTCAGAAAAATAAAATAAAAATATCTTTAAGTATATAAAAATATTTATAAATATATAAAATAATAAACAAAATAAATAAAATCAAATATACAAAATAGAAATAAAATATTAAAATATATAGATATGTATACCTATATAGGCCTAAAAAGGCAACTTGTATTTTTATACCTCATAAAAATAATTAAAAATCATAATAAAATACTTCAGAAAATAAAAAATATTTTTTATTTTATAATCAAAAAATAAAAAATCATTTGCTATTTTTAAATCAATTTTGAAATAATTTCTTCAAGGTTTTTCTTGGTTGGTCCACGTGGACCAACCAGGTGCTTCTGACAGTTGACCGCGAGTCAACTGTCTGACTCTTGCCCTGTAGCAGCATCAGACCTCGTTTTTGCCCCATGTTTGTGGATTTTTGGAGGTCAAACCATTCCTCTTTTCGTGTCGACTCCTTCACGACTTTTGTTCCTTGATAATCCATCTTTCACGCCCTAGGCTTTCGTAGGGACGAGGAGCGTCGATTTAGTCGATCCCTCTCGATCTTTGGAGCATGGTCGTCAACTATTCAAATAGACCTCCGACCTTCAACTTGATTTTTGAACCCCATTTGACCCAAAAACGTCCCGCCTCTCGTGCTCTGGTGAACCTCCGGTGATAGGGGGTCTTCGCCCACGATCAGTAGGCCCAGGCGTCGTCTGTGGCGGTCTCCACCACCTCCGCCAACTCCGGCATCGAGGTCTTCTTCCTCAGGTGATACACACCTTCGAGGCCTTGTTTTCCCTTTATTTTCTTTGCTCTTTTTACTCACCTTAGTCTTAGATTAGATCCCCCCAGTTAGTGTCGCATTCCGTCCATTGAATCACCCAACCATACCCCATCGCCGGAGCTCGTTCCGGCCACCATCTCGCATCGCCGTTACACGCTTCCATTCCGCCACCGCAGGGTCGAGGCATTTTGCCCTCGACCCTCTCACATTTCTTGTAGGACTTGCGTGCCAAAGGATACGCCTGGGGCTCGTTTTGAGCCTCACCGGAGATACGAGGAGCCCGCCAGCTCCACCGCGCCCTCCCGCAAGCTCCAGCCACCGCCGGAGTGTTTTGGAGCTGCCAGGAGCAAGAGGGAGACCCCAGGAGCCCACCGGCCACTTTTGAGCCTCGAAGACCGTCGAAGGATCGAGATCTGGAGCGGGGAAGCTCACCTCGCTGGCGTTGCTTCCTTATTCTTCCTCCGCCCTCCAGCACCGTTGGATCATGCCACAGCTCCAGGTCGCATCCTAGCCATCCGATCCTTGCTCGTTCCAGCCGTCCGATCACCCTCGAGCATCTGATCTGGGGCGATCATCGTCGAAGCATCATCAGTCGTTCGCTGCTCGCCACGTGGATAAGTGAAGCATGTTAGCTGTTGGATCACCCCGCCTGGGTTTTCTGCACTTTTAACCCCTCAATTTTGTATTTAATATTTAGCATTAAATCTTTCATTTGCAGTTCAAAACTTTTATAATATTTGCATGGACACCCCCAGACTTTAAATGTTTGCATCGAGGTCTTGTCCATGTCACCTCACGTGACTCACGCACGTGGGGTGGTGGGAATTTTGCAAGGAACCCCTGTGGGTTTCATTATTTCATTTTAGTCAAGGATTTGTTTTATTCAGTGTAATAGTTTTGGACATTTTGCAACTGAGCCCCTAAGGTTTTTGGTAACTACAAGTTGGTCCCTGTCAGGTGCGTGTGTAGCACGTGCGTAGGTGGGATTTTTGCGCTTGTGCCCCTGTGGGTTTTGAAATTTGTAATTGGTCCTAGAACTTAATTAATTACTTATATATTTTGTGGAAAAATTGCACTTTGTCCCCTATAGTTTTGGATATTTACATTTATACCCCTGCCAGCAATGTAGTTTCTTTTTGTTGCTAGTATTTGGTTCATGCATCTATAAAATTCTAAAAATCACCAAAAAATTAATTTAGGCTCCTGTTTATCTATTCTTTTACGCTATATTTTTAGTTTGCATTTTTATTGCATTTTCATATTTATAAAAATTCAAAAACATGCATTTTTGCTAATGTTTGCATTAGAAAATACCAAAATAATATTAAAACCCTTGAAAAATTCTAAAAATATCACCATTTGTTTGCTTCTATGTGTTTTAACTTTCAGTCGAAAAATCACTAAAAAAGTCAAAAGAAAACCCCTAAAAATTGTAAAACCCCTTAAAACTTCATAAAAATCGTAAAAATTCCAGAAAATCCTAAAAATCTAATTTTTGTCTCTGAATTTTCTTTGTTTTATTCTCTTTTACTTAAAATTAATTTGAGGAATTTTTAAGTCTGTTTGATATTTTTCATCCTCATTTTAAGTTCGGCCAACAACTTTGTTCCCTGTTTTTCAGTATTTTTGCCTTTAAAAATACCAAAAAATAGGAAAAATATAGAAAAATCATAAAAACACTAGAAAAATATAAAAAACACAAAAAGATTTTATTTCCTGAATTTTGAGTGTTTTTACCTCTTTTTATAAATATTTGATCTTCATTTTCTTATATTATATCATTGCTATATTAAAAGAAAAGAAAATATAAAAATATAAAATACAAAAAGAAAATACAAAATCAGAAAAAAAGAGAATACAAAAATCATAAAATTAAAAAAAATAAAATAAAAAAAATTAAAAATTAAAAACCCACAAAATAACACATTTGAAGGCATTTGATCACATTCATATTTTTTTGTGCATTTTGCGCCGATCTATCCTATCTGCTCCCTGAGTTCGACACTCTACACACTTGCACACTATACACATTTTTGTAGAGTTATAATAATATTTAACTCCACATATTGCTTTTCATTGTTTGTTTGTTGTTGTGGGTTAATTGTTGACTTAATCCCGATTTTCGTGTGGTCGACTCAGCGACTGAGTTCCCGCTTTATGTGGAACTTAAGACCACTGATTTTCTGGTTAATCAGGAGGGCGAGCCTCTTTCCTAGTGGATGGAGGCGAACAGGCTGACGTGGGCGATTGAGGGCCCTTGGATTAAGGTCTGATCATGATCCTAGGGAGTCTGTACTGCGAGGAGGCGTAGGTGGCAAGCGAGAGGAGACACCGACGAGAGGGCATAGTGCAAGCTCGGTCGGAGCGTGTGGTGAAGAGGTGATCGGTCGATGACGGTCAGGTGGCTTCTCGAGGAAGACGAGTGAGCTCGCGACTAGGGGTGGAGCTGCTGGCAGAGGTCTATGAAGGGGCTTATGTCCCAAGGTCGAGGCGACGGAGACGACTGACTGTCGATGGCAGGCATAGAGGGTGCGTACAGTGGAGGTGGTGGCTGCTAAAGAACCGCTGGAGGATTGAAGCTCAATGGTGGAGGGTTGCTCGAGGTATTTTTGCTCTGATGGGTGAAGATCTCGGGGGACATGCGCACAAGATGCAAGGCAGAGATCGTGTCAGTGGAGAGGGGGGTGAGGTTGCTTGGTTTGCATACCGAGGATTGTATTGGAGAAGATTTGGCTCCTACAGGGGGTTAGAGAAACGAAGGTGAGGGAGGATGGTTTATCTTGCAGCCATTATGGCTGACCTCTTGTATAGGTCGACGATGGCAGTTACGTGTGAGTGACTGGACAAGGAACGAAGGAGGAGGAGGATGAAGAAGAAGCGAGCAGAGAAGTGATGAAGTGGAAGAAGAACAATAAAGGAGAAACGAGAAGGAGAAGAAGAAGAATGTGTTACCTGATGGGTCGCCTTCACTGGAGCTTGAGGATGAGCTCCAAAGGTCTTCACCTCGACCATGCTAGCGTGAAGCGCGAGAGGCTGAGCTGATCCTCTGAGAGGAAAAACGTCAAGGGGAGTGGCCCTCCTCGGATCACTCCTTTGAAGTTCATTCGGCCATCTTCACCTCATGATAGTTCTCTGCTATTGTCACCAGCAGAGGGTCGAAGCTTGGTGGCCCGAGCTCTAGGTAATGGCAGATGGGGCGGCTAGTCGCGGTACTCGACTCCTTTACGGGCAGTTGGAAATTGTGCAAGTGAGAGGGAGATAAGGTGATGCACCTGATTCTACGGGAGTGGTTGTAGGGAAGAGGAGGAGATGGCAGAGGTGGGTCGCAGGTGAGGTCGTGGCTGACGTATATCATGAGAGTCGTGGGCGAGCAGGTACTACAGATCATGGATGAAGAGAGAGAGAGAGAGGGGGGGGGATGCATGTGCTCAACCAAGGGACTGTTGGGCCACACAACCGTTGCGCGAAGTAGAGAGGCGGTTGTAGAGAAGAGGAGATGGGTGAGAAGAGGGATGCGGATGGTTGCAAGCACCGTAGGAGGTTGCGTAGGGGAGGCCGCCATGCATTGTAAGGCGTGGAGGCCGTTGGGGCATAGTCGTAGGAGGCTGGCGGTTGCGCACCTGTAGTGTAGGGGAGCCATGGGGCGCATGGGAAAGGTGGCCACGTAGCAGGTTAAGATTAAATAATAAAAATCAAAAATTAAAAATGATAAATAATAAAAAATTATTAATTAATTAAACTATAATTAAAATTATTTTACACATGTCACTCCCAAAAAAATCGAAAATTAAATTCAAATAAAAATAAAAAAGAAATAACAAAAGGGGTCAACGTAAAAAGTGGCCAACACAAAAGTTGTTATTTTTGATGAGATCTACAACTTCGATGAACGAACCGAAACCAAAATAAATCATCTGTATACAAAGTATTTTTGGGTGATATCTTATATGTATAAAATACCGCATTTTTATTTACAGTTTTTTCTATTTTAAAATAAGACAAAAGTCAAATAAAATTAGAGAAAATATGAAATAAATATTTACACCTTAGCCTATTTTTTGGATTTATAATATTTAATTCAATGATAAAGTAAAGGGGTAGTTTGGTCACAGTGTACAATATATAAGGAGGGGCCCAAAACTCAAGTTTCATGTACGGGCTCTGATTCTTTTAGAATTTGGTCTTGTTTTAAAGGTAATTGAATGTACATTAATTCAAAGTGAGTAGAGGTCCATAGGAGATTGTATAAGAGAGATATTCGCATTCTGAGATTCTTACTCTCAAACTAGAGTTAGGGTTCATTGGTCAATTTTATGAGTTAGTATTTTTTTGATATTTTTTAGTATTAGTAATGTTAGAATTATTATATTTACATTTATGCCTGTGACTCTTCGGGTTTCGTAACTCCTCGTGACCCTTCGGGTTCCGTAACCCTTTGTGACCCTTCGAGTTCCATAACCTCATGTGACCCTTCGGGTTCCGTAACACTTGTACTCTCTAGGGTTTTCTCTCTATATAAGAGTCCCTAGCTCTATGGAATAAATATCTCATTACTTCCTCTTCTCAACATGATATCAGTGCAACGGTCCTAAACCGAAGCCTAATACCCTAAATCCGTTGTCACCACCAGCCCTCTCTCCATCGACAAGGAGAGAGGACTGGACCTCTTGCGTCGCTCGTGGATTTGATGTTCTCGCACAAGGTGGTCCGAATATCCAACAACACCTGCTGCTACCTCCAGCGGCACCTAAAGCACCGCCAGAGTCTCCAACAGCTCCAGCCGCACCTCATGCGTCGCCGACACAGCCTGGAGCCCCCCCTCCAATAACCCCTGCTTTACCACGACTTATTTCTTCCAACTTTTTGTTTTTCCCAACTTGATGTTCCATACTCTTTATTCTATCAAGTATGGGAGAAAGAGGGAGTCATAGATGATTTTCAGGATGCATGCTGCCCAACCACGACTGATAGACCGACACTCCAGACTACTAATCAGATCATCCGTCTTCACCGAGCATCGACTTCTTCATTAGGATGTATACTTCTTTTACGACTTGACTACTACTTCGTGCTGGACTTCTTCTACAATAATTCTTCTTCAGGCACGACAGAGATATGTTTCGTTACCTGCAGGCTCGACAGAGATACATTTCGATGACCTGATATCACAACGACTCTACATGCATGGCAGAGATACGTTCCGGTGACACGTAAGTCGTAGACCCATCCTCGAGCGAGGTCTTCTACCAGCAGCGGATATATGTTCTTATGATGCATCGTGTGAAGACATGGTGTATACGTTTTCTTTGTGTTACAACCTACAGCTTTCTCAGCTCCAACTTGAGGGGGGTGTTAGAGTTATTATATTTACATTTATGCCTGTGACCCTTCGGGTTCCGTAAACCCTCGTGACCCTTCCGTAACCCTTTGTGACCCTTTGAGTTCCATAACCTCATGTGACCCTTCGGGTTCCGTAACACTTGTACTCTCTAGGGTTTTCTCTCTATATAAGAGACCCTAGCTCTATGGAATAAATATCTCATTACTTCCTCTTCTCAACAAGTAATATATACAATATAGAGTTGATTTTATTCAATTCTGAGTTAATGAAAAAATAGATAAAAATGGGGGAAATAAGGAGAATATACATGTGATATTTACAAGGGAATTTGACTTTTATCTAATGCAAAAATGCATGCTAAATGTAAACATTAAGTCCAAGTGCATGAATGAGAATAATGCAAAATAAACGATGAAATGCAACTAATTACTCAGGAACGGAGCTCTATTTTTAACTTTTAGAGTGGTGAATCACATATTCATCAACCCCCTATACTTAAACCTTGCTCATCCCTGAGCAACTAAAATGAAATGCAAAAGTGA
The DNA here is from genome assembly GCA_037367405.1 of Ottelia alismoides. Classification (NCBI taxonomy): domain Eukaryota; kingdom Viridiplantae; phylum Streptophyta; class Magnoliopsida; order Alismatales; family Hydrocharitaceae; genus Ottelia; species Ottelia alismoides. The sequence goes on from JAZKJV010001709.1 coordinate 1,453,258, forward strand.
AATGATTGTGGGTTCCTTACCAAGGTCATGAACAGAAGGTGAAAATGGTGCTCGACTCAACCTTTGGATTAATAATGTAGTGAAACCTTATTGGGAGTTGAATTTAAGACCTAACAACCTTTAAATTCCACAAATCTCTATTCATGTCGCCTCAATAGTCAGGTCAGAACAAATCCTCATAGGTAAATTATGTTGACTGTGAATTCTTACTTGTCATGTGTAAGTGAAATATAGCTCTCCACATCAGAAATAACAAAGAAACAACCTCCTCTAACAAGGTAACTCTAATTTCCCAGTCTAACAACTCTTTCCTTGAGGAGCGAGGTATTCCCTTCTAAGTTCAAGTGCAACCAGCTCAAGAAGAGGGGATAGAGAAGAGAATGGATCGTGACCAGTGTAGTCACATATCCGTGGAGCTTGGCCAGTGTAGCCAAGTCTCCAGCTTCAGGCTTCCTTGGTATGAGACTTTGAAGCATATGCCTTGCAAATATACACACTCTGATAGACATTTTATTTTCAATAAGGCCTATCTCATTTTTTTGAGTTATTTTTTAATGACATATATACACGGTGCAACATGTACATAAGGAGTTTTTCTTCTTGTGCCAGTAGACTATCCCTCTTTTGAAGCTTTATTGCAACCTACAACATCCCATCGATAGACATCGACACCACTAGACTAGGTTGAGATGCACTACCCTCCCTAGATGAGGACGGATGTTTCCACCCGTGTGCTACTCCAAGCCAAAGAACTCTGCCTCCTCACCACCTCATCAATGAAGAGCTACGTGCATGGTGCTTGTCCAAGTTAGGTCACTGTCTAAAAGAATCGTATGTTTGTATGAAATATTCTACTAGACCAATTAAGATGACATGTGAACATAGTCTTGTGACTAAAAAAATTAAGTCCCTCGACCTGAAAATCTTAACTCCAGTTCCTACAAGGTTCCTCTAAAATTAGGTAGATTAAGATCAAATCAAATCCATCCTCAACTTCTATTCATAACTTGGTTCAAAATCCACTAACTTTCCACTTTGTATATGCTAGATATGCAAATGAAATGCATATGACATGCAATGTACATGAATGAAGTGCAAGCCATTTAAAAAAAAGAATGCAATGATGATATGTAAAGTAAATAAAAAGCCTCCTTTTTTCAAAAAAATAGGTATACCTCCTATTTTACAATAAATATTATAAAAGTATTATTTACAAGAAATTTACAATTTATACACATTATACAATATACATGTTATACAAATATACATGTATTTTACAAAAAGTTTTTTCAATTCTACTCATCCCGTAATTATTGCATAATATATACAAAAATACACGAAAGTACGAGCTATGGGTAAAGTATATATGTAATATGTACACGACACTATACTTAGAATATGTTATGTCCTCAGAGCACAAGAAGCGAGGAAAAGACATAGCTCGTGCTAAGCGTAGGAGAGTTAAAATAAAAAAAAGTACAGAAGTCGACCCGCCGTCTATACTTAGGCTCTGGTCATCTTAAGTGTAGAAGAAGAGCAAAAAATGAGCTGGTCAAGGTCAGGAGGAGAAATGGATGAATATACATACATAGCGAGCATCGGCCCCCCTATACTTAGACTCTGGTTAGCCTAACTACATGATAGGAGTGAGTATGAGAACCGATGGGGTCGAGGAATATACAAAGAGAAAGGGAAGTGGGGGAAGAGATGCTTGGAGATGGTAGGAATAATGATGATTCATGTGTTCCTAAGAGTGGATCATTGGATTCTGGGATACACATGAATGAGATCTCTTCAACACGGGTTAACTTCTCATTTGATCCCATAAAATGCTTCGGCAATTTCCCATTTACAAGGAATGGACATGCACCATCTGTAAGCTCTGAAATTCATACAACGTCGTTCTTGTTCACTTCCCTAACTATGAAGGGTCCTGTTCACTTGGACTTCAACTTGCCTTGAAAGATATTTAAACTGGCATTGAACAACCATACCTTATGCCCTGGGACAAAACTCTTGCGCCTGATATGCTGATCGTACCATCGCTTTATTCTATCATTATAGATCATACTGTTATCATATGCCTTGTTTCTGATATCCAAAAGCTCGGTTAAATCCATCTTTCTTCTCTATTATCCCTCATGTGTATTCTAGTTCACTTTTTTCAATGCCCTTTCATATTTGTGTATCAATTCGGCAGGCAGATGACATGGCTTTCCATAAACCATTTGGAAAGGGGAGGTTCCAAGCGGGGTCTTGTAAGCAATCCAGAATGCCCATAGAACTTGGTCCCAAATCTAGGATCAGTTCTTCCTGTTAGGGCAGACTTGTTTATGAAAAATGCCCTTCATCTCCCTATTCGACACCTCAGCCATGCCATTCGATTGTGGGTGGTATAGACTAGAGACACGGTGCTCAATGTCGTAGTCCTTTGTTAACTTTTCATTTCCCCGTTAACAAAGTGGCTATCCCCATCAAAGATGATGATTTTGGGAACCCCGAATCGTGAAATGATGTGATCTTTCATGAACTTACAAACAGTCTTGATGTCTGCGGCTCGGGTAGGGATAACTTCCTCCCAACTAGAGAGATAATCAACCTCCAAGAGCATATGCTCATAGCATTGGCTGTTAGGGAATGGGCCCATGAAATATATGCCCCATGCATCAAAAACATCAACCATAATGACCAGTTGCATGGGCATTTTATCTTTGGGACCGACAACCCTCCGATTCTCTAACATGCAGGACATGACCTAACAAATGCATATGCATCATCGAACAGGGTCAGCCAGTACAAACCAAACTGAAGCACTTTCCAAGCGGTCCTCTTCCTAGAGTGATCTCCTGCCTCCAAGGAATGGTAGTATGTGAGGACACTCATGTATTCCTCCTGAAGAATACACCTCCGCCTGACACAATTCAGACCTTCGATGAAAAGGAACAGATCCTCCCAATGGTATTTCCTAGATTCCGACTTAAGTCGGTCAATGATGCTCTTGGGCCAATCACGGGGAACTGTCTTAGACATCAAGAAATTGAAGGATATGGGATAATCCTCAAGCGCATCACGGAAGCATGAGCTTCGTATCGAATACGATGAGGAACGACTAGTCGGACTAATTGTTCTATGCAACGGAAATTAAAAAAAATTTCATGCGACGAAACCACATGATCCAAGAACACTTCTCGAATCGTTTCGTCTAAACCACAAACAAGTAATAGGATTACCTCTTGAAGCGTGGTTGCGATCGAGTCTCTAAATGAAGAGACCTCCTGTCTCAAGTCCGATCCGACAGAGGAGACGCTTGCGAGCGCGGGGATGAATCCGACGTCCTCTTCACGAGAGAGGCGCACCGAAGGAGACGGAGATCCACGAACAAATGATCGGGCAACATAACGACGACGCTGCGGCGATGGAGACTCCCTCTAAGGCATCCATGGTGGACGGCCATGAGAGAGGAAGGGAGAGGGCTGACGTGTAGAGAGAAGTAGAGAGAGAGACTTATGTTCTCTTATGTGTGTAGAGAAAAGCAAAGGGGTGCCCTTCTATTTATAATATTTTGGGATCCATGAATCTCAATCCATGGGCAACACAAATCCAATGGCTCTCATTGATTGTGTTTCTTTTAATGGCCAAGATTTGTGTTGGTAAAAACCAACAACAATTAATTTAATTTAGATTAAATATATATTGATAAATCAATATAATTCAATCACCAAATTAAATCAAGATCTCTTGAGATCATAGGAGAGAGAGTGCTTCCTTCCATGTTGGAAGGAGGGGACGGTCACACATTCCTAATAGGAGTGGTGGCCGTCCTCTCCATATATATGGAAGGTGGCTCTCATCTCTATAATGCAATCTCGAAGATTATGCAACAACTTTTGTTGCAAATTACTCTACAAAAATAATTCACAATTATTTTGTAGACATTGCAATCTTGCCATTGAAAAAAATGTGAATCATATTCACAACCCAAAATAAAATGTAAATTACATTTTTAATTTAATGTCCAATGTGAATCCAATTCACAACAACATTTAATTAACAAATGTAAATTATAAATAGCTCTCTCTTATATATTATAAATCACATTTATAATATATATAATTAATATGGATAGTACTATCCACATTATTCATATCCATGATAAATAAATCACATTTAATCATCTTGGATCTCTATTCTCATGTTCCCAAATAATATGAATCACATTCACATTATTCACATCTTTGATAATCAAATCACATTTAATTATCTTAGATAACTCTCCTTATAATATGAATCAAATTCATATTATCATGATAATTAAATCACATTTAATTATCCATTTTCTCAATGCTTGGATACAAATTATCAACACTGAAATTATCCTGAACCCTTTCAAGGATAATGCGCTTTCTCCGCGAATACTTGGAGATAAGGACATGGCGATTGTATTGTTCCACGTATAGTGACTTGGATATTGAGATCACATCTCAAATCCAGATCTCGGGCCTCCCATAGATGATTGATTAAATCAAGATCGTAAATCTTATCTTCTCATTGCATCTGAATCACATTCAGATCAATGTCCAATATTTGGACCAAGATTAGATCACTTCTCTACTGAGAGGAGTCACTAAAATCTAGACCCGTTTCATCACTCCCTAGGAATGGAAGCGTCATGGTTATACAATCGTTTATGATCACATCACCCTCAGGTATACCCAATACCTGCACATCCTGCATACTGGAAGACTCAGAATAAACCCGAAGTATTAGATCAACTTTATATTGTCTACTTCAGGGTTTTATCAGTAAGTTTCTCATTTGATCATTGGGAGTTGGTATCGATCATATACTTTCCAAAAGCATATATCATACCTTGGCTTTGATCATATACTTTCCAAAAGTATATATCAAACCTACAAATTCAGTCAAGCTTCCAAAGCGAGACGACCATGCGCACGGAAGTTGGTTCTTCCCAATATCTCATGAGTAAGATCATGCCTTCCGGTTCAGTAGTGAACCTGTATGATCCCTTTGAGAGATCGTATTACTCATATGCCCTTATATGCACACCAGCGCACCGCTGTATAGACCTTGGTTAAGGTCATCAACCTATTGGTCTCCCAAATGTACATACTCAGACATATAGTAACATATCTGTCTCTGGTCAGACGATGCGTGCCTATATCATGACAGCATACGATATAGGTCTTTGGTTATCTCGATCTCGTTAATTCAACTCTTTTACCTAACTAATCTGACAACTCCGAATCTCTATTCCTATGCAGAGGACCTGCATCAAGAGGTCGGTCAGATATCAGCCTAACTGAGAAAGGATTGCCATCTCCTACTCAGGCTGGAGATCATCTCTTAACAGTCATTTGATGGTGCTTGATGAGTCCTCAATCTAACTCATTCGATATTCATCCAAGCATCAACCTCTATGAGTCAATAATTGAATCAACAGTTGTATGATCATTAAGATGGCCATGGTACATAACCCTAATTGTACTAAGGGACCTATTATGCAAATTATTTATTCTTCATTTCAGATCAGGGAATGATATTCACAATAACATTTATTGCATAATGGCTCGCCGTGGGCTCGCATGCCCAACAATCTCCCACTAGCCCAAAGAGCCATTAATGGGATAACCATTTAAACCCACATTCATGTGACAATCATTGGCTATTTAGAAAATAGCTAGGTAAGCTGATTAGTCACTCTGTTCCCAATAGACTATGCCAAGTCCTTTTACAACACTTGCATATCTCCTAGTGACAGTGTTCGCATCCAATACGAATGTTGCATCTTATGCAACCAATACTCAATACAGTCAAAGCAGTTATAGCATCCTTGATACTACTGCTTAACAATTATTATAACCAGTATTACCATAATCCTTATCAGAATACCCTTATTCCAGGAGATCTCTATATCCTAAGGCATCCGTAGTTAAGACCTTTTAGATCACTATCTATATACTATCTCAAAAGTTTTGCCTTCTATGAAGATATCGTCATTACTGCAATCAAGTGTTTTATCACCATAGTAGGATTAGTAACAGTTTACTACTCCCACTGCATGGTAGACATCTGGCATTTGTACACATCTAGCATGTACCGGCTTCTTGGAACTGATGCACAAGGGCAAGCAGTTTTAGCATTCACATCCTCAACTCTTTGAGGTGCTATCCCTTTAGATAGGTCAGTACCATATCTTGAGGAAAAGAAGCCTTTCTGGGAATTTTCCAAAAAATGAAAATGTCCAAGGTGTACTATTAGTATGACTGTCCTAATACCCTCTTCTCTTTGCTTCTGAACAACTTCAAAACTAAGATCTAAGAGGTATCCTTGATCATATATCGAGGTATTGAACAACCAGATTATAAATCACTTATTATTATTATCCTTATATCATTCTGAATGATCAGAATATTATCTACATTTAGCATGATGAACATAATGGCACTCCCACTAAGCTTCACGTGGTTCATCAAGATTTTATTTGAAATCATAACATTTATAATTTCATCAAATCTTATGTTCCAACTACAAGAAGCTTATTTGAGTCCAAAGATGGAGTTCTTTAGCTTGCACACCTTGCTTTCCTCAACCATGAAGCCCTGGGGCTACTTCATATGAATATCCTCAGAGAGGTATTCATAGAGGAATGCAATCTTGACTCACATCATGAAGATGTCATAGTCAAGTTGTGTAGCTATAGTTTGCAATATTCTGATGGGTTAAAGCAATGTCACTGGAGAGCAAGTCTCATCGCAAGCGATGTCTTCTCTTCGGTATGTAGCTCATGGCTACGAACCGTGCTTTGAAGGTCTCTACCTTCTCATCAGGTTCCCTCTTTCTCTTGAAGATCCATTTACACCTTAATGGGTCTTACCCATATAGGTGGATCCTCGAGGGTACATATACAACACTTGTATATGAAGTCTACATTAGACTTTTATTGCTAACATCCATCTTTCCATGTCATGATCCTCAGGAGCTTCATCACATGAAGTTCGATCATTTTCAGACTTAGCTGACACATGGAATACATCCTCAAACTTATTTGAAGAAGTATTAGTGTTTCATCTTCAATTATTCTTTTAGTTTCCGATTTCAGGAGCCTCATTATCTTCTCAAGATTAAATGAGTTCCTTTACTTCATCTTCATCTTGATTCTTGAGAGTCTCATCATCTACGAATCACATTCTCAGAGATGAGATCCTTTTAAGAATCTCAAGGTCATAAAGTAGGTATCCAATACCATCCTTTATTTTCCTAATGAAGTAGCACTCTCTGATGCTAGATTCCAGCTTACATGCATGGAACCATATTAAGGATATATATTGCAGTCTCTACTACACATATACCTGGAAACTAAAAGGTAATTTTACTAAAATACATCATTGATCAAATCATGTCGTACATAATCAATTGTATCTCCCTACAACTCTCTTGAGTTTAGGTTTATTGGGAGGAGTGAGATAAGACATATCTCCACAAGGTATTCTACGAATTAATCCAATAGGTACAAGCTACCTTGGTTAGATCAAATTCATTTCATCTTTCTTCAAACTTTGGTTATAAACCAAAATTGTGAAATCTTTGAGCATTTCAAATGTTTCTTAGTGAAGAGAATAAATCTCATATCACAAATAATCATTAATAGATATCACATATCCATAATGTTTATTATGATACAGATGATTCACATACATCAATATGTATGAGATCTTGAATACATTGACATCTTTCACCATTCCAAGAAAGGGTGTATTGGACATTTTACTTTGAATACAATATTCATAAGTATGCAAGTTTTGAAATTTTAGACAATCTAAAGTTTCATCTCTTACTTGTCCATTGATCTCATCAACAGACACATGTCCAAAACATGATGCCAGATCATTGTCAAATGATCTTTATCCTCCTATTGATCTTTAAAGGTTTAATTTTCAGTATTAGAAATCTTAATGAACCATTCATTAATTTTCTAATTTAGTAGAGTGCACTGGATTTTAGATTACTATCTGAAATATCTCTATCATAACTCTTTATAATAGATTTATTACAGAATTCATGTTTATTTCCAACATTTAGAAATAAACAATGAGTGTATTCAATGTCTAGGTCATAGAGACATTCTCTAAGACTAAGGGCTCTCCCACTGAAAACAACAAGACCATCTATCCAATAGAGATTGTTGCAACAATTGCATCAATGTCCATGCGGATGACTATTAAACCTTAAGATCAAATTTCTAATATTATAATACAGATGCAACTAATTGCAAGTGTCATCAGAAGATTGAGATACAATTATTAGACTTTATCTTATCAAATAAGTAAGTCAATTTCAATGATTATTTGCAGATTATTCTGATGTACTATCCGATTCATTCTCTAAGGATTCTAGATAGATTTGATAGTCATACTATCAACACATCAACTTATGGCAGCATTGGCATTTATCCAACTCTTTGGATGTCATATGGAAGTCACAGAAGTACAATACTTGTTACTTGGGTCCAACCCATGCTTCCACTGCGCTCTATAAGCAACCGTTGCTCAAGACAAAGGATCTCTTATGTTAAAATCAAAAATTTTAATATAAAAGTATTTCAACATTTATACATGCTTCATTCAATTCATACAATATGAATATTATGAAGCTTCATGAATGAGTAGAGTATATATAGTAGAATGATGACACTCATCGTATCTACATCCATTTAAACTCTTAAAACTTAGGTTCAGGTAGGTACTCAAACAATTTGAATACATCATCTCCTATAGAGCCACCATTCTGCATAATGCAGAGAACCATGTCATTCATGATTATATGTCGAGAGCACATATGTATGCCAGAACATCTTCTTAGATTTTTATAAGGATTATTTGATAATTACGATCATTATCGACATGCCACTTCAAAAGTACATTCGATGAGATCAAGACTTATACAAACCCTAGGGTTTTAGTCCTATTGTCTATTTAATTATCATTCCTCAATATTATAATGAAACTTGCATATTGCAACCACATACATTATGTGTCCAATTGCAAGTACAATATCTGGATCATGGGTCCAATCCATGATATTATACTGGTTATTATTGAGTATGACATTGAGTGGGATTAAAGAAGGATTATCTGAAATAAGAAATTTGCATAAACATATATAAATATATAATTTGATTTAGGAATTTTTATATCAAAGTTGTCTTGCCTTGTCAACACTGAAAGTTCATTCCCTTAATCACTTTCAATGTAAGGGATATACTTACCATTATATCTCAGCAAGATCTGGGATCTCCTTCCTTATCTTTGTTACATCCCAATAATATGAGAATCTGCAACTCGGATAAAAAGAAGCGAGAACACATTCCACCTTGCAAGTCCAACTTGCATCTCCCCATTCGATCTTTAACACCCGGGCCCACCACCCCTAAGGTGATGTTGACCCGTCGTTAATTGAACCAACCGTCAATAGGAATAGTACTCTCTATACGTAATCCAATATCACCCTAATAATATGAGGATCCGATACTGGGGTCACTACGCATACGGCCTTACTCTTTCGAGAAGCAAAGATCCCGATCCAGATGCGCTTGCATACAGGAGCTGTCACTTCGGACAGGCGTCTCCTATATGCAATCCCTGGCGACGGAAACCCTTCGCCTTGACGGGAGACCATGGATGTCACTTATGTGATCCTCCATCTCTTATTCAAATTTTTATCAATTATCATGAATCACATTCATATAATCAATTCTTCCAAGGGAAATAATAACTCTATTCATAGTAGAGTGGTTTAATTGGATATAATTAAGCCAATCATATTAAATTAATTATCAATCCAATTCAATCAATAAACTTGATTGTTTTTACTTGAATATATATATGGTATTATCTCAAAGTACGTATTAATTCGAATTTTAATAATTAGAAAATACATCTTGATTTCTTCGGCATTATCAAGTCCCTACCCGTTGTCATGGCCAGTACTGACGAGAGTGGGACGGACCATATACGTTGCAACCCGCTTCCAGCATCTCCGACTAGACACCATATCCGCCTCGGGAAAGGATAATGCCAAATAGATCAATTTGTACTTGAGATGATCATCGGTTCTTCAACCGAAATTATACCATATAATAATAATCAAAACATTTTTGATTATAAGGAAATTTGCTAGACACATTCCCAATCCTATTCAAGCAAGGAGTTTGATGATTGTGTTTCCAATTATGATCTAGATCAAATCTAATCAATTTATTGGTTGAGGCCAAGTCAATTAAGGAAATAATCATCTTCCAATATTTCTCAAATATTTTCCATAATTATTTCATGAAATTAACAATTAATTTCACTAATTGACAATCACATGATTCTTGATTAGGACTGTAATTTCAACAGTGACCCCTACTTACTAAAATTAACATATCTCAATCAATTTAAATCCAAATCAGACAAAATCAAATTTCAAAGATTGCTAATTTGATTTAGGACATAACCTAAGTGATATTTCACGCATTTTGAGGCGGATCAAAATAGTAATTAACTCATTAATCATGTTAAGATTCGCAGTTCCCGCAACAGTGAATACATGTTCATTAAAACAACCATATCTCGAGCAAACAGAATCTAAATTATGTAAACTCAGACCTATGGTTTCCTTATTTAATGGGGAACAAAATACAAGTTTTATTTTTGTGTTTAAACAATTTAAACAGGGCCGAAAATAATCACTAAACAAAGATGCGAAAATGAAATACGATAAAACTTTCGCAACCCTAACGAACTCAAGCCGCCTTTGGTTTTATGGATCGTATCCAAAGCCTTCAATCTAAGGCTCTGATACGACCTGAAGGATATGGGATAATCCTCAAGCGCATCACAGAAGCGTGAGCGTCGTATCGAATAAGACGAGGAACGACTAGTCGGACTAGTTGTTCTATGCAGCGGAAATTAAAAAATTTTTCATGCGATAAACCATATGATCCAAGAACACTTCTCGAATTGTTTCGTCTAAACCACAAACAAGTAATAGGATTACCTCTTGAAGCGTGGTTGCGATCGAGTCTCTAAACGAAGAGACCTCCTGTCTCAAGTCCGATCCGACGGAGGAGACGCTTGCGAGCGCGGGGATGAATCGCATGCTTCTCGTAATCCATGTTGATGATCCAAGCGGCGGATCTCCTGATCTCGACACACGAGATCCGACATCTTCTTCACGAGCGAGGCGCATCGAAGGAGACGTAGATCCATGGACAAACGATTGGGCAACATAACGACGACGCTGCGGCGATGGAGGCTCCCTCTAGGGCATCCATGGTGGACGGCCATGAGAGAGGAAGGGAGAGGGCTGACGTGTAGAGAGAAGTATAGAGAGAGACTTATGTTCTCTTATGTGTGTAGAGAAGAGCAAAGGGGTGCCCTTCTATTTATAATATTTTGGGATCCATGAATCTCGATCCATGGGCAACACAAATCCAATGGCTCTCATTGATTGTGTTTCTTTTAATGGCCAAGATTTGTGTTGGTAAAAACCAACAACAATTAATTTAATTTAGATTAAATATATATTGATAAATCAATATAATTCAATCACCAAAGTAAATCAAGATCTCTTGGAGATCATAGGAGAGAGAGTGTCTCCTTCCATGTTGGAAGGAGGGGACGGTCACACATTCCTAACAGGAGTGGTGGCCGTCCTCTCCATATATATGGAAGGTGGCTCTCATCTCTATAATGCAATCTCAAAGATTATGCAACAACTTTTGTTGCAAATTATTCTACAAAAATAATTCACAATTATTTTGTAGACATTGCAATCTTGCCATTGATAAAATTGTGAATCATATTCACACCTAAAATAAAATGTAAATTACATTTTCAATTTAATGTCCAATGTGAATCCAATTCACATAAACATTTAATTAACAAATGTAAATTACAAATAGCTCTCTCTTATATATTATAAATCACATTTATAATATATATAATTAATATGGATAGTACTATCCACATTATTCATATCCATGATAATTAAATCACATTTAATCATCTTGGATCTCTATTCTCATGTTCCCAAATAATATGAATCACATTCACATTATTCAGATCTTTGATAATCAAATCACATTTAATTATCTTAGATAACTCTCCTTATAATATGAATCAAATTCATATTATCATGATAATTAAATCACATTTAATTATCCATTTTCTCAATGCTTGGATACAAATTATCAACAATGAAATTATCCTGAACCCTTTCAAGGATAATGCGCTTACTCCGTAAATACTTGGAGATAAGGACATGGCGATTGTATTGTTCCACGTATAGTGACTTGTATATTGAGATCACATCTCAAATCCAGATCTCGGGCCTCCCATAGACGATTGATTAAATCAAGATCGTAAATCTAATCTTCTCATTGCATCTGAATCACATTCAGATCAATGTCCAATATTTGGACCAAGATTAGTTCACTTCTCTATTGAGAGGAGTCACTAAAATCCAGACCCGTTTCATCACTTCCTAGGAATGGAAGCGTCATGGTTATACAATCGTTTATGATCACATCACCCTCAGGTATACCCAATACCCGTACATCCTGCATATTGGAAGACTCAGAATAAACCCGAAGTATTAGATCAACTTTATACTGTCTACTTCAGGGTTTTATCAATAAGTTTCTCATTTGATCATTGGGAGTTGGTATCGATCATATACTTTCCAAAAGCATATATCATACTTTGTCCTTCATCATATACTTTCCAAAAGTATATATCAAATCTACAAATTCAGTCAGGCTTCCAAAGCAAGACGACCGTGCGCACGGAATTTAATTCTTCCCAATATCTCATGAGTGAGCTCATGCCTTCTGGTTCAGTAGTGAACCTGTATGATCCCTTTGAGAGATTGTATTACTCATATGCCTTTATATGCACACCAATGCACCGGTGTATAGACCTTGGTTAGGTCATCAACCTATTGGTCTGCCAAATGTACATACTCAGACATATAGTAACATATCTGTCTCTGGTCAGAGGATGCGTGCCTATATCATGACAGCATATGATATAGGTCTTTGGTTATCTCGATCTCATTAAGTCAACTCTTTGACCTAACTAATCTGACACCTCCAAATCTCTATTCCTATGCAGAGGACCTGCATCAAGAGGTCGGTCAGATATCAGCCTAACTGAGAAAGGATTGCCATCTCCTACTCAGGCCGGAGATCATCTCTTAACAATCATTTGTTGGTGCTTGACGAGTCCTCAATCTAACTCATTAGATATTCATCCAAGCATCAACCTCTATGATTCAATAATTGAATCAAGAGATGTATGATCATTAAGATGGCCATGGTACATAACCCTAATTGTACTAAGGGATCTATTATGCAAATTATTTATTCTTCATTTCAGATCAGGGAATGATATTCACAATAACATTTATTGCATAATGGCTCACCGTGGGCTCGCATGTCCAACAGAAATTCACCATGTTGGCATACCATGGAAGTGAGTCAACGGAACAAATCGACTTGTCGGGGAAGGAGTCCTTGATGGGATCAATCTTATAGGAACTATGTGACTCAATGTGGGAGTGGTGATCAATCACCACATTCTTTTCTCTAGGTTTATCCTTGATATGCAAATCGAACTCTTGTAGTAGTAGAATCCACCTAAGAAAACGTGCCTTTGCGTCCTTCTTTTCCATGGGGTACTTGATGGATGTGTGATCTGTGAACACGGTAACCTTGGATCCTAAAAGATGAGACCTGAATTTGTCTAAGGTGAATACTACGACAAGCATTTCCTTCTCCGTGACGATAATTCCGTTGAGTCTGATCGAGTACTTTGCTCGTGTAATGAACAACATAAGGAATCCCTTCTCTCTTTTGTCCTAACACGACCCCAGCTGCAAAGTAAGAAGTGTTCATCATGATCTCAAAAGGACGAGACCAATCTAGAGCCTGTAGGATAGGAGCATCCATGATCTTCCTCTTTAGGAGCTCGAAGGCCTCAAGATACATGTTATTTACAATGAACTCTGTGTCTTTTCCTAAGATCTCCATTAGTAGTCATGCAATCCTTGAGAAGTCCTTTATGAATCTATGGTAAAAACCAACATGCCCGAGGAGCGACCACACTTGTTTGATGTTGGTTGGTGGTTGAACTTTCTTGATCACATCCACCTTGGTAGGGTCAACCTCCATTCCCCTTTTGGAGATGACATGCCCCAACACAATGCCCTCTTGAACCATAAAATGGCTCTTCTCCCAAGAGAACACCAGATTCACCTCCCTGCATTTCTTGAAGACTCGATCTAAATGAGATAGACAAGTATCAAATGAATCGCCATGGATGGAGATGTCATCCATGAAAACCTCTAGGAAATCGCCCACTGATGAATCCACGATTCGTCATATCAATATATTGATCTTACCAAAATCCCCGAGTAAATTCTCTAATAATTGTCCATAAAATAAATAAATTAATAAATTAACTCTTGTAAATAAAACACACTAATTATTATATATTATATTGTACAAATTAAATTAATAATAAAAAGTTGCAAAATAAAGGAGTTTTTCACCTGTAAATAGCCCAAAACTTCATATTTTTTTTAATAAATTCATTTCAACTCCTTTTTGGCTAATTCTTTTCCTGACTTGTTCATAACAATGTATATACAAAATATAAAAATACAAAATAAATTTTACCTCAAATAAATACTCCTAGATCCCAAAGAGAAAAACCTGTAAAGTCCAACTTCCCAGCCAAATTTCCCGCTCCGTATGAACTCCAAATTCACCAAACTCGCTTTTAAAGTTTAAGTTAGGAAATTATCTATCAAAGGGAATGGTTTCACTAAAATCGGAGTTCGTTTGTAAAATATAGGTTTTGAGACCTAAGTGTACATTGTATATAATGTAAATATTCATTCTTTCTTCATTTTTTATTTAATTTTTTTAATTACTAAAAAATATAAAAGAATCATTGTTGTGTTGTATTTTATTCTTAGTATTTTATTGTATTTTTCTATTGTAAATATATTTTTATTAAGAATACAAAAAAATTAAAATTAGAAAAGTAAAAAAAACATGTACATGTTATTTGTTTTCTTTTGTAAATTCTCCACTATTTTTCTTCTCTTTATTTTATTGTATTTTAGTAGCCTACTTTATTCCACTATTTATTTTTTATTTATTCCCATTCTCTACAATAACCACCCATTCAACTCCATTATTCTACCTTTTTTTCTAACTTCTAATTCAACTCCACCATTTTATTAACCTCCCACCCACCACTTTAATTACTTCTCATTTTTCCTCTTTATATACATCCCATTCTCCTCATTTTTACCTTGGATCAATCTTTATGTGAGGAGAGCCTAGTTCCCAGAGTTGAATCGGTGACAGCGACACAACCGCGATCGAGCGACGACAACCCTCTCTCCGGTGAGATCCGTTGGCTTCTTCGCCAACATCGCAGCCGCATCCGCGCGATGCTCGAGCTCATCGCTTGTCGACGATTCGAGCAAAGACCGTGATTTTCGTGAGCACATCATAGGCAACTGCTTCCATCGTAGGTAAATTTTCCCTTTTTATCATTAATAATCATTTTCATTATCTTGCATTTTTATCACATCACCACCACTACACATCCATTTGTGATACTTCATCTACTTCATCATATTACCACCATCACCACACCATTTTTTCTATTTATTTACGTTCCTTATTTAACAAAATAAAAAAATAAAAATAAATAAATAAAAAATTGCATCACAACAGTAAAAAACATTAAAAAAATAAAAAATAAGAGGGAGCAGTAGTGGCTCCGTCACCGCCCCCTCCCCCTTCTTCCACTGCCGCCACAGCCAGCGAAATCCACCGCCCGCTGCAACAGCGACGACTGCTGCATCGGCCCCCCGCCCATTGCACGGTCGCATATGCCTCCAGTCCACCTTTACGAGGGGCGAGGCCCAACCCTCCTCTACCTCCCTGTGACAGGAGGAGGTTCGATCGCAAGTGCGATGACGACCATCTGCCCCCAGTGAGATCCGCAGCTTTTGCGGCTGCGTTGCGGAGCTCCGCCTCCGCTCGAGCTACTCCACCCGGCTAAGGGAGTTCAGCAAAGACCCTAGGGTTCGCCATGAACCCCAAGCACAAGCCCTCCACTCCACCATAGCCAGCTAAACCTCCAATATCTCTTCTGTGTTTTCTTTAATTTCTCCTAATTTATTAGCTTTCTCCGCACTATCTCATCCTCCATTAACCATTGATTTAGCTCCACCATACAATCACCCTCTTCGCACACCTCTCCGATCGCCTCCTACCCCTTCTCCAGCACCTGAC
The DNA here is from genome assembly GCA_037367405.1 of Ottelia alismoides. Taxonomy (NCBI): domain Eukaryota; kingdom Viridiplantae; phylum Streptophyta; class Magnoliopsida; order Alismatales; family Hydrocharitaceae; genus Ottelia; species Ottelia alismoides. Next base: position 1,469,636 of record JAZKJV010001709.1, read on the forward strand.
CACCACCGCACCACCTCCTTTCCGCTTCATCGGAGAGGATCTCTGATTCCTCCATTCCTTCATTCGTCGGGAACCCTGCTTCACTCATTGCACACACCCACACGTCCGCTTCGGCTAGATCTAACTTTTGCAGATCCTACTTGATTGATCGGAGCCATCGTCGGAGATGATTTCCAGAGCTTCATCTCCAGTGATCTTACGTCATCTCTTCGATCCAGAACGCCCCGACAGTTCTCCAGATTCTGAGCTTCATCGCCGACACCGTTATCTTCATCGAACAAGCGAGGTGGAGATAGGAGGACTTCACTGGAGACCCAAGAGTGCCGCCACCCTCGCGACGAAGAAGAAGAACCTGAGTTACAGTTATCGTCCGATCTCTAAGGTTGGACGGCCATCTAAGAGCCACGTCGCCATCTCGCCTTAGTTCAGTAACCGTTTGATCTCCCTTGATCAGATGGTCCAGGACAACCCACGTGTCTGATCCGAGCTACAACACCAACCCTCCAGGCTCGGATTTCCCGAGCCACATCCGAAGCAGAGCCAACAACCCGAGCCTCCTCCTGAGCCTAAGCCAGCCATCGAAGCTACTCTGAGCCAGCTCCGAGCCTGCAAACTACCCAAACCTCGCCATCACGTACCCGACACGTGACTGGCCTAGTATTTTGTAGAGATACCCCCGTAACTTCTTTGATTTGCAACCAGGTCCAGAGATCACGTGACGTCTACGTGTGCCTGGGGTAATTTGCACTAAAACCCTTGTAGATTTCAATATTACAAATATACCCCTGCATGTGTGGGTTATTTACAGGGAAGGCCTCACGCTTATTTGTAATTACATTTTAGTCCCTCCTAAGGACCTGTTTGCCGGTTATCTTTATATTTTTCTTGCATTTATGCCCATCGTTTCCTTTGTTAATAACTTGAGCATGCGAACTCCGTTTTAATTGATTTTGCTCTCATTTTGAAGCTATTTTAGTTCTCTTTCTAATGGCATAGGTTAATCTCTATTTTGACACTCTAAATTTTGATCCATTATTTTAATGATCAAGAGTCATTTATATAACATGTTTAATACCTTGCCTTAATTGATTTAATGAAACTTGATTCCTGATTCTAATATGAATTTGACTACTGTTTGATTGCTCAATGATTTTGTATAATCTGGGCATATTTGTATTATTCTCATATTACATTTCTTTGCATATTAAAAAAGCCAATAAAAAGTGTCCTTTTCATGTGTTTGCTTTCAATATTTCTTCCATGCATTCATTGACCTACGAATTGTTAATTTGACACTTAATCTAAGTAATTTGAGTCTAAATAATACTTAAGAGGCTAGTATCCATGAGTTCGACCTTGGGCTTGCCCAAGAAAAAGAATAAATCAACCGCGTTGCCTTTAATTTGATATATTATTTCGAATTGGTTTTTGACTAACCCGATTTTATCTGACTACAACGAAAGTGGTTAATTCCACATTATTAAGAGGATAGAAATCCAGGTCCGTCACCCACCATCTAGGTAAATACTGCAATAATGCACCGCTGGAAAGTCCCTGGTGCATTGCATAACCCAAAGGGCATGCGTATGAATGCGTACGTTCTGAACATACATGTAAAGGTGATCTTTTCTAGTCCTCAGGAGAGATATCCACTTGATTGTAGCCCAGGTACCCATATAGAAAACAAAAGAATTCTTTCCCCGCTAGTCTCTCTAGGATATGGTATATGAATGGTAAGGGGAAATGATCGTCACGGCATTCAAGCATCTGGAATCCACACAGACACACCTTGACGTGGGTACTCGCGTCACAATCTCCTCTCCATCCGAGTTGGTGGCTATCTGAAGTCCCGCCTTCTTTGGGACTACATGAAGTGGTTCCACCCACTCGGAATTAGAGACGGGATATATAAACCCTGCGTCACACCATTTTTCAATCTCCTTCTTGATTACATCTCGTAAGTTTGAATTCAACCGATGCTGGAACTCACGAGATGGTCTAGCATCTTCCTCAAGGTAAATATGATGTGAACACAACATGGTTTATCCCACGAAGATCGGACACACTCCAGCATATGGCCTTGCCGTTATGTTTAAGAATATCTAGCAAGCGAGATTCTTGTTCTCCAGTCAAGTTAGCATTAACAATGGCTGGGAACTTCCATGGCGAGCCCGCAAGGAAGACATACTTAAAGGTGGGGGGAAGTGGTTTGAGCTCGGGAATGGTATGATCATCGGGTAAATCTGGCTCAATTGCCTCTGAATCTGTCTCTGTAATGGATACGGTTGGATCTGGGTGATCGTAGCCATCAACTGGTTCTGCTCAAGAGTTTGATCGCCAAAGGTGTCCAAACAATCGGTAAAAGCTGCTTCTGACTCATCATCCTCGTCCTTTGATTGACCTTAAGGGAACATGTCTGGCAAGCTTAAGTCGGCTTCTGAGTCATCGACGATGTAGAGAGATGCATCAGGGAAGTCTCCTGTGAGTAAGGTCTGATTCTGCAGGATCTGTCGAACTGCCTCATCTACACTATCCTCTCCCGGTGAGAGGGACTTCGTCAACTCAAGCTGATGGCTGCTGCTAGTGGTCAAATGTGTCAACTATATAGCACTCGACCTCCGACAAGAGATACTCTGTACTGCTCTCCGAATCAGGTCTTTGCCATTTAGTTTGTTGCATCTCTATCTCTACACTTTCATCGTGTGCATGAAAGCGTATCTTTCCCAGAGTATAATCAAATATGGCTCCTGCCATCCTTAAAAAAAGGTGGCCAAGGATAATCTGGGAATCTTGCCATCTCCAGGACCAATCCATATCCAGGACCATGAAGTCCCTTGTATTACTTCCCCTCGATGTCAAGGATAACGTCCCTCAACATTCATTTATGCCTCTTTATAGATTGGTCTGCGAAATGCAGGAGTGCTCTCGATCGCCTTAGAGGTCCTAAACCTAGATGATCTAGGAGGGAATACGGTAGTAGATTTATTGAGGATATGTTATCGAGTAGAGTACGAGCAAATGATATGCCCGCTATATGACCGGTGACAAAGTGTGCTCCAAGATCTCTCCTCTTCCTTGGAATATCATTGCGGATCACATAGTTAGTGGCTATGGACAACATATATTTGGCTGTTCAAGTGTTCTTTTTCCTCCTATCCCTAACATGTGTGCATCTCACCTTTAGGTTCTTATTGAATGAAAGAACCATATCCACTAGTTGGAGGAAAGGGATCTCAACTTTTACATGCTCTCTACATATCCTTTCCATCTCTAAAAGATCAAGATCATTTTTTTGAGAATTTTTCTTCTTTCCCTTAGATAAGACATGAGGGAAAGGGATTATCGGGGGCTCATGATGTGAAACAGAAATAATATCATCTGAGTTCTTATTGGAATCAAAATTCAGTTGTACACGACTCTGACTCGAACTTGGACTCTGTACAGGACACGACTGACATGCATGAAATGGAAGTAAAACTAAAACTGATGCTGGAAAAATTATTGGTGCTGCATTCAAGGTGGTCTTCTCATCTCCTGAAGATCCATTGGTCACTGTCATGCTAGATGTTGCTTTATTCCTCTTTTTTGTATTTTCTTGGTTTTTTGTTTTTTTTGGATTTTTGGGGATTCAAATCCCCCTGGTGATCATGAAGGTGGTGTTGCTGGTGAGGATCCTCCTCCTCTGAGCTATCCACAGAGGCTGTCTCATCGGTATCTTCTGTTCCACTCCGTTGCTAGATCAGGGGTCTGTACGGTCCTACTGCTCTTGAGAGTGAGACGGCAAACACCATACGGTAGAATCTCATGATCTGATTCTAAGGAATCATAATAGTATACCTGATCCATCTGGGAACTCTGTCCTTGGTTTAGGTTATTCGGGTTAACCTGAACTTGTGCTGGGATGGAGGTCCTAGGGGCGGTGAACTCATCATGCCAACGTAAAAGCCGATTGACATCGGCTCTTTGATCATGCTGCTTACTACGGATGAGTTTGAGCTCATCAAGGATCTTTTGAAGGTCACAGGTACCCGATGATGAAGCTCCATGGTCTTGCCTCTGGTAGGGCTGCTGATGACCCTGATGCGGTCTGTTAGGTCCCTAATGGGCCTTCTGTGGGTAGTGGTTCTGTTGAGGGGAGTTCTGTTGATACTGAAGGGGGCCTTGGTAGCCCGACTACTACTGTTGGGGGGATGGAAACTGGCGATATCGGGTCTGAGGGGGTATAGTGGGTGCTAATGCTACTATCGTTGGGTGGTATTGGGATCATTGGAATACCAAATCCCATTCACCTCCCACACCCGTCGAAGTTCCTAGGTTACAAAATCGGCGGGCAGCTCCAAACTGCCTCTCGTGAAACTCAAGTTGACCCTGAGTCCACGTGTTGTGAGGCCCCTACACGGGCTGCTCCTGAATGTGTTGCACTCGGTAGATAGGAGCAAGGGATGCAGATGGAGAAGGTATCTTAATCTTAGATACCCTATCAGCTAGATCTGTCACATGCTTCAGAAGCTTAGCGAGGTTCTCCCACTCAGCGAGATTGTATATCTCACTCGCCTTCTCGATCTGGTCAACCTGATGAAGGCAAATACAGAGATGTCTAAAATGAGCCTCACAAGGCGAGGACTCAATTGTTGTGATGACTTCTCAATGATTATGTTCAATCAGCAATCAACCCACATAATGAATAAATCAAGCAAGCAAGTGTGAATAAAAAATTATTATACCCTATTGAAGATGTATAGTGACAAGTAAGTAGGGGTTGAACACAGGAAGCAAGGATGCAGAGCAAGATGAAATATGACTATCAATCTTAAGAATTTGTCTTTTCAATTACTTAGCCAAAGTATGGTTGTTGTAGGGTTTTTAATCTTTATATTTTTTATATATTTGTTTTTATATTTTTATATTTGGTTTTTAATTTTATATTTTTATATTTTCTTTTTATATTTTTCTGATTTGTATTTCTTTTTCTTTTACTTATATAAGAATATATATGATTATATATACAATATAGGATAATATAGATAAAATATAAATAAAATTAACTAAAAATTATAGAATTAAATGTTTTTGTATTTTAAATATTTTGTTATTGTTTTTGTGTTTTCTAGTGAGTTTTGCTATTTTTATATATTTTAAAGTCAAAAATTTTCCAAATTAGGGATTTAATAAATAATTGAAACTGAAATGAAGATGAAAAATACCAAATTGAGTTCAAAATTCTTCAAATCAATTTTAACATTAGAAAATAATATAAATAAAATTCAAAAATAGGAAAAAAATATTTTTGGTATTTTTAGGAAATTTATAGATTTTTATAAAGGATTTTGGGGATTTTAAATTTTAAAGAGTTGTCTTTTTTTATTTTTATGAATTTTGGTTTGATGGCTCAAAATACTTAAATAGACAAATATATTATTTTGGGATTTTTTTGAAATGATTTTATATTTTTTGGTATTTTATAAGCTAAATAGGGAATAATTATGATCTTTTTTTATAAAATATTAAAGGTCTTAAATTCCGAAAATAAAACTATGGTTGGAAGTGTGTGCAATCAAGAACCTAACCATATTTATTTGGTAGAATTTGGACCACTATAGCTATATTTAATAAATGGAGAAAACACTCAAAAATACATGCATTGTAGGGCTATAAATGTAATTAAAATAGAACTCAGTGGCCTTGTTGCAATTTTCATAAAATAATATAAATGTAATAAATAATTTTTGAGCCAGAATGAAACACAGATTGTTACGGGGGCCTGCCTACAAAATGCCCACCTCACGTGGGATCACAAGTGAGGTGAGCTAGCATGGACTATATTGCAAATATAGAAAGTTCGAGTTTTTATGAAAAATTAAAAAAATAAAATAACGATCGAGAAAAGTTTATGCGCTAAATAATAAATACAAAGTTTATGTTGGGCTGAAGGTGCAAAATATCCAAAAAGTGGCACTCACGGACGACGGATACGATTTCACTTACCATGCATCAATGATCCACTAGCTGGTGACAGTTTGCGGTTGGTCGAATCCGATTAGATCCCTAGATGGGATCCAATGGTACTGGGCTTCTTTGATCAGATGACACCGGCGCACCTAGGGTGCTCCTTCTAGATTGGACAACGGAGAAGGCCTTTGGAAGAACTACGAAGAATGACGTGCTGGGATTGCTTTGATCCGTCGATTCCCTAGGATCCGATAATCTCCGAGGCTACTGAGGGGTGGAGAGCGTTGCTTAGGTCGATCAACATCTCGAGGAGGCGACAAAATGCCCCAAGACTCATCGGAGAAGCTCCGGTGAGGCTCGAGATCAGAAGGTGGTCTCCTGTTGCGATGACCCGTGGATAGGGGGCTTTACTTGCTGGTTCCTGCAGGTTTAGAGTGGGAGAAAAAAAAAGCGAAGCCACTGGAGGCTTCATATGTTGGAAATGAGCGAGGATGGGGCACAACGAAGTCCTCTCGCAAACGACGGAGAAGGAGGACTTGATCTCCATATCTTTGCAAGATCTGGGTGTCTGGAGGCAATGGGGCAAAGGACTGAGGAAGGGGAAGAAGATGGGTGTGATTGTGGAGGTAGAGGTTGAGTGGAGTGGTTGGAAACAAAGGGCGGGGCCAGAGCTCCGTCGAATGAAGGATGCGGATTTTATGATGAAACTGACAGAGTTAAAAGAAATAAACTGCAGGGCTAAACTAGTGCCAACGTTAATAATGAAAGGATACGAAAAGAATGATATTTATTTGAACTGGAATGACATAGAGCGAAGCTCCGGACGGAGGAGCTAGATCACTCGATTCAACACTCCAAAAAGATCGCTGAACCACAGAAGAGCTGCCTCTTGTCACTAGGTAGCTCGTTTCACACCAGGGGTAGGGTTTTCTGGAGCGGAAGAGGATTGAAATTATAAGGTTGGATGAAGGCGAGGTTAAGTAGGGATGGTGAATGGGCTCCAAAGAATGAGGAAGATAGGGCGAAGCGAATCAGTGGAGCACTCCTCGAAAAATGCTTGCACGTGAATCACCAAGTATCAAGGTAAAAAAAGTCAAAAAGACCTCCATGCAAATTACTGAAAGAATTGAGCAGGGTATAATCGATAAAATAGGTCAAAGATTAGGTGTGTCATACTTTAGGAACGGAGTCAGGGAGTTGACCGGGGTCAACTAACGACTAAATCTGGTTGGTCCACGCAGACCAACCAGGGAAAACTATCTTGAAAATTATTTGTAAAACATATAAAAATAATAAACAATTTTATTGAAATAAATCTATAAAATGAAATATGTTTGTTATTTTTTGTATTATTTGATTATAATTTTTATTTTTTTCGAGGTATTTTATTACAAGTTATTTTTCAAGGGTGTATTTGTAGGTATATTTATCTATGTTTCGTGTATTTAATTTTATCTTGTATTTTTGATTTTATTCTTTCATTTTTGTTATTTTATATATTTACAGCTTATTTTTATATACATAAATATATTTTTATTATATTTTTTTTGATATAATATATACACTTAAATAAATATGTATATTTATTACATAGGTATAAGTACTATATATTCATATATGTATTATATATATGTATTTCATTTTAATGTTTTGTGGTTTTATTCTAGTTTTAATATGTACATATATTATAAATAATATTTACATAATTATAAAAAATAAAAAATAATAAAATAATAAAGAATAAAATGATTATTTTATTCGGGTATATTATATAATAGGGGTCCAAAACCTAACTTTCACGCCATAACTCCAAAAAATATGAAACCACCTTCATTAAATAGCTTATTAAAAGTTGTATACAATTAAAGTGATTTTGATACATTTTGAGTTTTTATTTGAGAGATATGGGTTTGAGAAGTTGGGATTTTTGGCTTTTTATTTAGAGTTTGCATACTATTTTTGTATGAAATCAATTTTATATTTTTCTATATATTATTATCTACAACTTTCATGTATAAAGTTTCTTTATTTGAGTATAAAAAATAAAAAATAAAATAGGTCTCAAAAATGAATTAATGATGAATAAATAAATGGGATTTTTATTGTACTTCTATACTGTTGGCCTTGAAAACAATATTTTATCCAGTATTTATATAACAAATAATGAATTTTAATTTCTCCAAATTAATGTTATTTACATGCATTAGATAGGGTTTTTAAGGCCAAAATGGTAGAATAAAGGTGATGAAATGGAGATTCATCACAACCTTAGTTAATTTATCAGTATTAATCCCCATGTTGGGGAGTAGGTTATTTGCCAGATCAGTGACAACTGCTCTTCCCACCTCCTCATCTACGCGAGAGGGAGGTGGCTTGTCATAAGCCCTGCTAGATGATCTGGTGGCTGGTCTCTACCATCTGCTCTAAAACCGTCCAAACCGCAGTGGCTCCCCTATTCAGATAATTGCTTCCACATGTGGCATTCAGTAATACTTGAACCTCGGGAGTCAGACCATTGTACAGGTTTTGGACCAGGATAGGCAGATCAATATCATGACCTGGGCACTTATGAATCAGGACCTTCAATCTCTCCCATGCCTTGTGGAAAGGCTCATGGGACATCTGCGCGAAACTCAATATGAGGGACCTCATCTGATTAGTCCTACTCAATGGGTAGAACTTCTTGAGGAACATGTCCTTCAATGCAGCCTACGTGGTGACAACCGTCCCGAAATTCTTTAGCCAATAGCCAGCTTTGTCCGCTAAAACGTATGTAATCCTGAGATACACCAGGTCATCCTAGATTGTCATATACCATTTCAAACTCATGCAGGAACATGTATGGTTCCTCTATTGCATTGCCATAGAATTTTGGCAGTAATGTCAAGAAGTGATGCTTTAATTCTCCAGCATTTGATGGTACAACCAGCCTTAACCAATTCTCGTTCTATGCAACACTAGGATTGTAGGCATCTCTCATCGATCCCCCCTCATTTCTCAACTGAGCAAGCTCCTGCCTGAGTAATTCACCTCTCTACTCAACTTGTGCAAGTCTAGCTAGGATGTCCCTCAATGGGTCATTAGCTCCTCATCATATGTGCTTTTCTTGGGAGTCATCTTGTTATTTATTCTTCTTCATCTTCAGAATCAAAAGAATTTGAATTAGTCTGTGTAGAAGAAGTTGTTCTAGAAACACCGAGGTGAGGGTCTTCCTCAATATGAGAAGGGAAGAGAGGAGATGTCTGGGTCTGACCTTCCTCAGAAAAAGAAAGTGACTTATTGGCCTTGGCTTCAAAGAAAGAATTTTCTCGAAGCCAAGGAGGACCAGGAAGAGAGTCATCCTCAACCCGTGAGGATGGTTGGTTTGGAGTGCTTAGCGAGAGGCTCACGAAGTCCAAGCAAAAATCACCCTAATCCACCATTCTCTATGTCAATAGGTTCAAGTTAAGAGCACAATGTGAAAAAAGGAGTGATAGGAAAGATGCTAAGAGAACAGTCTTTGAATGCACACCCCTGAATAAAAATGCAAAGCAAACCCCAAATTCACCAACTCAACACAAGTGAAGACCACAAGAGTTTGGTCTTTTATCTTTTCAATTTTATTCGGTGTTAAATGCAAACTTTGAAAGAGTTAACGAGTTGTTAGGTGCCTATATTTCCCTAATGACTGGCTCGACTCTTAGGATTATTTGCACATACTTTCAGCCAGTATGGACGTAAGTACATATATCGTAAAATGGCTACCCATTACTTAAGGACCAAGCCATATGCAATGTCCTTTAAACCATCCACTCTACTAAGGAAATCCATACCGTTTACCGGCTACCTGTATTTCCTCATTGAGAAGTAGCTAATCATTTTTGTAGAATATGTAGTCAATATGAAAAATCTGGCTTGGCTCTATCCTAGTGTTCGTCTCTCTCGCACTTGCAAGTAAATTCAAACAATGAGGGGTTTATTCTCCCCAAAATAATTTCAGTTTTAATACATTTTTTGGTTCAAATTATATTAGCAGCCCCGATTTTAAGTTTGATTATCACTAAATTTAATCCACCACACAAGGCACTCCTAACGAACATTCCTAATTTCCTTTAATCCTAAATTATAAAACCAAGGGGAAAGAAGTAGAGAAAAGTCGATGCAATGATAAAATCAATTATGCATGCCCAGTTCAAAAGACTTACAGTGATCCTCATGCTCTACATGCAAGATGCAATACTGAATTTGAAATTTTAACGTTATATGAAATACAAGCGAGAAAATCGTTCCTAGACGTGCAATTCTATTAGCGAGTGATGAACAATTTAATTTTGACTAATAGCTCTACGGTCTAAATGTATCTCCTTAAGTGTGATGTGGTCCTATAGAGTACGGGCATAAGAAATAAAATAATCTACTAAAAATGCTCTAAGAGCTGAAAGTGTAGGTCTTAGTCTACATCAATAAAACACACGACCACGAAGGGTCCAATGTCCAGTCTTGATACATGTGCGAGGTCCCAAATGAAATCTGTTGTAAATATACGATTAATACAAATTAATAAATAAATTCAGGAAATAAAACCTAGACTCTACAATCTTTCACGACTCAACTCAATCTTAATTTTAATGTTTTCCTTCAATCGACTCATCACCAGAAAAAGTCAGCCTCCAATGCTCTCGAGTTGCTTGACAACCTAAGCGGTCGCTCCGTCACGTCGGGTCCCATGTACAAAATAAGATAATGGTCAAAGAGATAGACATGATAAAATAAAATAAATCAAGAAAAATAAAAAAAAATGTAGAAAAATCAATAGAGTAAAATAAACAAGAAAAACAGGGGGTCAGACTACCTGGGGGTGGAAAACCTAATATCTAGATTTTCTAAAAATCAATATAACTCATGCCTCCCCAGCAACAGCACCATCCGACGAACCCCAAATTCCCCCTTTTAATTAAGTTATCTTAAAATGCATTGTAATCGAGCAAATATGGATTTATCAAAATGACTACTTAAATTAATTATCCAATAAGAGCGAGTGATCAATTTATTTTTTACTTGAGCAAGTCCAATGTCAAACTCAGGGAAACCACTATCTCCTTAGGTTGATTATTATGCAATCCAGAGACTAGGTTTTCAGGGACTATTTTTGGTATTTTTAAATGCAATTAATGGATATAATACAAATTTAGCAAAGTTCATGGACTAAAGTGTAATTTCATTCAAATGATGTCCAAAAATTATGAAACTTATCCAAAAGATGAAATATGATGAAATTAAGCTACTATAATTTTTTTTTGAAAATTTCAGATGAAATATGAATTAATTATGAATGAAATATGTAGACCATGTGATTTCGAGAAAATTAATTTTAATAGATATCAAACATCAGTATCATCTAGAGATTAAATTGTCCTCGATAGATCTATGTGAGAGATATCCAGAACAATTATTATTTCCTTAAAATATGGAGTGTGGAATTAACTAAAAATCAATTACTCAAATCATTGATTATTTTATTGATACCTTGATATGCGTGCAAATGACATGAAATTTATGCACAATGTGGAACACAATTAACTATATCTATTGTGATTTTTTGGGGAATTTTTGGAGCAACAGATAATTTAATATCAATTAAATAGTATACGGTAGGCAAAATATGCAATTTTACACACATATATATAAATAAACCATAGCTCCTAAAAATCCAATCAAACATCCATAAAGATATACCATCAAGTCTTCTACAATATATAATTTTTAAAATAAAAATCCTATGCGAAAATGATGTTCAATAAAATATGCAAACATAGGGGTCTATATGAAATACAAAATTAAAATAAAATAAAAAGAAATGTGCATATGCAATTACCGATGGCCAGGGGGTGTTTATGCTAATTTTCCAGGAGGTCACGTGCGCCTCAGGTGACTCCTAGAAGGTTGGATCGACTGGTGAATGCGGAGAAGGAGGGGCATCCTTGCAATATTTCTAAAGGGGCACATGCCTTGCATGTGCCCTGGCTCGACGAGTGGCTCGGATGACTGAACCTCGAGCCATCGCGTGGCGGATGGCAACAAGCTCGGGTGGTCGAGGCTCAACCTCGGGTGGGCAAGCCTCTTGCCTCGTGGATGGAGACGAACATGGACATGGGTGATTGCGGGCCCTTGGATCAAGGTCTGACCTTGATCCTAGGGAGTCTGTAGTGCGAGGAGGCATATGTGGCGAGTGGGCAGAGGCACTACGTGAGCGAGCGGAGTGCGAGCTTGGTCGGAGCACGTGATGAAGAGATGCTCGGTCGGCGACAGTCGGATGGTTGCTCAAGGAAGACAAGTGGGATCCGACGGTGAAAGACTGACTCCTCCACGGACACACGACTAGAGGTGGATCTGCTGGTAAAGGTCTGTGAAGAGGGTTACATCCCGAGGTCAAGGCGGCGGAGGCGGTCGACTGTCGATGGCGGACGTAGAGGGCATGTATGGCGGAGGAGGTGGCCGCTGAAGAGCTACTGGAGGACTGGAGATCTATGATGGAGGGTTGCTCGAGGGATTTTCACTTCGATGGGTGAAGAGCTCGGGGGACATGTACACAAGGTGCAGGGCGGAGATGGTGTCAATGAGCGAGTTGAGGCTGCTTCGGATGCATGCCGAGGATTGTTTTGGAGAAGACTTGGCTCCATCAGGGGGTTAGAGAAATGATTGCGGTGGAGTATGGTTTGTCCCATGTCCAGTTGGGTTGACCTATTGTAGAGGTCAGTGATGGAGTTTAGGTGTGAGTGACTGGGAAAGGAATGAAGGAGCAGGAGAATGAAGAAGAAGCGAGCGGAGAAGTGATGGAGGAAGAAGAACAATAGAGGAGAAAGGAGAAGGAGAAGGAGAAGAAGGTGTTACATGATGGGTCTCATGGACTAGAGCTCGAGGATGAGCTCTAAAGGTCTTCGCCTCGACCATGCTGGCGTGAAGAGCGAGAGGCTGAGCAGCTCCTCTGAGAGGAACAATGGCAAGAGGAGTGACCCTCCTTGGATCACACCTTTGAAGTTTGTTCGATCGTCGTCGCCTCAAGATGGTTCTCTGCTACTGTCACTGGTAGAGGGTCGAAGCTTGGTGGCCCGAGCTCAACCGACCCTTTTATGGAAGATGGGGTAGCTATCTCGGTACCCGACCCTTTTATGGGTAGTTAAAGATCGTGTGAGCATTAGGGAGATAAGGCGACACACCGGATCCTACAGGGAGTGGTTGTAGGGAAGAGGAGGAGATGGTGGAGGTGGGTTGTAGGTTAGGTCATGGTTGTTGTAGATCGCGGGAGTCGTGGGTGAGTGGGTCTTGCAGATCATAGGTGAAGAGAGAGAGAGAAGGGGATGCGGTTGCTCGACCAAGGGGCTGCTGGGTCGCTCAACCGTTGCGCGAAGCGGAGAGGCAGAAGAGGAGATGGGCGAGAAGAGGGATGCGGGCAGTTGCAACCACTACAGGAGGTTGCGCATTGGAGGCGGTCGTGCACCGTAAGGCGCGGAAGCCATTGGGGTCGCAACTGTAGGAGACTAGCGGTTGTGCACCTACAACGCAGGGGAGGAAGAGGGGCGCCACGTGGCGCATGGGAAAGTTAACCACGTGGTAGGTTAAGATTAAATAATAAAAATAAAAATAAAAAAATTAAAAATTAAAATCAATAAAAATAAAAAATAAATTAAATGATGATTAAAATAATAATATAATAAATAAGTTAGTAAGATTACATAAAAACTAAATAAAATAAAAGGGGGTGACATGTGACGGCTCCAAAAGCGACAACGTGCCACTCCCAAAAAAATCGAAAATTAAATTCTAATAAAAATAAAAAAGAAATAACAATAGGGTCAAATTAAAAAGTGGTCAACACGAAAGTTGCTATTTCCGACGAGATCTACAACTTCGGTGAAGGACCCAAAACCAAAATAAATCATATGTATAAAAAGTTTTTTTGGGTGGTAACTTATAAGTATAAAATACCGTATTTTTATCTTTTACAGATTTTTTTGGCTTTTTAAAATTATATTAAAAATTCAAATAAAATTAAAGAAAATATGAAATAAATATTTACACCTTAACATTTTTTTGGATTTTAATAAATTTATACAAAGATAAAATATGGGGGTAGTTTGGTCATAGTGTACAATATACAAGGAGGGGCCTAAAACCCAAGTTTCACATAGAACTCTTATTCTTTTGAATTTGGTATTATTTTGAAGGTAATTGAACGTACATTAATTTAAAATGAGTAGGGGTCCATAGGAGACTATATAGGAGAGTTATTTAGGTTTTAAGATTCTTAGTCTCAAACTAGAGTTAGGGTTTTATTGGTCAATTTTATGAGTTAGTATTTTTTTGACATTTTTTTATTTACTAGTGTTAGTAATATATACACTATAGAGTTGATAGACACAATAAAAATAAAATAAAGCAAGTAAAAAAAATATAGGAAAATAAATAGAGAAATATACACGAGAAAAACCGGGGGTCAGACTACCCGGGGGTGGAAAACCTAATATCTAGATTTTCTAAAAATCAACATAAGTCGTGCCTCCTCGACAACAACGCCATCCGACGAACCCCAAATTCCTCCTTTTAATTAAGTTATCTTAAAATGCATTGTAGTAGGGCAAATCTAGATTTATCAAACGACCACTTAAATTAATTATCCAATTAAAGCAAGCGGTCAATTTATCTTTTTACCTGAGCAAGCCAAAGGTTGAACTCAGGGAGGCCAGTATCTCCTTACGTTGATTATTAGGCAATCTAGATACTAGATATTCATGGAGTATTTTTTTGATATTTTTAAATGCAATAATGGATAAAATGCAAATTTAGTAAAGTTTGGGGACTAAAATGCAATTTTCATTCAAACGATGTCCAAAAATTATGAAGTTTAGCCAGAAGATGAAATATGATGAATTAAGCTGCTATAAATTTTGTTGGAAATTTTAGATGCATTATGAATTAATTATTAATTCCTTAATATACTGAGTGTGGAATTAAATAAAAATCAATTACTCAAATTACTAATTATTTTATTGATACCTCAATATGCAAGCAAATGGCATGAAGTTTAGGCACAATGTGGAACAAAATTAAATCTATTTAATGTGATTTTTTTGGGAATTTTTAGAGCAAGAGATAATTTAATATCAATTAAAGAGTAAACAGTGTGAAAAATATGTAAATTTTCGCTTATATATATGTATAAAATAAACCATGGCTCCAAAAAACCAATCTAACATCCATAAAGATAGAGCATCAAGTGTTCTACAATATACGATTGGTAAAATAAAAATTTGATGCGAAAATGTTGTTCAAATAGATATGCAAACATAGGGGTCTATATGCAAAAAATAAAATAAAATAAAAATGAATATGCAGATGCAATTACCGATGCTCAAGGGGGTGTTTATGCAAATTTTCCAGGAGGACACGCGAGCCTCATGTGACTCCTGGAAGGTTGGATCGACTGGTGAATGCAGAGAAGGAGGGGGGTCCTTGCAATATTTCAAAAGGGGCACTCAAACGACCGAACCTCGAGCCACCTCGTGGCGGATGGCAACAAGCTTGGGTGACTGATGCTCAACCTCGAGTGGCGAACCTCTTGCCGTGTGGATGGAGGCGAACATGCTGACATGGGCAATTGCAGGCCCTTGGATCAAGGTCTGACCTTGATCTTAGGGAGTCTGTAGTGCTAGGAGGCACATGTGGTGAGTGGGCGGAGGCACTGGGCAAGCGGGCGAAGTGCGAGCTCGGTCGGAGCGCGTGGTGAAGATATGCTCAGCTGATGGTGGTCGGATGGCTGCTCGAGGAAGAAAAGCAGGCTCTGACGGTGAAAGTTCGACTCCACCTCCGTCGACACACGACTAGAGGTGGAGCTACTGGCAGAGGTCTGTGAAGAGGCTTACATCCCGAGGTCGAGGCGGCAGAGGCGGTCGACTATCGATGGAAGGCATAGAGGGAGCGTACGATAGAGGTGTCTGCTGCTCAAGAGCTACTAGAGGACCGGAGCTCTATGATGGAGGGTTGCTTGAGAGATTTGCGCTTCTATGGGCGAAGAGCTCGGGGGACATGCACACGAGCTGCAGGGTGGAGATGGTGTCGATGGAGCGGGCTGAGGCTGCTTCGGATGCAGGCCGAGGATTGTGTTGGAGAAGACTTGGATCCCATAGGGGATTAGAGAAACGAATGCGAGGGAGTATGGTTTGTCCCATGTCCAGTTGGGGCTAACCTCTTGTAGAGGTCGGCAATGGAGGTTACACGTGAGTGACTGGGAAAGGAACGAAGGAGGAGGAGAACGAAGAAGAAGCGAGCGGAGAAGTGATGGAGAGGAAGAAGAATAATAGAGGATAAAGGAGAATGATGAGAAGAAGAAGCTGTTACCTGATGGGTCGTTTTGACTAGAGCTCGAGGATGAGCTCTAAAGGTCTTCACCTCGACCATGCTGACATGAAGCGCGAGAGGCTGAGCAGCTCCTCTAAGAGGAACAACGGTAAGGGGAGTGGCCCTCCTTGGATCATGGCTTTGAAGTTCGTCCGACCGTCATCGCCTCAGGATGGTTCTCTGTTGCTGTCACCAACATAGGGTCGAAGCTTGGTGGCCCAAGCTCTCGGTAATGGCAAATGGGACGGTTAGTCACGGTACTCGGCCCCTTTATGGGTAGTTAAAGATCATACGAGCGATAGGGAGATAAGGCGACACACCAAATCCTGCGGGGAGTGGTTGTAGAAAAGAGGAGGAGATGGTGGAAGTGGGTCGTAGGTGAGGTCGTGGCTACCGTAGATCGCAGGAGTCGTGGGCGAGCAGGTCCTGCGGATCATAGGTGAATAGAGGGAGAGGGGGGGGATGTGGTATTTTCGATGAGATCTACAAGTTCGATGAAGGACCCGAAACCAAAATAAATCATCTATATAAAAGTATTTTTGGGAGGTATCTTATAGGTATAAAATACCACATTTTTATCTTTTATAGATATTTTTAGCATTTAAAAAAGAGAAAAAATCAAATATAATTAGAAAAATATGAAATAAATATTTACACCATTGCCTATTTTTGGATTTTTAATAATTAATACAAAGATAAAATAAAGGGGTAGTTTGGTCACAGTGTACAATATACAAAGAGGGGCCCAAAACCCAAGTTTCACACAGACTCTGATTCTTTTGAATTTGGTCTTGTTTTGAAGGAAATTGAATGTATATTAATTTAAAATGAGTAGGGGTCCATAGGATACTATATAGCAGAGATATTTACATTTTAAGATTCTTAGTCTCTAACTAGAGTTAGGGTTTTATTGGTCAAGTTTACGAGTTAGTATTTTTTTGACATTATTTTTACTAGTGTTAGTAATATATACAGTATAGAATTGATAGACACGATAAAATAAAATAAATCAAGCAAAATAAAAAAAAATGCAGAAAAATAAACAGAGAAATATACACAAGAAAAACTGGGGGTTAGACTACCAAGGGGTGGAAAATCTAATATCTAGATTTTCTAAAAATCAACTTAAGCCTTGCCTCCCCAACAACAGCGGCATCCGACGAACCCCAAATTCCCCCTTTTTTTAAGTTATTTTAAACTGCATTTTAGTCGGACAAATCTGGATTTATCAAAACGACCACTTAAATTAATTATCCAATTAAAGCGAGCGGTCAATTTATTTTTTTACTTGAGCAACCCAAGGTCGAACACTGGGAGGCCACTATCTCCTTAGGTTGATTATTAGACAATCTAGGGAAGGTTTTCTGGAAATATTTTTTTGGTATTTTTAAATGCAATTAATGGATGAAATGCAAATTTAGCAAAGTTCGGGGACTAAAATGCTATTTTCATTCAAATGATGTCCAAAAAAATGAAGCTTAGTCATAAGATGAAATATGCTGAAATTAAGCTATTGTAATTTCTTTTTGAAACATTCAGATGCGATATGAATTAATTATAAGTAAAATATGCAGACTAGGTGATTTCTAAAAAAATAATTTTAATAAATATCAAACACTAATATTTTCTAGAAATTAAATTTTCCTAGATAGGTTTATGTGAGAGATATCCAGAACAATTTTTAATTCCTTAAAATACTGAGTGTGGAACTAATTAAAAATCAATTACTCAATCACTGATTATTTTATTGATACCTTGACATGTGTGCAAATGACATGAAATTTAGGCGCAACGTGGAGCACAATAAAATCTATTGGGAATTTTTAGTGCAATAGATAATTTAATATTAATTAAAAAGTACATAGTATGTAAAATATGTAATTTTTCACTTAAATAAATAAATAATAAATAAACCATGTCTCCTAAAAATCCAATCAAACATCCATAAAGATAGAGCATCAAGTATTTTATCTCTATGTAGATGCAATTACCGACACTTAGGGGGGTGTTTATGCAAAATTGCCAGGAGGTCACGTGCACCTTATGTGACTCCTGGAAGGTTGGATCGAGTGGTAAATGCAGAGAAGGAGGGGGGCATACTTGCAATATTTCCAAAGGTTCGTCTCAGTGAGTTCTTGGACGATTGAACCTCAAGCCGCCACGTGGCGGATGGCAGCAGGCTCGGGTGGGTGAGCCTCTTGCCTTGTGGAGGGAGGTGAACATGCCGACATGGGCGATTGTAGGCCCTTGGATCAAGGTCTGACCTTGATTCTAGGGAGTCTGTAGTGCGAGGAGGCACAGGTGGTGAGCGGGCAGAGGCATTGGGCGAGTAGGCGGAGTCACTAAGTGAGCATGCAGAGTGCGAGCTCGATCGGAGCACATGGTGAAGAGATGCTCGGCTGACGACGGTCGGATGGCTGCTCGAGGAAGACGAGCGGGCTTCGGCGGTGAAAGGCTGACTCCACCTCCGTCAACACACGACTAGAGGTGGAGCAACTGACAGAGGTCTGTGAAGGGTCTTACGTCTCGAGGTCGAGGCGGTCGACTGCCGATGGCATGTGTAGAGGGCACGTATGGCAGAGGCGGTCGCTGTTGAAGAGCTATTGGAGGACTGGAGCTCTATGATGAAGGGCTGCTCGAGGGATTTGCGCTTCGATGGGCGAAGAGCTCGGGGGACATGTACATGAGCTGCGGGGCAGAGATGGTGTCGGTGCAGTGGGTTGAGGCTGCTTCGGATGTAGACCGAGGATTGTGTTGGAGACGATTTGGCTCCTGCAGGGGGTTAGAGAAAGGAAGGCGAGGGAGTATGGTTTGTCCCACGTCTAGTTGTGGCTGACCTCTTGTAGAGGTCGGTGATGGCGGTACGCGTGAGTGATTGGGAAAGGAATGAAGGAGGAGGAGAACGAAGAAGATGTGAGCGGAGAAGTGATGGAGAGGAAGAATAATAATAGAGGAGAAAGAAGAAGAAGAAGAAGGTGTTACCTGATGGGTCACCTAGACTGGAGCTTGAGGATGAGCTCTAAAGGGCTTCGCCTCGACCACGCTGGCATGAAGCATGAGAGGATGAGCAGCTCCTCTAAAAGGAATAATGATAAGGGGAGTGGCCCTTCTTGGATCATGCCTTTGAAGTTCGTCTGATCGTTATCGCCTCAGGATGGTTCTTTGTTGCTGTCACTAGCAGAGGGGCGAAGCTTGGTGGGCCGAGCTCTCAATAATGGCGGATGGGGGGGGGGCTAGTTGCGGTACTCGGCCCCTTTATGGGTAGTTAGAGATCGTGCAAGCGACAGGGAGATAAGGCAACACACCAGATCCTATGAAGAGTGGTTGTAGGGAAGAGGAGGAGATGACAGAGGTGGGTCGCAGGTGAGGTCATGGCTTCCATAGATCGCAAGAGTCGTGGGTGAGAGGGTCTTGTGGATCATAGGTGAAGAGAGAGGGGGGGGGGATGCGGTTGCTCGGCCAAGGGACTGCTGGGTCGCGCAACCGTTGTGCGAAGCGGAGAGGCGGTTGTAGGGAGAGGAAATGGGCGATAAGAGGGCTGTAGGCGGTTGCAACCACTGCAAAAGGTTGCGCATGGGAGGCGGTCGTACGCTGCAAGGAGCAGAAGCCATTGGGGCTGCAGCCGCAGTAGGTTGGCAATTGCGTGTCTACAATGCAAAGGAGGAAGAGGGGTGCCACTTGGCGTGTAGGAAAGGCAACCACGTGGCGGGTTAAGATTAAATAATAAAAAATAAAAAATCAAATAACAATAAAAATGAAATAAATAAATAAATAAAATAGATGACAATTAAAATAATAATAAAATTATTAATAAATAAGTAAGATTAAATAAAACTAAAATAAAATAAAATAAAAGTGTGTGACATGTGGCTGTTCTAGGAGTGACCACGTGTCACTTCCTAAAAAATCGAAAATTCAATTCAAATAAAAATAAAAAAGAAATAACAAAATAGGTCAAATTAAAAAGTGGTCAACACGAAAGTTGCTATTTTTAACGAGATCTACAACTTCAGTAAAGGACTCGAAACCAAAATAAGCCATATATATATAAAGTATTTTTGGGTGGTATCTTATAGATATACAATACCACATTTTTATCTTTTACAGATTTTTTGGCATTTTAAAATAAGATAAAAAATCAAATAAAATTAAAGAAAATATGAAATAAATATTTACACCTTTACCTATTTTTTGGATTTTTAATAATTTATACAAATATAAAATAAAGGGGTAGTTTGGTCACAATATACAACATAGAAGGAGGGGCCCAAAACCCAAGTTTCACATACAAACTTAGATTCTTTTGAATTTGGTATTGTTTTGAAGATAATTGAACGTACATTAATTTAAAATGAGGAGGGGTCCATAGGAGATTGTATAAGAGAGATATTCACGTTTTAAGATTCTTAATCTCAAACTAGAGTTAGGGTTATATTTGTCAATTTTACAAGTTAGTATTTTTTTGACATTTTTATTTATTAGTGTTAGTAATATGTACATTATAGAATTGATTTTATTCAATTTTGAAGTAATAAAAAACATATAAAATTAGGAGAAATAAGGAGAATATACATGTGATATTTACATGGGAATTTGGCTTTTTATTTAATGCAAAAATGCATGCTAAAATGCATGCATTAATTCCAAGTGCACGATTGAGAATAATGCAAAATAAATGATGAAATGCAACTAATTACTTAGGAACGAAGCTCTATTTTCGACTTTTAGAGTGATGAATCACATATTCATCATCTGGTTGGTACATCATCATATATGTAGGCTACTGCTACGGTCCTAATCTAGAGTTTGCACGTAGTACACGTGTTGAAAGGCAGACGGTACTCCAAATCTCTATTGTGCTGAAGTAGAAATGTCCTCCGGTGCATAAGACTTGGATACAACACTCGAACTTTGAAACGAATGAATTGTATTGTATATCGACTCCAAGTACATGGTGATCTCATCTAGCTTATCCAATATTCTTTATTTGACCACATTCAGTTTCACAAGTTCATGTGATTGTTTTCAATTATATCCACTTTGGATAGGTGATTCCCATCAATGCTCAACTCTGAACTATCAATCATATTTGCACCATGTGATGCCTCCATATTGACGGTCTTGTGGGGGAATAGATGATGCTTCTGAAATGCGTAGGAAGAAGATAAAGTCGTTGAGCTCCCCCCCATCTCCTAAAAAATCGACCATAAGACATCCTCATTATTATTGAAATGAGAGCCACCATAATCGACATCTCTAGCCTCTAAATCTCTAAGCTCAAAACCCCAAATAAGTTATAGACTAACTTATCTTCAATATGTACTGCTCTATTAGCCGAGTCTGAGTGACCTGAATGGATGCCAACATCGTATTATTATTCTCAGGCTGGCTTGCAATGGGTCCCTTTACCTTGGATGTCATTCAGTCCTTTATCATTGGTTATGTATCTGGAAATGTAAACAAAACTTGATCAGTCTTCATGAAGGAAGGAGTCTCAAATAAAAGTTTGAGAAGAGCGTCAAACTTGAATAATGGGTTTATTGGTGAAAAATCAGGACTAAGGAAAAAGAAGAGAACTCAGAAAAAGAGTCATCCCGAGGTGGTGAAGACGAAGACAAATAAATCAAAGAGGAAAGAGATAAGTTAGCAAAGTTCAAAGATAAATCACTCCAATCTGACATCTTTGAAACAAAAGGAAGATGCGAGAATATGAAGGTCAAATCAAAGAGAAAAATGAAGAAAGGCACAAATCATGTAGAAGGGTCATTATTCTTATAAGCAAACACAAATCAAATCCCAAATTAACCAACTTGACACCGTGAAGACCATAAAGGTTTGGTCATTTATCTTTTCTGTTTTTAGAGTTAGTTGATCACACAATTATTTATCTCAGACTCACAAGTGGTGTCGCTCGGCATACATCTTCCCACCCCCAAAGCAGTGGAACCATCTGCTCGAGCTAAGGGGTTATATCAAGCCCAAAGTGAGATGTGAAGCGGAGCACACCAAAATGACTTTCTATGGTCAGAGGCAAGTACTTGCAGCTCGACCGAGTATCGAGAGATAATACATGGTGCTTAGGGTACAAGTCCATGTTTTTTTGACTCTAATCCTTAGGGCTATGACCTCACCCACTCAAGTCTAAAGGTATGTACATGTGTCCAATGAGGGGGCTAGTCTCCCCAAAACAAATATGAATCCTTACGTTTCTTTTTAGAGGTTGAGTATATTAGCAATCCCAATTTTATTTAGTTATCACCTATTTTGAGTATTTTTCAATGCAAAATACGTAATAGTTTTTTATTCCTTTATTATTGATGAATCTCTATTTCATCACCTTTATTCTATCATTTTGGCCTCAAAAACCCCAGCAAATGCAGGTAAATAGCATCAAATTGTACATAATAGCATTCATGATCCATTGTATTAATTTCACATTAAATAAGGTTCTTAATGCCAAAATTATAGAATAAAGAGGAGAAAAGAAAAAGGAATAAAATATTGCAAATATTTTATGATCCAAACCCCGAGACCAATGCCAGCATGGAATTGGTCGACAAGGAATAAAGTAGGGGGAGATAAGGGCCAGTATACAATAAATGCCTCATTTATTCATGCATTTATTTATGCATTTTTGACACCTATTTTGTACATAATTATTTATTCATCAAATAAAGAAACTTTGTACATGAAAGTTGTAGATAATAATGTAAATAAAAATACAAAATTGAGTTTGTGTAAAAATAATACTCAATGTACATTTTATACACAGAATAAAAAGCCAAAATCCCAACTTCACAGACCCATATCTTGCAGATAAAAACTCCAAATCACCCAAACTCACCTTTAATTGTAAATATCATTCCATGAACAATTTAATAAAATTGGTTTCATAATTTTTGGAGTCCATATGCAAAAGTTAGGTTTTTGGCCCTCATTGTACATAATACATGAATAAAGTATTACATTTATTCATTATTCATTATTGTAACAAATTTATATTTTTGGAATTTTATAAATAATGTATATAATGCATACACATATTAAAAGTAAAAGAAGACCAAAAAATTCGTAAAATAAAATAAGTCTACAAAATTCATAGACAAAATACCTATACTATATATCTTTATATAAATAAAAAGGATTTTATTCCTTGGTTCTTCTATTCTTTTATATTTTTATAATAATGTATACATTATACATAACTCATTAGAAATGTAAATCCAAAATAAAAATCAAGAAAATACATTAAATAAATTAAGTATACAAAACACATAGGTAAAATACCTATAAGGATACCTACATATACCTATACCTATTTATTTAAAAATGGAAATAAAGTGTAAAATTTGCAGTCCACCCCCTGAGGTTTATGTATTTACATTTTAGTCCCTCTGCGCCTCACGTGCAGACCCCACGTGCGGCGCGTGAAATTTGCATGTAAACCCTGCCGGGTTTTGGTATTTGTCAAATGGCCCTGAAAATAAAAATAAATGTTTATTTCTGTGTAATTTTTGCATGTATGCCCCTGAGAGATATTTTAATTGCAAAAATACCCCTCCCAGGCCATTTATTTTTGTATGCTTTGTCTATGTATTTTGTGCTTCATATTCCTTCGAAAAATTTTGCAAAAATAGACATAAGCTCCTGTTAGTGTATCATTGCACGCTATATTTTTAGTTTTTAATTTTGTTGCATTTTTGCATTTATTAAAAATAAAAAACATGCCTTTTATTTACTGTCTAGCTTACAAAATACCAAAAAATATTAAAAAGCTCGAAAAATTCCAAAAACATTCCCTAATGTGTATTTTGACCTATTTTAGTTTCAATCCAAAAATCCCTAAAAATCTCAAAAGAAAAACCTTAAAAACTCAAAAATACCCAAAAACTTCAAAAAAATATATAAAATCAAAGAAAAATCAGAAAAATATGATCTCAGTTCCTATTTCTTCTATATTTTTTTTCTTTATTAGAAAAATAGTGTGGAAGAATTTTGAGGCTGTTTGCTATTTTTAACTCCTACTTTTCTTACAGCCAGTCCCTAATTCCCTGTTTGCCCTTATTCTGCTATTTAAAAATAGTAAAAATATTCTGAAAAATGCCCAAAAATCACAAAAATAGTAAAAAACCATAAAAATACCAAAAAGACTTTATCTCTAAATTTTTGACTATTTTTGAGTATTTTTATAAATATTAAAGCACCCCTTTATATATATCCCCCTATTCTAAAGAAAATAAAAAAATTATATATATATAAATATATATATGTATCCCTCTCTATATATATATTTATTAATATACAAAATTAAAAAAAACAAAATAAATAAATAAATTATTATTATTGTTTATACATATATATATAATGTATGCATTATAAGCTAAATTCTCACCCTCTCTGAGTATACATATATTTATATATTTATATTCTATAAATTATATATATATATTGCCTAATTATATTATAAAAAATAATAATAAAAAAAGAGAAATAAAAAATATAAAATCCAAAAACCCACAAAAATAGGCTTCACACATGGATGACTCTGTGATAGATGCACATTGTAGGCTTCTGCATTTTTGTATTGCTCTATGTGGTTCGACCTCTACATGCTTGTTCCCTATACATTTTATGGTAGAGTAATAAATATTAATTCACATTTTTTGGACTTAATTTCTTCATTCTTTTATTGTGGGTTAATTGCTGATCAATCCATGTTTGTGAGCGGTCGCCTCAGCGACACTTGATAAATATATTATTGTGACCCTCGCTGAATGTGCGGTTATCAGATGGCGCTGGTATGAAACAGACTCAAAAAAAAGTGAAAACCCAAAAATAAAATAAGGGGACTGCTAAATAAACTTTGACCTTAATTAAAATCTGTAATGGACTATCATTGTACCGGGTTCATAAAGCCCTCATTGTTTTCAGGTATCTTGGAGGGGGACCAAAACCCTACTTCCTTGAGCGAGTGCGACACCCTAAGGATTAAAGCCCAAAACCTAGTCTGCAACTGTCTTGTGTATCGCCTGGATTTCCGAAGTAATGGCGCTTCTATCGTACGTAGGCGAGTAGGGCTTGGTCACCAATGATGACTCCCTATTGTGTGGAGCATCGACCCTGTCCGAAGTATTGAGCATAGGCCACGCCTTCACGGGGGTGTCTATCTCATTGTCCTGCGTCCGAGTAGGTTCTTGCACGCTCACGGGTGATTCCGTTGCGAGCGAGAACCGAAGTATTGGTTTCGCCTATCAGCTTCCTCTCTCTTTTCTTTGGCTGAGTAGGGATCCAGGAAGGGTTACAAGGACTCCAAAAAGTACAGACTACAGGTTACACAGGAGGAGGACAAGTACGGGATACTCTTCTGGCAGTACTCTCTCTTCTATAGGGTAGCGTACTAAGGACTTGTTATAAGATATGCCTGAAATCACAACTCTAAAAATGAAAAGATAATAAATAGCCGAGCTTTCACGGCTTCACATGGCGTGAGTTGGTGAACCCGATTTTGTATTGTGTTTGTATGGATCTAGATTAAGGTTCAAAGATCCAGTCCCGCGCATTTGCGCACATTTTGTTTCTCCCTTTGACCACCCCGCTCAACCGAGCCTCTCTACTGTTTTACACTCCTTTTATTCCTCGTTGACCATCATATCTTTCATCCAACATCCGATCTTCTCTTCTACTTCGCGAAGTTTATCCATGGATGGTTTCCGTTGGGACCATGCCGACACCCACATCGATTCCATGGACTCAACTCCACCAATAAGTTCGAGGCGATTCCCGAGAACCCGATCTGGACTTTACGGATCGATCTCCAGACTCCTCGTTTTCTACCTTTTTCTTGGCCACCCAATAAACTGGGATCACTTTTGTCCCACTTTCGCCGTTGTGAATGGAAGTTGATTACAATCTACATCCTTTTCCATCCACAACATGCTGGGGTTGACCTGAATTCCAGCTTCATCACGGCAGCTGAACATTAATTGCAAGTGATCTGATTTGGACCATCTCATTATGCAGATAGAAGACAGTGCGAGCCCTGGAGACTACTCCGGAGTTCATCTCGTCCGACTCAGACCCTGACATGGCTCCAGGAGGAAAGGACAAGGGTCAGCTGCCACCACAACCAGAGGGACAGTTGCCAGATCAGAATCAAGTCAATGCACAGTTACTGTCATCTATCCAGGCCATACAGCAGCAGCTGACCGAGCTGACCCTCACACAGACCACATTCCAGGATATGTTTAATGACATGATGAACCGTGACGATGGAGGAGGAGGCAGAGGCAGAGGAGGCAGGGGAGGAGGAGGTGGAGGTGGAGGTGGTGGTCCTCCTGATGATGACCTTGAATTACCACCACCAAAGCCAACACTTAAAGAAACATATAATCCGGGAGACAGCCAGATGACCGAGTGGATCCTCATTCCACCAGTACACGCTCACTTTGAGCTGAAGCCCCAATTCATTGCCCTTCTCCCTGCATTTCATGGAAACACCAGCGAGGAGCCGTACATTCACCTGTAGCAGTTCTCCTGCATCTGCCGTACGACTCACTATCCCAATGTCCCTCTGGACATTATCAAGATGATGGCATTCCCATTCAGTTTACAGGACAAGGCCCTTTATTGGGTCAATCATCTGGGGAAGGTTGTGACGACCTGGGAGGAGTTGAAGTCCGCATTCCTGCACAAATATTACCCTCTAGGTTGGCTCAACCAGACGCGAGCCCGGATCAGTAATTTCTCCCAAGGACCCCATGAGTCGATACATGAAGCATGGGAGAGATTCACTGACCTGCAGGAGAAGTGTCCCCACCATGAGATCCTTAAGACCAGCTTGGTCCAGCATTTCTTTGGGGGACTGAACATTGAAAGCCATAGGCTCGTGGACGCAGCATGTGGGGGCTCACATTTTAACAAGGATGAAGATGTAGTTTGGCAGATATTTGAAGAAATGGCCGAAGGAGAGGCCGCCCTCTCTTCATCCAAGGCGTATCAGAAGCAACCCCAGATCCTCCAAAAGCAAGTGCACATGGCTGCATCTAAGGAAGCAGATAGAGATGAGAGCTCAAACCTCAGCATCATCGGGGGCCATCTCTCTAAGGTAGATATCATTAAGAAGCGATCACATGACCTCGAGAAACTCACTGTGATCGAGAAGAGGACCCAGAACTTGGACAAGCTAGATCAGATCAACAAGTACCTTGAATTGTTGGTCGGCACTATCAACTCTGTCCAGTCGGCTACACCATCGGACGCTCCCGCTGAGAAGAAGGACGAGCAGCAACCGCAGCATCAGCCTCAGCCGAACCAGCATCCACTGGTAGTCCAGCACGTGTACTACGTGCAGGCGCCCGACCAGGGCCCACCGCAACAGCAGATGGTCGTGTACCAACCAGAGTTTCTTTCTGTTCCTGATCCAGTCTTCCCTCCACCACCCCTGATTCAAGAAGTGAATGGGGTATGGACTAATGATGCACATCCGACCTGTCCTCAGGGACAACCCCAGGGTCAGCCATTCACCAATCGGCAGTACCACCAACCTCAGGGTGGTCGTTTTGGGCAAGTCTCACAGCCTAACCAGCAGCACCAGCAGCCTCCCCAGTTTGTACATCAATGGAGGCAGAATTTTCCTTACCAACAGCAACCGCAGTACCGCCACGCACAACCGTATCACCAGTACGCGGCTGCCCCCTCTCAGCAATACCAACAATATCCTCCCCCCTCATACCAACAACTTCAACTTCCTGCACCACCTCAGAACCACCAGCAACAACCTCCGCACCCATCCAACCAACAACAGCGTGGTCTGCATGCTGAACCATCAGAAGTACCCCCTGCGAATCCCATTATGGATTGTCTGGCCCAACTTGTTAAAGGGCTTGCGGATATGACCAAGCGGCTTGACGACCTGACCGCTACCCGAACTACCATTCCGGCGTAGGTCGAAGCCAACCCCAATAATTTCAAAAAGAAAGAGCAGGTAGAATGTGATGTCTTGTCCGTGTCTGGTAATGATATGACTGTTTATTCTAATGTTGTTACTCTCAGGAGCGGTAGGGCCTTGCCTCCGCCTGCTACCAGAAGTGGGGTGAATAAAGAAATAGGTGGATCGTCATCTTCCGCATCAGCCGTGCCAGCTCCAGGGGCGGGTGAGGAGGAAGAAGAAGGAGAAGCCAATCCAGCCGTCGTGCCATGTCACCAGCAGCCTCAGCAGAAAATACAAAAAAATCAGCAAAAGCAAAAACAACAAAAAGAAGCTTGTAGCTGAAGCGAAGCCGCGCCAACATTGGAGGAGCCGCCAGCAGCAGCCGATCCCTCGCCAGCCGATGTAGCAGACGCTACCCTTTTTGATCGCCCAACAACACCAGCATGCCAAGATCTAGCATGTACTCCTTTTTGTAGTTCGGATGTACAACATTATGTGGGCAATGATTTTGATGTAAATAAGAACTCTGATTTTCCTGCTAGTAATGTACATATTCCTTTTCCTCATGCAATACAAAAATCCAAAAAAAATGCAAAATGAAAAAAGGCATTGTCTGATTTAGGTGTTGTGGACATTTTAGATAAATTGACTGTTGAGATTCCCTTGTTAAAGGCTGTGGAATACATGCCAGCTGTGAAGAAAGGACTGAAAGAGGCATGTACGAATAGGCGTCGCTCAGCGCAAGAAAACAGACGCCAACAAGTTGAGAGGCATGTCCTCACCTTGGCCACGGTAGCAGCTATCAGCAATCTCCCTCAGAAGAAGCAAGACACAGGAGCGCCTCTGATCAGTTGTGAGATTTTTGACCAGGTCTTCGAGCACACTGTTCTTGACAGTGGTTCTTCCATCAACCTTCTGCTCTCGTCCATAATGCAAGAATTTGGGCTGGGACCGCTCAAGTAGACACACATGATCCTTCAGTTCGCTGACCGATCCATCAAGCGGCCCCGAGGTCTGTTGGAAGATGTGATAGTTACAGTGCAGGAGATGAAATTCCCAGCTGACTTTATAGTCCTTGATATGGACTCGCCTGCACCCCTGCTTCAGACCCCTATCATCCTTGGCAGACCATTCCTTCGTACTTCAGGTGCCGTGGTTGATTACGGGTCTGGCAAGATTACTTTCAGCTCGAACACCCGGCAGATCACGATAGATATGAACAGAGAGCTGAATGCCACAACTGATGAGAGCCAGGCGGCATCAGAAGCAGACTGTGATTTTATTGCGGAGATCAGAGACTCAGCTTTATCATTGGATGATTCATGGACCCCAGAAATCCTCACTCTTGAGGAGGACTCGGAAAGCGCAATCAGCATATGCTCCGATGATTCTTGGGAGACAGATTCTCAGATGCAGGCGCATCTGCTTGAGCATTCACTCCAGACCGAACATGATCAGCTTAGCGCAGAACCGTTCGGTGCATCACCGGGATCTCAACAGGATGATGAGATGGTAAGTATCGCAAGGAAGTACATCCCACCACCAGCATGGTATCTGAAGTGACAAATAAAGTGGACAGATCAAAACCAGATTTCAAGCCACTTCCTACAGGCCTGAAGTATGCTTTCCTTGCAGGTGAAGAACAAATGTATCCGGTCATCGTCAGCAACAGGCTGAATCCGGATCAGGAATCTCGACTTCTCGAGGTTCTAGAAAAGAACCGCAAGGCACTTGGTTGGAGCGTATCAGACCTCTGAGGGATAAATCCAGCCTTGTGTTTACACCACATCTATTTGGAAGAAGATGCCAAGTCGTCCCGTGAATTCCAGAGAAGGCTGAATCCTAACCTTCGCGACGTCGTCATGAAAGAAATCACGAAATGGTGTGATGCATGCTTCATCTATCCCATCTCCGACTCAAAATGGGTAAGCCCACTGCATGTAGTTCCCAAGAAATCTGGGCTTACCGTTGTTACAAATGATAAAGGAGAGGAAATTTCAACTCGGGTACCAACATCTTGGCGGGTGTGTGTTGACTACCGCCGTCTCAATGCAGCAACCAAGAAGGACCACTTCCCCTTGCCATTTATCGATCAAGTTCTGGAGAGATTAGCAGGCAAGGAGTTCTTCTGCTTTCTGGATGGGTATTCCGGGTACAACCAAGTGGCGATCGCCCCTGAAGACCAAGAGAAGACTACCTTCACTTGCACGTTCGGCACCTATGCCTTCAAGAGAATGTCCTTTGGTTTGTGCAATGCACCTGCAACCTTCCAAAGATGCATGTTAGCAGTCTTCGCTGAGATGGTCGGCAGTTTTCTCGAGGTGTTCATGGACGATTTCTCTGTCTATGGTGATAGTTTTGATTCTTATCTTCAACATCTAGACAGAGTGCTTCAGAAGTGCCGGGAAGTCAATTTAGTGCTTGCATGGGAAAAGAGCCATTTTATGGTCACAGAAGGTATTGTGCTGGGCCACGTCGTTTCCAAACGTGGCATGGAAGTCGACCCGATGAAGGTGGATGTCATTTCAAATCTTCAGCCACCTCAGTCAGTGAAGAATGTGAGGTCATTCCTGGGGCATGTGGGATTTTACAGGCGATTCATCAAGGATTTCAGCCGCATTGCCTGACCTCTGACAGAACTCTTGTGCAAGGAGACTGAGTTTATTGTTGATCAACCGGTTCTCCTTGCTTTCAATCAGTTGAAGGAGCTCATCACTCAGGCTCCAATCTTACAGCCTCCCGACTGGACTCTTCCCTTTGAGATAATGACCGATGCGTCAGACTTTGCAGTCGGAGCTGTCCTTGGGCAGAGAAAAGACAAAGCGCCCTATGCCATTCACTATGCCAGCAGAACATTAGACGAAGCACAGAGAAATTATATCGTGACAGAAAAAGAATTGCTGGCTGTGGTTTTCGCCTTAGAGAAGTTCAGATCCTATTTGTTGGGATCAAAAGTCACCATCTTTACCGACCACTCTGCTATCCGGTACCTTCAGCAGAAGAAGGATGCCAAGCCGAGACTGATTCGTTGGATCCTTCTCCTCCAGGAATTTGATCTAGAAATCAAGGACAAGACTGGAGTCCAGAATGTGGTAGCAGACCATCTCTCCATAATAGAGCAGCATGAGCCTCCTCAGAGCAATGCACCTATCACAGAAACCTTCCCTGACGAAGCCATCCTAGCAGTAGATTCTCTTCCGTGGTATGCAGATATAATCAACTACCTCACCTCTGGGGTAAAACCAGCGGATTGGACGAAAAATCAGAAGAACAAATTCATGTCGACCATCCGATCCTACCAATGGGAGGATCCTCTTCTATTCAGGGAAGGAGCGGATTGCATTTGGCGCAGGTGCATCCCTCAGACGGACCAATTTAGTGTCCTCGAGCATTGTCACTCGCTCGAATCTGGTGGACACCACTCTGGAGATCGTACGGCAGCAAAAGTACTTCAGTGTGGCTTCTGGTGGCCCACTTTATTCAAGGATGCAGCTGAGTTTGTCAAAAGATGCATTGACTGTCAGAGATTGAAAGGAACACTAACTGCAAAAGACTCAATGCCCATGAAAATCATTCAGATAGCAGACGTTTTCGATGCATGGGGCATTGACTTCATGGGACCTTTCCCTAACAGTCAAGGTTTTGAGCACATCCTTCTCGCCGTCGATTACGTGAGTCGTTGGGTTGAAGCTATCCCCGCTCGAGCCGCCGACAGCCGAACAACATGCCAGTTTCTAAAGAAGAACATCATTTCGCGATTCGGGATACCGAAGATTCTCATATCAGACGGGGGTAGCCACTTCATTAACAAAGAGGTCAAGAAGTTAACGAAGGAGTACGGCATTGACCATCGTGTCGCATCTCCTTATCATCCTCAGACCAATGGCATGGCGGAGTTATCAAACAGAGAAATGAAGACTATCCTGTAGAAACTTGTTAGGCCAAACAGGAAGGACTGGTCTCAACTCTTGGACTCAGTCCTATGGGCTTACCGAACCGCCTACAAGTCTCCTTTGGGCATGTCACCCTATCGTCTTGTGTATGGGAAGCCGTGCCATCTGCCCGTGGAATTAATTCACAAGTCTTTGTGGGCAATCAACAGTTGTAATTTGGACTCACGCAGAAGTGGTCAGAAGAGGAAAGACGATCTAAACAAGCTCTTGGAATTCCGAGACTATGCATACGATAACACCTTGATGTACAAGGAGAAGGTGAAACGCTGGCATGAACGGCACATCGGACGAAAGACCTTTGACGTTGGACAAAAAGGGTGGTTATTTGATGCAAAGTTGCGGATATTTCCAGGCAAATTAAAGAGTAAGTGGACAGGGCCATTTCGAGTTTGTGAAGTGCGTGACAATGGAAGCATTGCCATATCAGAATTGTCCCCTGACGCGGAGCCCTTCGTCGTCAACGGCCAACTCCTGAAGCCTTACTTAGAACCGGATCCATTCTTGGCCGTTGTTGACTCAATCCAGCTCGTACAACATGATGACACTTCCACAACCGCGGCAGCATCAGAAGATTCAGACGATGTACTCCAAGAACTGTTTATTTGATTCTTTTCTTTTCTTTTCTTCTTTTCTTCTTTTCCTTTTCTAATTTCTTTTTCTATCTGAAAGGTGCCACCCTTGTAGACAGTTTTCTATTCTTAGGACGTACTTTGTCCTAAGTATAGGGGGGATGTGCACTTAGAGTTTTTCATGTCAGTCCGATCCTCTCCATTGTCTCCTCTTCTTGTCTATACTTAGGAGTATCTTACCCTAAGTATAGGGGGAGACAATCTGAGTACGGTCTGTGTATTCCACCCTTGACCCTCCCTGCTTTTTGTATAGTCTGCTATACTTAGGATTACTTGATCCTCAGTATAGGGGGGACGGTCAACTTCTCATTCATTCATTTCATTCATATTTATTCTTTAGACTTGTCTATACTCAGTACGAGTTATGTCTCTGCTTTTCTCTTCGATCTATGAGGACATAGCTCAAGCTAAGTATAGGGGGGTCGTATATACCATGTATATACTATAAGCCATAACTCATACTGAAAAATAAAACACCAATTCAATTTAAAAAGCAATAAGTAACTCTATAATAATAAAAGATGAGTGTGAGCTCCTCAGGCTCTTTGTACTTATACTGATTATTAAGTCAGAAAAATGTTTTGTGAAGGAAAGTTTTCTATGAAAAACCTTGTGAAAACTGTTTGAAAATAGTGTGTACAAGTATTCAACCTTTGAAAAATCAGTTTTGCGTGTAAAAATTATTTTCTTTGCGTGAAATCAAAATGTGTGAAAATCAGTGTGCAAATGATTGTAAAAATTTGATTGTCAAAATTGTTTTGAAAAACCTATCTATGTTGTGTAAAACCTTTGTAAAATCATTTTCAAAGACGTGTACATATTTGCAAAATTCTTTTGGACTAGAGTTCTCAAAAGTCTTTTGAAAAGGATTCTCGAACTAGGTATGAGGAGTCTGCACAAAAATCTCTTATACAAAAATAAGCATAATCCCGAATAAAGCTTATAAGAGCCAAAACCATATTGTACATCAAAGACAGTTTCTCTTATTTTGTACATACTGATTAATAAATCAGATACCTATACAATATGATTTGAAAAATAATGTGACCAGTTTTGAAAAAATTGATGTAAAATGAGTTCAACCTGTGTGAAACTGTTTTGATTGAAAAACTTTTTCTTTGTGTGAAAGAAAGGATTTGAAAAACCTATGTGCAAATATTTTGAAAAATGCTTGTCAAAACTATTGTGAAAATTGTATATATATATAATGTGAAAAATCTTTGCAAAAATAGTTTTCAAATGTGTGTAAATGATTGCAAAAATTATCGTGAACTAGAGTTTGCCAAATTATTTTCAAAATCTAAATCTTAGAAATAAGAACACCATTATAAATACTTGTAAATCATAAATAAGACACATACAACTCTTTCTGTACAATTCTAAATAAACTACTTCACTCAAACCTGTAAAGTTTTTATAAATTCATACATTTTGTAAATAAAGTGGCGAGCTGTGTAAATAACTATATGTACCCTTTCATTTTATTTGCAAAAATTCTTTGTGTAAAATATTCTTTGATTCTTTTAAATTCTTTGTGAAAAAATTGCATCATTCATTGTGCATAGCATAAGCATATCATTCATATTCTTTTTGAGTGAGCTTGATGATTGAATCAGTCTAATAAAGTCTCAAATTGGAGCTCGGTTAGACCTTACCGCACCTAACTACACTGGAACCTTATGGGAACTAGATCTAAGGTACTTCAGGTCTATACAGACTTAATTCTTTGAGAAATCAGGGCTGGGTTCAAGTCACCTCAGTGGACTAACTAGAACTTTTCGAGACACACGTACGACTCTTGCCAACCGTGACCTAACTTGGACACTTGCACCTTTCACTTGGCTCAACTCAGTTGGAGTGGTGAGGGGGCTGGATTTGCCAGTCTGAGACGCACACGGGTGGAAACATTCGTCCTCGTCTAGGGAGGGAAGTGCACCCCAACCTGGTCCAATAGCCATGAGGTCTAAATACAGGAGATTGTGGGTTGCGATAAAGCTTCAAAAGAGGGATAGTCTACTGGCTCAAGAGGAAAAACTCCTTATGTAAATGCTGCTGTGAATAGTATGTTGAAAAAATAAATGGTCAGGCCTGTACAAAAATGAAATGCCTGCAAAGTATGTACAAAGTCAATAAGCAAGCTTGAGTTCCAAAGACAAATATGTGAGCCTGCAGCTGGATGACTTGACTACACTGGTCTTGCATCCCAGGATAGGTAGCTACACTGGCTACCGTCCATTCTTCTCTTCACCCCCTCCTCTTGAGCTGGTTGCCACTTGAACTTAGAAGGGAATACCCTGCTCCTCGAGGAAAGAGCTGTTGGATTGGGGAATCATTGGGTTGTCATTCTGGAGAAGTCAGTTCCTTTATCAGTTCAGTTGGGGAGAGCCGCTATCACTTACACTGTACAAGTCAGCTTCATAGTTATAAGGGTTTGCGTATGATGTAGACTAGTTCTGACCAGGCTATTGAGGTGGGTTGAACCGAGTTCTGTGACTATCGAAGGCTGTTGTATTTTAGAGCTGGTTCCCGACTAGGTTCCACACACATGTACACCCAAGGTCTGACAGGAGCTCCAAATTCAGATTTTGTAAAGACATGCATTGCACTGAAAGCACCCCTATTCACTCTATCTTTCTTTCATTCTCCTTTTTCTTTTCTTTATTCTTTTTGTACTTATTGCATAAGTGTTTGCTAGGGACTAGCAAAGGCAAGTATAGGGGGGTGATGAATCTCTATTTCATCACCTTTATTCTATCATTTTGGCCTCAAAACCCCCAGCAAATTCAGGTAAATAGCATCAAATTGTACATAATAGCATTCATGATCCATTGTATTAATTACACATTAAATAAGGTTCTTAATGCCAAAATTATAGAATAAAGAGGAGAAAAGAAAAAGGAATAAAATATTGCAAATATTTTATGACCCAAACCCGGAGACCAATGCCAGCATGGAATTGGTCGACAAGGAATAAAGTAGGGGGAGATAAGGGCCAGTATACAATAAATACCTCATTTATCATGCATTTATTTATGCATTTTTGACACCTATTTTGTACATAATTATTTATTTCATCAAATAAAGAAACTTTGTACATGAAAGTTGTAGATAATAATGTAAATAAAAATACAAAATTGAGTTTGTGTAAAAATAATACTCAGTGTACATTTTATACACAGAATAAAAGCCAAAATCTTAACTTCACAGACCCATATCTTGCAGATAAAAACTCCAAATCACCCAAACTCACCTTAATTGTATATAGCTTTCCATGAACTATTTAATAAAAATTGGTTTCATAATTTTTGGAGTCCATATGCAAAAGTTAGGTTTTTGGCCCTCATTGTACATAATACCTGAATAAAGTATTACATTTATTCATTAAAACATTATTGTAACAAAATTTATATTTTGGAATTTTATAAATAATGTATATAATGCATACACATATTAAAAGTAAAAGAAAAACCAAAAATAATTCGTAAAATAAAATAAGTCTACAAAATTCATAGACAAAATACCTATACTATATATCTTTATATAAATAAAAAGGATTTTATTCCTTGGTTCTTCTATTCTTTTATATTTTTATAATAATGTATACATTATACATAACTCATTAGAAATGTAAATCAAATAAAAATCAAGAAAATACATTAAATAAATTAAGTATACAGAACACATAGGTAAAATACCTATAAGGATACCTACATATACCTATACCTATTTATTTAAAAATGGAAATAAACTCATAAAAATTAAATAAAAATACCTTTGTACTCACAAAAATAAATTATACATTTATAAAATAAGCCAATAAAAATAATAAAATAAATAAACAAATAAAAAAAAATAAAAGATACAAAATACATGTAAATACATACATATACACATTATTCAAACAAAAACTATAATAAATCACTTCGAAAAAATTCAATAAAAAATCATAAATAAATACTAGATGGAATAATACACATTTTTATTTTTTTGAGAAAAAAAAAAAAATCGTTTACTATGTCAAATAAATCAATTTCTAATAAGATTTCTTATTTTGGCGTTTAGCGGCCGGTGTGGAACAATGGGGTGCCAGCCCTCGTTGACCGCCTGGTCAACTGTCCCATCCCAGCTCTGGCGCATCTGAACCGTCTTTTCCCCGATTTTCATCCCTTTTTTACGGCCATCTCGTCCATCGATCGAGCTTGCTTCCTTCACAAGAATTGATCTCTGATCATCCATGATGCCCGCCAAACTCTTAGATCAATCAGATACTCATTGGATTAAGAAATAATCGCCGGTCAATAAGGCTCCATGCCAATGTCTATAAATAAAGTAGCTCCGCCTCCTTCCTCGAATTTGGCCAATTTTAATCCAACCTTAAGCCTCGATTTCGTTCCTGGGACGTTTCCTCGTGACAGGGGGAGTGCGCCAGTGCCTCGAATCGGCCGGAGGAAGGATAGTTTTGTCGCGGCGGAGCTCCCGGCGTTCGCCCTGCTCCCTGGTGGCCCCCAGGTATAAGGAGCTGTCCCTTTTATGCTTTTTAGTTAGGTTTTAATGCTAGCTTTTTAATTCCAGTTGTTAGATTAGACTTTAGTTTCATCCCTGTAGCGTAAAATTCCAAATTCGAAGTTCGCAGGAGCTCCGCTCCGCGACTTCTTCACTGTGAAACCAACTGTCTCTGACCGCCACGTGCACCCATTTCAATTCCCATCGCATTCTCCATCGATCCATCGCCTTTGACCAACCGAGGACCCCTGGTCTTCGCGAATCGGGGCTCCACCTCTGCCGTTCGTCGGAGCCCCTCCGCTTCACTCCATCTTGCTGCCAAGCTTCAAAACCCCGGGTCGAGGAGGTAGCCCTCGCTCCCCCGGTTTCTTCCTATGCAGGTCAAACGAAGGAAGAGCCCCATCTGGGCTCGAATCGAACCAGGAAGAGGTTCTTGGAGGCCCCTACTTCTCCGACCTCGTTCGAGCGACTCGGACCTCCAGGAGCCATGATAGGACCTTCAGGAGATGCGAGAGGCTTCCAGCTACATGCAGACTACTTCAGATCTGCGGGAGAGCCCTGGAGGAGCCATGCTTCTCGATCGAGGCTCGCCAGGCGCGAGCTTCTTCCTTGTTCTTCCAGGGAGATCCAGAGCCGTCAGATCTGGAGGCCCGTCCCAGTTCGCTCAGGAGCCGTCCGATGAAGACACGTGCCAACCGTCAGATCAACCCAGGATCATCTAATCCAAAGCCCTTCATCAACGAACCGGTACCCACCGTCGGATGCTCGACGCGTGGATAAGTGGCGCGCCCAGCACCGCAGGATGATGCGCCTTAGGGGGTAAATTTCATACACATCCCCCCACTTTTTGTATATAGTTTAATCTAAAAATAAAAGGATACGTTGTAAATAAAGTGTAAAATTTGCGGTCCACCCCCTGAGGTTTATGTATTTACATTTAGTCCCCTCTGCGCCTCACGTGCAGACCCCATGTGAGGCGCGTGAAATTTTGCATGTAAACCCTGCCGGGTTTGGTATTTGTCAAATGGCCCTGAAAATAAAAATAATGTTTATTTCTGTGTAATTTTTGCATGTATGCCCCTGAGAGATATTTTAATTGCAAAAATACCCCTCCCAGGCCATTTATTTTTGTATGCTTTGTCTATGTATTTTGTGCTTCATATTCCTTCGAAAAATTTTTGCAAAAATAGACATAAGCTCCTGTTAGTGTACCATTGCACGTTATATTTTTTTGTTTTTAATTTTGTTGCATTTTTGCATTTATTAAAAAATAAAAAACATGCCTTTTATTTACTATCTAGCTTACAAAATACCAAAAAAATATTAAAAGGACTCGAAAAATTCCAAAAAATTCCCTAATGTGTATTTTGACCTATTTTAGTTTTAATTCAAAAATCCCTAAAAATCTCAAAAGAAAACCTTAAAAACTCAAAAATACCCAAAACTTCAAAAAATATATAAAATCAAAGAAAAATTAGGAAAAATATGATCTCAGTTCCTATTTCTTCTAGTATTTTCTTATCTTTATTAGAAAAATAATGTGGAAGAATTTTGAGGCTGTTTGCTATTTTTAACTCCTACTTTTCTTACAGCCAGTCCCTAATTCCCGATTTGCCCCTTATTCTGCTATTTAAAAATACTAAAAAATATTCTGAAAAATGCACAAAAATCACAAAAACTGTAAAAAACCATAAAATTACCAAAAAGACTTTATCTCTGAATTTTTAACTATTTTTGAGTATTTTATAAATATTAAAGCACCCCTTTATATATATATATCCCCCTATTCTAAAAGAAAAAAAATATATATCAATATATAAATATATATATCTATGTATCCCTCTATATATATATATTTATTAATATAAAAAAATTAAAAAAACAAAAAAAAAAAATAAATAATTATTATTATTGTTTATACATATATATATATAATGTATGCATTATAAGCTAAATTCTCACTCTCTCTGAGTATACATATATTTATATATTTATATTCTATAAATTACATATATATTACCTAATTATATTATAAATAATAATAATAATAAAAAGAGAAATAAAAAAAATATATATAAATCAAAACCCACAAAAATAGGCTTCACACATGGATGACTCTGTGATAGATGCACATTGTAGGCTTCTGCATTTTTGTATTGCTCTCTGTGGTTCGACCTCTACGTGCTTGTTCCCTATACATTTTATGGTAGAGTAATAAATATTAATTCACATTTTTGGACTTAATTTCTTCATTCTTTTATTGTGGGTTAATTGCTGATCAACCCATGTTTGGTGAGCGGTCGCCTCAGCGACACTTGATAAATATATTATTGTGACCCTCGCTGAATGTGCGGTTATCAATTATTCTAATCCTAGAAAATAGGGGAAGAAGTTAGATAAAACCATTACACAATGAAATCAATGATGCATGTAGGGGCAAGAATGTGTACCTTGCTATAACAATCTACAAGCAATATGATCCACACATATAATTTAACTCTAACCTATATGCAATGTAAGCAAGACCAGTCCTAGTAGGAACTTCTATTAGAAGGAAGCATATTTTTTTTTTGAATAAGTCCAAAATGTATGTCTATAGGAATATAATTCTTATTAGCATTTGGACCTAATGATTTTCAAGCTTAACTAAATAGAAAACATAGAACTATGAGCTCAAGCACACAAAATAAATAAAAAGAAAAGTGAAATCTCAAATCACAAAAAACAAATAAAAAGAATGAGAAAAATAGGGAGGAATAAAAAAAGAAGTCAATGAAAACTGCGATAAAATCGGTGAAGCCCCCCAACCACCTGTGCTACGAAACAAGCTTCACAAACACATAAGAAATTGTCCATGTCTCTACTACAACTCAGGATACCCTTAAGGAACCCTTCTACAAAAATAAGAAAAGTGAAAATGCTTGAAATATATTACAAATTAGTTACAAGAACAAAGAAATGAAAAACTAAAAGAAAAACAACTAAAAAGACTCTTGCGGCTCCTCCTCCTCCTCGTGCTACTCCTCTGCAAATAGCTCCCTCTAAAACATGTCTCCACGTGCTTTGACTATTCAGCTCCCTAAGAGGTCAGCCTCCACACCTAGGCCCTGCAACACAAAGAGAAAGAAAAACCAATAGAATATCCAAATAAAGAGAACAAATGCATGTAAATGAAAGAAAATGTGGTGAAAATAAAATAAACAAGCAAGTAGAAAGTCATAGTTATTCTACCCACTTAGCCGTGCCTCCTCGGCTACGGCACCATCCAGTGAAGTCACAACCTAATATGTCATCTAATAATGATACCACAATGTTGACCAAGTGTTAAACGCAAAAAAAAGAGATGTGTTTTCTTTTGATTTTTGGGACATTTACATCCATAATCCTGAGTAATTCCGTAATTACATTCATAACCCTGCGTAATCGTAAAATTATACCTAGGACACCAAATAAGTGTGTCGTTTTACACACATAATCTCCGTTAGTTTAGTTCATTAACTCAATCATAGGATTGAGTTAATTCTAACTAGTCACAATCTAATGACTGGACATAGACCCAAAGTAAAAGAAAAAAAAACCATACCCCTTCTTCATGCACACCCCACATCCCCCACCGTGATGAACGTCAAATTTGCCTCTTCAATTAATCTAAAATTGTCGTAGTATAGGGAGGCAAATTCGGTTCAGCAAAACCACAATCGTTTGAATGTTGTGGAGTATTTATACTTGGCAAGTCTACCAAGGTCGAACGCAAGGACGCAGCTAACTTACTCTATTTATCGAATTTTGATTAATGAAGAGCAAGGTGAAATTAATTCTCAATTTCAGGCTTCATGAAGGTCACTATGCAAGTTACAATGCAAAAAAATGATGCATGTAATTTTTAGTTGATTTTTAGGCAATTGTAAGATGATGCATGTAAGTAATGCAAGGGAACTTATATGCAAAACAAAAGGTTACAAATATACCCTAAAAATATGACAAACATAATAGAAATGGAAATCATGGCCATTTTAATGACGACATTGAAGAGCAGTCATCAAATCAAAGCAAGAACAAGGAGAGCAGAGTTAACATCTATCGCAAAATTTCACTTCATTTAAAACAGCGGCAGATGAGAAAATTAAATATGCTATGATGTAGAGGAAGAGACAAGGATCAAAACGACACTAAAATCATGCAATTTGGACCTACGATTGCTTGAGTTTATGCTAAAAACAATACAGGGGCATAATTATAATAAAAATGCAAGAAATAAAAGGATAAATATTACATTTAGGTCCCTAGAGGGACCTAAATGCAAATACCAAAACCGCCTGGGCCCCATTGTAATTTTTCCACGCATGGGGGCATTTTTGTAATTTCCAGAAACAATGAGGGCTCCCTGTAAATTACCCAAGCATACACGCGAGGCACATGCATGGGGACCATTCTGCAAGTATCAATAATTCTAGGGTCCTTCGTGCAAAATTACCCAAGCCCTCACGTGCGGTACACGTGAGGGGCCTAGGCTCAGGAGGGTGCCTCTGGCTTGTGGCAACGTGGCAGTAGCTGGTGGCTCGAGTCGAGGTTCGGGGGGACCCGAGCCTGTAGGATCGTCTGGAGGTCTGGCTACCACGTGCCTTCATCATAGCCGTCCAATCCAGATGATCGGACGACACTGTAGCTTCACCATCCGTCGCAAATCTACCGGAGGAGCGAGGCTCGCGTGCTCGACGGAGCTCCTCCACTCTCCACAAGCTCGCATGAAGGTCAAAGAAGATGGATGAGCCCTTGGCGAAGCTCGTGGAGGCCATGCGGAGCTCCCGTCGAAAATCTGGAATGGTGAAGCGGAGGCAGGTGATCGGAGTGGGT
The DNA here is from genome assembly GCA_037367405.1 of Ottelia alismoides. Classification (NCBI taxonomy): domain Eukaryota; kingdom Viridiplantae; phylum Streptophyta; class Magnoliopsida; order Alismatales; family Hydrocharitaceae; genus Ottelia; species Ottelia alismoides. The sequence goes on from JAZKJV010001709.1 coordinate 1,511,827, forward strand.
GGCCTGGAGCTCCTTCTCTGGCGAAGTGGAGGAGGAGATGGGTCGGGGCGTGAGGGGTCTGGAGAAAGGGAGGGTGGTCCGGCGAGGATGTTCAATGAGTGGTGAATGTCGGAGGTGGTCAAGTGAGGTTGGCACGAGTAACTAGGTTGGGAAAAATCGAAGAAATAAAAGGATAAAATCACCTCGTCGGAGCAAGGTGTTGGTGTGGAGGTGGGACCTGTGATCGAGTTCCGTTGGAGCTCAGGGGTCGTAGCCCAGCATGCCCGGCCGTGGCACGGAGCTCAGCGGAGCGTGGTGGCGCCCGCAGCACGGCCATGGCGGTCGTGGGTCGACACCTGGGCTTGGGGCGTCATCGCCTCGACGATCCGCTCCTCTGTTGTCACCGGAGGGGTAGGGGAAGCTGGACCTTTGCCCGTGGAATGGTGGGCGAGGGTGCTTGGAGCGGAGGGAGGCTATTTGTAGCGGAGGAGGTCGACGGTTATGGCAGTGGCGAGGCATTTTGGAATGGGAGGCTTTGATGGCTGGGAGTGGGATGGTGAGAAAACGAAGGGGGTTACACGAAGAAGGTGGAAAGACCTGCTACATGGGGCGACCGTTAGGAGTGGGAGAGGTGACCGGAGGTTCTTCCTAATCGGAAGGGGGCAGTGATTGACGAGGTGTAACGCCCTGGGGGGAGAGAGAGAGAGCTGGAGGTTGACGAAGGGTTTTGGTCTGTGGATCGTACGATCCAACGGTCAGGAGGGGTGAGTTGGTGGAGGGTTGCGATCAGATCCTTAGGATCTGATCGAACGACTGAGATCAAGGCGTGAATGAGAGGATATGATGTGATCTGGAGGGGATCCAATGGTGGGAGAGAAAGAAGTGGACGTGGCGAGCGCTGAAGCGTAGGATGAGCAGTTGATCAGATGGCTGGAGTGAAAGGGCGACGTGTCACACGGGAGGCCGTAGGATAGGGGGTGAATCTACAACTTTAGATAAGCGGGTGCGTGCGGTTAGGATCAGATCTGGTAGTCAGATTTGACGGCTGTGGAGTGGGCGAAGGATGAACGACGAAGATGGAGGCGGGAAGTGAGATCGGACGGTCCAGGCGAGCGTCGGGTGGCGTGAGCGGAGGCGGGCCACGTGGGCGACCCAGAGGGTGCCACGTGGCCCAAACAGAAAAATTCAAAATATAAAACAAATAAAAATACAAAAGAAATAGTTAGAGGCAAAATTAGAAAAAAATCAAAACATGAAAGTTTCTCGTCTCGATGAGATCTACAAGTTTTCATGTTGGACCAAAAATCTAAAAGAGGTCATTTGTACAAAAAGTATTTTAGGGGTATTTTCAAGGGGGATAAAAACACTGACTTTTTGATTTTGAGTTATTTTTTTAATTTTTTTAGTCTTTTTAATGGTCAGTGAATTATGGACAATTACTCTATCTAATTTTTAGTGATTTTTGATGATAAAGAAAATAAAGGAAATTAAAAACAATTTAAATAAGGTTAATTATACACAATATATTACAAGATAAAAATAAAGAATTAATGGAGATTTTTATTGGATTGATTAAGCCATGGTTTTTATATGTGATTTTTTAGCATGATGAATACGAAATTCATCATACCCCTATACTTAAACCATGCTCATCTCGAGCATCTAAAGAATGAAGGAGTCGGATTAATTCCTGACAGTGTAAGTGAAGATTTCAAGGCTCAATCTTTCGAAGACCCTTAATTTATAAGATCCTAAAATTCTGGGTTTATCCAAGCCTTAGTTAGAAGGAATCCAACTTCTTTAATTATCAGACTCTCTTTTTTGTACATATAATATAAGGATATGAAATTAAGTGTACTGCATTTCATGAGAGTCATAGTCGAGCATCACTCAAAGTTCCAGTCCCAAAGACTCTCCTCTAGACCTCATCCTCAATACTAGGGAATAAGTCTATTCTTGCTTTAGTCAACCGTCTCTTTAGTTTGTCAGACATGAAATGTGGATGGACGGCCAGATGATGGAGGGCATGGGATTGTGTCTATTTTTCTCTTCCTTACATTGGAACAAGGGCCCCTCTCGAGTGCATTTTACTCAACACATGTAATTTTTAGATTGTTGATCAATGTGTCCGTCAAGAGAGTTGGAGTCGTCTGCACTTGTTTTTCTGGGAGTACACCAGGATGTGTCTTTTTTCTGAGTATCTAAGAAACCTTCGACACCCATACTTGTATCGCTTACGATGCAGAGCCCTTTTTGTGGAGTCAGCCCGACTCCTTGGTCTAATCAGTGCTTGGTCCAAGTGGACACTTTGAAAATGTTTGAGAGCGTTCGCCATTGGTGGAAGCTCATTTGTAATTTGACTTTGGAGCTTTTCTTTGACATTTCTTTTCTTTTTTAGCTAGCTCCACTGCTTTTACCAAAAGTTGGCGCACCACTGATCAACAATTTCCATTAAGTTTCATCACACCCTGGCACATAGGTAAATATCAAAAGAGATAGCATATGAATCTTGTTTCACATACTGGCTAGAGTTTTGCTGACACTCAGGTTTTTCTGAAGCCTTCATTAACTTTATCCTATCCTCGAATATCATTAGATTGGATCTAAACTCAAATCTCTAGTCCTAGTTCCTAAAGTGATAACTCAACTCATCTCATCAATCATGCAGTTGTGAAAGTGACTGTGCTGATCATATTCTTTTGAAAGTAGAGATGAAGAATGCAATATAGCGCTCAATCTTTTCAAACTAGGGGAGTGTGGATAATTAAGCTTAAAACCCTAATGACTAAGGCATGTTAACTCAGACTTTCAAGATCACAGAAATCTAGTGCCCTCAAAATCCTCAAGCCTTGAGTGAATGTGAATGTGTCAAGAATACACAACTCTTTAGTTTAGCGATTTTTGTGCGATTTTTTTTTGCTTTTGCAGATTTTTATGGATTTTAAATTTTCATTTTTTTTTTAAAAAACTTTAGAGAGACAATGACTGGTCCATGCTCAAATGAATAAAAGTATCTACTCTCAGCTAGTATCGATGTAAGTTACGGGCCGATAAACGGACCCATGTTCCTTAAGGACGGTGTCCTTCTGTAGTGTCTCTAAACCACCCACTCTGCTAAGGGAGACCAAAGTTCCCCTCACTGAAAGTGTCTACTAAGCCTAGTAGTCAGAGTCTAATTCCAAGAAGGTTTTTTTTTAAAAAAATTATTTTTTTGAAAAGGAGTATTTACAAAGATTAATCCCTCATTTTTTAAAGGTTTTTACAAAACTCAGTTCATAGGTTCACCAAAACCAAGCCCGAAAACAAATTTCAAAAAGATTTAAAAACATGAGCTATGGCTAAAGTAAATTATACAGTAATATACGATATACCCCCCTATACTGAATTTTGCTATGTCCTGATAGCACAAGTGTCATGAAGCCATGGCTCTATCAAATATAGGGATGATATAGCGGAATTGAGGAGGGAGGGTCCCTCTATACTTATGTCAAAAATTGGCCTAAGTACAAGAAGACAACGTGAGGGATAGAAGGGTAGACAGGACCCCCTATACTTAGGCTACAAATAGCTTAAATAAAGTTCCTGAGTTAGGGGAGTCTGTATCTGGGAGAAGTATTTTCACTATGATACACAGGTGGAGGGGGAGTGTTGTATTTCTACAGATTGCTAGGGGCATTGGGGGGGGGGGTTGGTGAAATATACACATAGAGAGAGAGAGAGAGTGAATATACAAGAGGAAAGAGAGATGGGGGGGGGGGGTGCGTGTGTATGTGCAAGTGTGTGTGTGTGGGGTGGGGGGGGGGGGGGGGTAGATCATCAAGTGATCTACTTTTTCCCCTTTTTTACAACATGCAAGCCCTCTAATGAGGACTGTTAAAATAAAATATGCTCATGCAACATTTTTTACAGTATGCAAATGCAGGCTGACTGATAAAAGAATCCTACAGTTTCTTCACAATTCTTTTGCGACCTCTTCAGCGGAAGCTCTCGACTTCACGCCTCCATGAAGATCAAGCGTCCTCAATTTGCATGGGCCCTACAACAAAAGAGAAAAGTTAGAAAAATACGGAGGAAATTAATCAGCAGACATGATGCAAGAAATGATGCATGAAAATGAGGATCTGTAAATCTTGAAAATATTCGACAAAGAAAAACCAAAATTTACAAATAAATTAAGTTAAGCCGTGTCCCCCGACAATGGTGCCATTTGATGAACGTCAATTTTATCTCTTTAATTATCTAAAATTATCGTAGTATAGGAGGCAAATTCAGTTCAACAAAAACCACAATCGTTTTGAATGTTGTGGAGTATTTATATTTGGCAAGTCTACCAAGCTCGAATGCAAGGACACAACTAACTTACTCTATTTATCGAATTTTGATTAATGAAGAGCAAGGTGTATTAATTCTCAATTTCAAGCTTTCATGAAGGTCACTAAGCAAGTTACAATGCAAAAAAATGATGCATGTAATTTTTAGTTGATTTTTAGGCAATTGTAAGATGATGCATGTAAGTAATGCAAGGGAATTTATATGCAAAACAAAAGGTTACAAAATATACCATAAAAATATGACAAACATAATAGAAATGGAAATCAGGGTCATTTTAATCACGACAATAAGAGCAGTCATCAAATCAGAGCCAAGAAACAAGAGAGAAGAGTCAACATCTATCACAAAAATTCACTTCATTTAAAACAGTGGCAGATGAGAAAATTAAACATGCTATGATGTAGAGGAAGAGACAAGGATCAAAACGACACTAAAATCATGTAATTTGGACCTACGATGCTCAAGTTATGCTAAAACAATGCAGGGGCATAATTGTAATAAAAATACAAGAAAATAAAGGATAAATATTTACATTTAGGTCCCTGGAGGGACCTAAATGCAAATACCAAAAACCGCTTGGGCCCCATTGTTATTTTTTTCACACGCGTGGCATTTTTTTTTTAAATTTCCAAGAAAACATCAAGGGCCTCCCTGTAAATTACCAC